>OV725081.1:100492694-101092694 GCA_928085145.1 Nezara viridula | reverse complement strand
TTTAATTTTAAAGATTTACCATCAGGAATTCAAATATACTTCAAAAATAGAGGTAAAAAATCTTCAAAACAACAATAATAATTCCAATGAATACTCACTAATACCTCAATCAATTGAAAAACAGCCATTTTTGAAGGGCTTGTGGAACATTTTCTATAGAGAAAGCCCTTAGCTAAGCATGTCTAGGGTAAGCTTCTCATTGTGAATCTTCTTGAAGGTTGGATAGTTCAACCTTAAATTCAACTAAAAAGGGTACACCTTTTTCCAGGTCTCGAACCTCAAGTAAGGGTATCCATCCTCTTTATTGTGATAATGCAACTTAATGTACAAGCTATATGTTAAAAAGGCCAACGTTAAAAATTATATAAATATTGATAAATTTCTCTTTTCATTATTTAACACAAATGAATAATTGGTGTTTGAACATGGTTTGGTTGCTCGATATTTCTTCAGTAGAATCTAAGAGCACAATTTCATAGTAAATTGCCGGTAAAATTAACATAACCATGTTTAAGTTTTTTGTGAATCGCATATGTTTTTTGCTAAATATTCATATTTTTTAAATTTTACCTTGTAATCATAGAAACTTTCGCGGACAGGATGCGCCTCGCGGGTCGTAATTCGGAGACCTCTGGTATAGATCATAGACTGAGAATCTTTCTATCGTTAGAGGCCGCATTAAGGTTAAAATTAATTAACCTAAATAATCAAATATTAATTAATTATAGAGTTAGATATATGAATATCGCGCAAAAACTGACGGAGTCCACAGGTTCCCCACTTGCGATGTAGATAAAACTTATTCCATCAGATAATAACTTTTTGCTTCTTCACAACTAGTTTGAACAGTTTGAAAGGAGGGGACTTATTTTTCCCTTTATATAGATATAATAATTATCCTGAATAAAAAACAAAACAAAAAACTGTATGAAATAACGTTAAAGTGACGCTAGAAAACCTGGTGGAAATAAATAAATTAATCATTACAGAAAAATAATGGTTTTTATGGATACGTGTTTTTTTATCTGACAAGTGCTTACATTTAGTAAGTGTATATGGATTACAAGTTAAAAAAAAAAAAAATTATTGTTTAAGTATTTTCATTAAATCATTGTGGTCCAATGAAAAAACAAATTATTTTTCCATTTCGGAGAGAACCAAAAAATTCCTCGTAGACCCACTGTGCTCACTAACGAAAGCAGTGTTAGCTTTGTTTTCGTGTGGGAGGTTAAAAAAATATTTATTGAATAAAAAAAAAAAAAAGAAGATTTAGTTTAATAAAATTCGATAACTCAAAAACCATTTATTTTATGTAATTAGCAATAATAGCATCGGTAAATGGAGAGAAAATTTGTGTTTGTTAAATTCGAAGAGGACATTCGAGCGATTGAATTACGCTAAATTTTTAGAGAATAATTCCCAATGTTTGAGGGAAAGCCGTTCCCATAGTAAACTGATAAAAAATTTCCATTTAAATATTATAAATTTTATATTATCAATCATAAAATATTAATTAATTTCATTAAATTTTATAAAAAAAACATATTCTTTATACTCTCAATATATATTTAATATTACATATTTTATTTAAAGTAAAAAGTGAATTGTAGTATTTTGCTTATTCCAATACATCCGAGATCACAAAAATAAATACAAAAAATCTCAGTATTATTTTTGCTTAAAACACAGGCTATTTTAGGAGAGAGAATTTCAAACCAGATCATTGACAAAACTGAAGGCAAATCCCAATTTATACTGTAACAAACTTCCTGAATGTTTCGTTATTATATCATAAAACAATACATTTATCGCCGCTATATTGCAGCAAACAAATATATAATATAACCCCGTTTATTATAAAATCTTAGGATAAGTTTTATTACTCGACCTCATTTGTTTAGGATGCAAATGACAATAGTCGTAAATTTGGGCCATTCGTGTTCCGGTTTTAAAGTACCCCACCGTAACCGTGAAATTTCTGCAAACACGTTCCAATTCATAAACGAGTTCTGCTTCATTTGCACCATTCAGGAACGTGATGTATATTTTATGGTCCATAAAGCAGGGCGTGTTCCGTTAAAATAGATAATCTATTGTAAATATTATTATTTATTTCTCTAATTAAAAGTAACAAATTAACGATAACAACAATTGACTATTTTGAAATTGACTATTTATTTGACTATTGGCTATTTTGAATTGACTATTGACTATTTTGAAAATTATACAGGACAATAGATAGTCAGGATTTTTAGGTTAAATTATTAGGTCATCATTAGGGCTACAAATTAAAAATTACATCAGAAGAAAAAGATATAGATAGAAGTGCATTAACAAGACAAGAGAAAGAGATAAATAATAAACATAAGATAATAGTAATATAAACATTATAATACACTAATTTTTTTCTTTTAATTACGATTGTGCTGAAGGATCCCTTTCCCCCTTTCCAAAGTGGAAATTAATGTTTTTTTCATAGGTCCATATTGTATTATTCCAAATTGTATCTTAACGCGAAGTGGAGATGCGAAAAAGGAAAAAATAGAGTAGAAAACCATATAATAATGAGTTTCATTGAAGATGTGGATTAAAAAATCTCAGAAACTAAAAATCGGGCCTGGATACTCTAAGCGAGAGAAATGTTAAACATTTCATTATCTTTGTAATGAGCTATAAATCGAAATCGTATTTTGATGTGGCATTGAGTCAGAGTCGGATAGTTGTTTTGTTTTGTGTGTGTGTAACTAAAATACTTATATAATAACAATATATTCTCGAGTAAAGAAAACATATCAGAAATATATCTCTAAAAGCAGTAATGTTCCTGTAGTTTCCATTTTTTTTTAGCTCCAAAGACCGCTTAAACATCATTTAAACACATGCAGATAGTTTTATTTTTCAGTTTCTTTCAGGGTAACGTTTACAAAAATAAATCCTGGCAATCTAAAGCCGTAAATATGTAATATATGATATGAATATGTGAAAATAATGGCACACATTGTTGTCTATATGGTTTGTCTAAATGTCGGCAACGAGAATAAACACATTAGACCGAAAATTCTCACTATCTATAATCCTAAAAAAAAAAAAAAAAAAAAATGACCCAGCGTAGACATCAGCGTTACAAAACACGGTTAACTATGGCCCATTGAATTCATAAAGTTGAAATAACACTTTATTTTCATAAAAGATAAATAAGGTATTTTATTTACCTTTATCGAGGACTGATTTATTTAAAAAACAGCTAGAGCGGAGAGCAATGTATCGTATATAACAGATGTGAATCAGCGAGCCCTCGGCAGTTGCCGCTACATAAAGCAGCAACCGTCGCGGTGTGCAGTCGACCGTTTGACAGGAGATAGCAGCACAAGGCGGTTTCGTATTCAGGCTGCCGGGCTGCCAATGACAGTTGGCTGTCGTCGCGGTTTAAATCCCTGTCATAAGAATAAAGTTTTATTTGGAATTAGTCACTCCCAAGCAGATCCTCAAATAATTCTAATGCCACCTAACCCAATTTTTCCGACTTTGCAAGAGTTGAAAAAAAAAAACTTCATAACATCATTAGTTACTAACATTCTTTTTATAATTTTAGCAAATTTAAACTTCAACAATCTTGGGAACATATGTATGACAAAATTATTTAAGTAAATAAAACATTTTCCATAATGACTGAGTTGGGCTAGTGTTGGTTACATTATGACACCACTATTGGAGGCTAATGGTTCCGAACTGAAATTCTGTATGAATGTTATTTTCATAGTAAACAGTACACACTTGTAACTGTTTTTTTAATCATAAAAGCTTTTTTTAATATTTCCGCACTTCTACTGCCTATCAAAGTAAACTAAGGAGATTGGAATCTGGTGTAAGTTAAACAAAAAGGTTTGACATCGTTCGTATTCACCTCTCCAGTTCATCCGATAGGTGTTCAATAGGACTTAAGTCGGTCAACTTTTCACACTAAGATTCTCAAGAACACATGGATATCAGCCTTCGCCTTCGTAGTGACTCCATCCCAAACCATTACTGACTAGCCTCAAACTTTCCAAGATGTTGCACTGTACAGAACGATGTCCAAGCCTTCTCAACTCTCTAACCAGTTGGTCTGATTTGAGAAATGAAAATCTACACGCATCTAAAAGCGTAACTAGAGCACAGTCGTTTTTGGTCCAAGATAAATATTCATGAACGAACTAAGACGAGCATCGGTCAATGTGCTGGGATGAGTTGAATTCCGGTAGGTGAGAATTTTCTTTGTGAACTTCAGGATGCCGATCCGCATTGAATCCACGCTGATTTTTACATTTTTATACAAATTCGGAAGCCGCTACATGGCTTCTGACAGTTTCTTAACAGGAGGGGAGAGGAGGTGCGCTCTTGTACTTTAGGGTGAAGGACAAACTTGGATGAAATTGACAATTATATGAGGTCATTGTACTCATAGGTAATAAACGGCCATGTCATCCATATCTTAGGTGATTGGTACCCACTGTTTCGGTTGAATTCAGCTATCTCGTCCAAATCTCTAATATAAATCACGTTTACCAACTAATAGATACATCCTCATAATATTTTTTTTTAAGTGAAAACTTCTTTAGGCGCGTTTTTCACCTTCTTTGTGGAGAGTGAGTTAGATTAAGCCGCCAGATCTCCGATGTGTGACGCTCGGTGGTAAAGTCGGCTGCAGTCGTCTAATTGAAGAATCGGGCCTGCATACTGTAAGCGAGGGCAATTGTTCAGCATTTCATCCTCTCTGTAATGGACTATTATTCACAATTGTATCTTAACGTGATGCCGTTGTAGAAAGGCAAAAAGGGAAAAAATAGTGGCGAAAACTAAATCATAACGAGTTTTTTTTTAAGATATGGATTAAAATATCTCAGAAACTGAAATCCTGCCCTTCATATTGTAAGCGAAGGAAATGTTTAGCATTTCATCGTCTCTATAATGAGCTATTATTTATAATTTATTATTCATATTATTAATCTCGCCTTGTTGATGTGTTCACTTATATCGTGTGGGGTCTAAAACACACATTTTTTTTTTTTTAAGATTTTACATGTTTAACAAATTTAAAAGAAACAATTCAAGAGACTCGACTTTGTTTTAATAAGTAGTGTTGGTTTTTCTACCACTTCTGACGTCACAGGTGGAAGGAGGGGGCTTTCGGGCTGAAGCCCCCCTCCTCCAAAAATGATAAAATATAACTGGCAAAATGTGTTATAGAAAAAAAATATTAAAAACTACCTCTTAAATTATCATTTTTCTTGTAATTACATTTAATAGAACTTCAAGAATCACTTAAACACCATGACATATAGGTAGTTAGGGGCTGTACCCCTCCCAAAATGAAATCATTCTATAAGACGCCAAAAAATTAATTAAAAAATTAATATAAAATGGAATGTATTTTGTAATTAGTTGTATTTTTTTCATATATGCTTTTCACAATGAACAAAGCTAAGTTATTGATTAAATATTATTTAGTTATATAGAGGAAATTAGCAATCATCTGTAACTTCAAATTATTCAATTCTGATATTAAAGATATATTATTTACTTTTATGGTCCGATAAAAATTTTATATGAAAGAAGAATGGACCAGGAACTTGAGGAAAACTTTAATGGGAATGTTGAAGAAATGTATAAATACGTTACAGCAATGGTCAACCAAATAGCCAGTGAAGTTCTAGGAGAAGAAAATTTCCAAAAAAAAATACCAACTATTGGATAAATGAGGAGATAGGATTTCTGATAAACAAGAAGAAAAAATATGATACGTTTTTCATTTTTGTCAAGTAATTAGACAGTGTTTGACGAATTCACACGACGAGGTAGTAAAATGTAGTTATTTTTAGTACAACAACCTTGGCGATCATATCATCGCAGGAATAAATCTTGAGTTTTAATTAGGAATGATTTTGCTTGCTGATTGGACGACGCGGTCAAAGGCACTTAGGACATTTCATTGTACTGGTATATACCAGTGAGAACTGTTACATTAAATAGGTGTCCTCTCTAATCCGTTTCGCATGTAAGCAACATGAAAGAAATATGTTTATTCGTTAGACATTGTAATATTATCAAGGTAGTCTGTTTATCGTTAAACACAATTTGTTAGCGTAACAATTGACTTTAAATTAGCTTCTCACTAGAAAATGTCCCTCTAGTTTAACTGCAAAGCAATGCGATATAGCATACCTCAACTCACAGGCGGATCTACTGAGAAGGGGGAGCTTTGGGCTGAAGCTCCCTCCCCCCCCAATAGTTAAATATAACTATGTTTTATAAAAAACAATATTACAAAATTATCTTTTAAAGTATTATTGTTCGTGTAATTACGTTTAAAAGGACTTTAGGAATCACGTAAACACCATTTCATGTAGGTAGTTAGTTTCTTTATTTTTTTCCAAAGTAATTATCGTTATTTTTATGAAAAAAAGCTTTCCGGGTGAAGCCTCCCCAATAAAAAAAATTTGGGCCTCAACTTATACTAATCCCTTATTGTACTAGCTTAAGACCTATTTGCTGTGTGCAAAAGAGCTATGGTTTGTTCCAACTTTGTAAAAGTATAGAAGTCTACTACAGGGAGTTTAGAAGATATGCTTGGATATTTTTCCCATTTATTCAAAATATTAAAAAGTTTTGTCTATATTATTTGACGTGCATATAGGACCACGGAGCTATTATCCTCTATTTACCTTTCCAATAGATTGGTCTTGGTCAAATACTTTCATAAATAGCAATATTTTAATTTTCATAGGAGCACCTAAAAAAACTTTTAGCAAGAATCACGGTTTATCTCAAACACAGTATATTTTAAAGCATTAAAATGCAGGGCCTGGCATGATCGACATCTTTAACATACAATCTTCAAAATCTCCTCTCTATCAGGCGACTTTTGAAACCTTCTTAATTATTTTTTTGAACATTTTTTCAATGCCTCTTAATAAAGTTGTAGAATTTTAAGTATTGTAAATGTAATTGCACGTCACTTCTCTATCTTATGATATCTCATTCGTCAAAAAAAAAAAATTCTTCTGAGAGATACGAAATGGGTGGATAATACCGTATTGTATATAGTGTAGATTGAAAATTTTATCACGATTTGCAGCCTTTTATATTTAATTTTCACATTTGCACAAATTATAAAACGAAAAGAATTATAAACGTTCAACAACTAAGGCAACTGATAAAATACATTTTTTAAACAAATACTTGATTATTATTAACTGCTTCGATCAAATGACCAAACCGAGGGAAGACGAAGTTCACGGTTCTCTAGTCAAAGAACGGTCAACAACGCGTTGAAGCAGAACTTTCGGAGATTCAGGAGATATAGATCACGTTAAAATCGATTGGTTTTTATAATAACGTTTTCGATTCCACAATGTTACAATGAAACATACAATAACTAATATTAATAAATCTCATAGAGAGCTAACCAGTTTTCGTAAATCACTCACAATTTTTGTAAACAAAAAACAAACACGGTATAAAGTAATTAGGATATAAATGGATATATGAGTCATGTAGCCATGAGTCTCCAACATACAAATAAACTGTTAAACTTCCAATGCTTCGCCAATTTAGGCATCATCAGTACAGAAAAACAAAATCATATATAAGAGCCTTTCAGTTGAGAGAATGACTGATTCAATTTTCAACATTTTTCAGTAAAGTCATTTTGGTGATAATTCTAGTAGAAAAATGTATAATATCTGCACAGACAGCGAATATGTTGATTACAGAGTAGGTGATTGCAGTGTTGAAATGTAGAACTGTAAATAAATGTAAACATTTTCCCACTAGAAATATCACTAAAATTAATAATCTAAAATGATGAAATTGGAGGTAGTCATTCTGTCAACTGAAAGTTTTACAAAAAAAATTAAAAAAAAAAATAACAACATCTCACCAAACTATCCATCCAAATACATACTAGAAAAAAGGCAGGTTATATTAAACAGCTGATTAAAAGAGATTAAAGAAAAAAAAATCGCATACCCAAAAATATAATATTAAAAAATATTTTAATGAAATTAATTAATAATATAAACAAATAATAAATACCATATAAAAAGCTCCAAGGTGCATATAGCAGCCATACTAAACAAAATTATAGTGTATACACAGCCACTCCACATCTATTATTATTATATTACTTTTGTGAGGTATATGTTCATTTATAGGGATACAAAGCAACATAATATTTCTGATTAAGATTCAATCAATCCAGTCCTGCTATTGTTCCTTATAGTTACTCAAATATACTGTCTATTGTCTTTTCTGAAATAGTAAAGTTGCAAAAAAAAAATGATGACCTAAATTTAATTGCAATAATAATCCAAACCTTAGAATCCAAAATCTTTCGATGGGTCCTTAATGCACCTTATCATATCACAAATAAAATTATCTATGCAAGTCTTAGTATTCCTTTCTTGGAGAATTGGTCCGTAATAGATACCCCTCTTTCAATTCTACATTCCTTGGCATGCTAACAGTCCAGTTCATAATCTTTCATCCAAAACAATTCTTAACAACCCTACCAGGGGTCTGAAAAGAAGATGGCCAAGGAATGAGAATATAATTAAATTAATATTTAAATATGAACATATTTAAAAGGAAAAAACTGTAATATTTGTTTATATTACATAGTAAATGAAGTAATCATTTGATATTATATTTTTTTAAGTAAAAAAATTATTATAATTAGAACTCAAATCGTTAAGATTTTTTATATTTATTTATTTTTTTGGCGATAATGACTATCTAAGGACCGCGAGCATAGCATTTCTCGGCTTTCTTAATAGTCCACATTTTCTTCATTTTATCACTCATCTCTCTCTTTCGCTCGTCTGCCCATTTCTTCTCTTCTTTTATCCATTATAAGAACCTTAATGCTTTTTCTGTGATTTTTCTCTATCCTGGAATCATTTTTCTATAACGTCAACCTTGATATTTCCTCTTTCATCTGACTGAGGTATCTCCCCATGTTTCTTAGTCCCTTTACTTTGTCTAATATCTAACAACCAGTTTTTATTCATTCTTTCCATGTGTCCGAATATTTTCGGTCTCCTTTTCTCAGTCCTGTTTCCAGGTGTTTAGTTCCCTCATACAGTTTTTTGTTTTTTAGGCCGATATTCTTCTCCTACTTTTCTTCACCCGTGGATTTTCCTTTATATTTTTAGTGTTTTATCCAAATTAGTAAACCCCATTATTTCCGACCATATAGTACCACCTTTATAATTATACTTATCATATTATTTATTTATCTTTTACACCTATAAACATTATATTATAGAGAAAGCTTTTAATAATCAAACTTCATACTTTTGTGAAGTTTCACACTTTATTATCAAACATTTATTAAAAAAAAAAATCTAAATTGTATGCAAGCAATATGAATACTATTTATTATTATTATTATCTATCTATTTTATAACACATTACAATAGTGCTGTAGTATACAAAATAATGTATTAATACAATTAAGGTGAAATAATTTGAATTATGGCATACAATATTATATATTTTGTAACAATAAGAAGGTAAATAGTAAATATAAAGCAAATAAACCTCATTGTACACTTTACATTTTGGTATAAAATATAGTCATTACACAGAGCATGAACATTAAGTATAGTATGTGTAGGAGCAGAACAATCGATAAGATTTTATTTTATTTTACCAATAATCGATATCAAAATGTTAATTCGATATCACATGTAAATAATATAATATGATCTATTTACTTCTTCGTCACAGTTTTGTCAGACAGTCGGAAACACGTAAATTAACGAACGGAAACAAATTATGAATCAGTCAGCCAAAATTACCGGGTAAAAGACACAGTGATTCCAGAAAAAAACCCCCAAAAAAATAGAAAAAAAAATAGCCACCCGACTTGTTGGGATTTTGTTATATTTTTCTTAAACGACGGTTTTCATTTGATTGTTTGGTAACTGGTAAATCAGGACCGAGGAAATCACGTCGGGGTCACCAATATTACTAGTTGTTAAGTAGTGATATGGTTAAGTCAAGCTTGATTAACTTTAAAAAATACCTTTGAAAGAAAGTTATAGATTTTTGTTAATCAACACTTTTTTTTTGGTATGTCAACACAATATTTTTTAATAATTAATAATAATCTTAACATATTATATTATTTACACGTGATATCGAATTAACTTATTGATATTGACCATTATAAAATAAAATAAATTCTTATCGATTCTGCTCCTACATATGTTTTGTTTATTAGATCAATTTTGATGAAGAACGATAAGCTTGAAAGGTCACAATATGAAAAATATAAGTTCGAAGCCGTATTATTAAAAGTTTCATCTGAATAAATAAAACTGAAATTATTTATTTATTCCTATTGTAAAAATGTTATGGTTTGCGAATTGGTTATTGTGGAACTGTTTGAGCGAAAGACGAAACTAAGTTGGAATCATTGAACGATCGCTTATTAACTTTGCCAGGCCAAGTTAGAAATTCGCTAGAGGGGTTGGGGGGAGGGGGGAGAGAGGGGACTAAGTTGGAAAACTTTTGGCTTCGTAGCAGTTATCTCTGGTTAACCATAGCTACTAAAACTTCATTCTGTCCACTAATTGGCTTCCATTTAATAAATAATGAAGAAACGAATCGATGTGAACAACTTAATAAAAAATAAGTATAAAATATTCTCGTTAGAAGTCTCGAAAATATTTAACTGTGTTACTAATAACAGTTTAGACTTGTATCGTATTTACGTATGTACCTTTGGTGTTTTATTAAGACTTGAACAGTACCATTTCGAGCACAGTACAACTTTATACATTTCTCTGCGTGTTTTTTGTCAGTACGCCATGATTTCTTTATTTTTATTTTACGCCATTTCGAGAGTGATTGACTAATAAATAAAACTGTTGCTTCTTAGAGTACTTATTTCCAGCCTGTAGAGCCATTTATAGTGATTTGTCAGTTTTTGACAAATTTGGTGAAATTCATCATACGTTGACCGCGGTCTTCGACCCTACCACTTAACCAAATTATTACGCTTAGATACTCATTCGACGTCTAATTTAACGCGCTTTAATTTCTGAAGGACTAAGTTTTTCGCCTCGATGCACCATTCATGAGTTCCAAAAAAATTCAGATATATTTTCTATTATGTTTAACATTACCATCAAATTATAATAACTAGAAGGATTTTCAGATTTCATAGATGAGCATATATACAGTAAAATATAATTTAAACTTATAAGAATAAGTTTTATTCTATTATTTTAGATGAAAAATAATTCCTTCCTCTCAAAATACATTGCATTTACTTATTTCTATATCATATTACTATTTGCTTACTGATCAATATATTAGGCAAATTATGTATTCTGATGGGCCAACAGTTATTTTTTTTCTTTAATTGTTTATTTTACAACTTTATCCATTTGCAAAAACATAACTAACAACAACAAAATCTAAAAATACATCATTTACAATCCTAGGAATCCTCATACCAGACTGAAACGACAAGAAACCACTCGACCAATTAATTACAAAAACTCATATACATGACTATAATAAGGCCTATTTGGACATACGAAGTTGGGCTATAGGGCTCCACAAAACCATCAAATTCCTCTCGCATCCAATCCTTACAATCCAAAATCCTTCGTAAAATCCTCAACGCTCCCTGCTTTGTTACTGATAAGACAGTCCATATGACCTTAATGTTTCTTATGTTGCAGATCTGGCCCAATCCAGATACCTATCCCTCCATAATAAACTTTAGAATAATCCCAACCCTCTCGTTTCTAACCTTACTTCCTCTTCGATTCCTGATAACCCTCCGAAAAGTCTGAAAAGAAGGTGGCCTCGTGATCTCCTCATGTAGACATATCATTAGAGTACTACCATTGGGTAGTTTCTCAACAAGTGTTTTCACGTCATTATATCCATATGTTAAAATTTACTAAATGTATTTCTTTAATACAGTTGAAAATATCATTAAGAAAAAAAAACAATTAAAAAAAAAATCCTCGGTGATTTAAAATCAACAATTTTACTGGATTTTTGATAGTTTACTGAGAATTTTCGTTTTGGACTTTTGTAGAGAGTAAATTAGATTGAGCCGTCAGATTTCCGATGTGTAATGCTCGGGTAAAATCGGCTAGGGTCGACTAACTGACGTGTTTTTGCATATGAATTAAAATATCTCAGAAACTAAAAATCGGACCTGCATACTTTAGGCTAGAGAATTCCTAAGCATTTTATCCTCTATATAATGGATTATTATTGAAAATCGTATCTTAAGGCGACGCCAGGGACTGAACGCTCGTTAGGGAGAGAGGTAGGAAAAAGCAGTGTCGAAAACCAAATGATAACGAATTTTATAGAAGATATGGATTAAAATATCTCAGAAACTAAAAAATCGAACCTGCATACTGTAAGCGAGGGAAATTTTAAGCATTTCATCATCTTTATAATGAACCATTATTTATAATTTATATTTTATACTAGCCATAGAGGTACCCGTCGTTGACGAGTGTATAAAAACTTTGTTATACGGCCATTTCTTTAGGTGCCACACAACCAAACCGATCCATTACATTTTTTTAAATGTTTAATTTTCATTTATGATGAAGCGAGGAGATTGTGGAGTTGATTGAAATAATTAAACAGAGTTGTAGTCTCTCCACCTCTTTAAACTCTGCTGAGCTTATAGCTGGCAAAATAGCCAAAACAACATTGGACATTGAGTCACCTACATCCGTATAAAATTAGAACTTGATCTGAGTATGTGGCGGGCGGTGTGAATTTTTTTTCCGATTTTCGGCGAATCTGTTTGGTTAATCCTAAAAATGTATACGACAATATTGGTCAGGCTCAGGAAGTTAAATCGAATTGATGAACGGGAAGATCGTACAAAGTTGAATAATGACTGTGTTTTACCCGTGTTTTAAGCGATCACAGATGTTCGGGATTTCGGATATTTCCCGTTGAGTTGTGATAATTTTTTCCATTAGTTGAATAGTACAACTTTTAAATGTGGTTCGCGGTAGAGTAGGTTGGAATGAGAATGGAAGTAAGTAACTGCCTAACCGAGATCTCTAGACAAATTACTCAAGAATTCATAACTTTCATTGGTTCTACTCAATATTTTGTTTTCATTTAAGGCCTATGTTTTAAGTCAAGCAAACCTAAATATAATGTCAAAAGTCTGCCATTAACTATTGCTGAGCTTCCTGCTGACAAAATTTCGTTGGACAATGCGGACATACAGACAGATACAATTTTTTTTAAAAGTGGATTTGTTTTCTGTAATGTATGAAACGAAAAGACATTATGAAACGAGTTGATTCTATTCAATGTACAGACAAAACTTTTATTTTATTTATATAGATTAATAATCTCGCCTTGTTGTTGTTTTCACATCTATCGTGTGCTCTAAGGCACACACCTTATTTTTTTTTAATGCATGCAATCATATCAATTACATAAATATATAAAAATATAAATAACTGTGCTGCCAACGATTTTAATGACCCTTGAAGAAACTGTCTTGTTTAGATGTTTTTTTTTCCGTTGTGGTTAGAAAAATGTGTTCATTAGACGGAACACTTGTTTACAAGCTTTGTTACAATTAAACAAAAAAACAACCCATCTCGAACAAATCCGCTATTAGTAATATTTCTTTTTTATTATTAATAATTTTTTTTTATTAGTAATAATTCTTTTTCACATAGCCTTGGAGAAACTCATGAAGAATGTTAGCTTTTGAATACCTAACTGTTGCAAGACCAAGATTGTTAAATGAAAAAAGATTTTTTCAATAAAAATTAAGGCAAAATAGTTACTAATACGTGACAATTTTTTTTTATCATTATATTTTAATCTCTTTTTTTTTTTTTTTTTTTTTCCTCCCTCCTTTCCTCGCCTCTAAGGCTATACGGGGGTTTTCCCGGGCCAGGGAGTGTGGGCGGGGATTTAAAACTCCTCCGGTACCGGGACGCGAACTCGTGACTATTTTTTTTATCAAAGTGTTATGTATCAGGTTGCCGGGCAACGGCGGTGCAGTGCACACGCGTTAGCCCATTCGGCCACCCCGTCCACTAATCTGTCTCTGTTGACAATCAGCAGATGGTCTGATTAAAGTAATAAAACTGATATGTCAGGCATGGAGAAGGATAACACCCAGTAGTACCTCTTCCCTAGCTTGAATCAATTACCATGGTTTGTCAAGAAAGAGGTCTCTCATCCAGCACATTTTTTGTCTCCTCCTCATATTGATAGGTCTTTAAGTTGAAGCCATATCTCTGATTTGTATGGTAGTATGTCCGTGTAAATTATTGTAAAATCGTTTGTAAACAGTTCTCATGTGTTGGTCAACTATAGCCAGGAGGAAGTCTGTATGTAATGTTTTGTTTTTCACGTACCAAGGTGCTTTAGTTATAAGTCGTAATATTTTTTTTATTGGAAAGCTTGAAGTTTGTGTAAGTGGGTCTTTTTAGCTATACCGTATATCTGTGTGAAGTAAGTCCATGTTTGCTAAGTAAGTATAGGTATGCATTTAGTTTCTGCCTCAGTTCTAGTTTTCAAGATTTGGAGAAAAGTGAGTAAAGTAGTTGGAGTCGTTTATTCAGGGTCTTCCGTTTCATTTTAACATGTGGGCTCATGTTATCCTTCTGTCGAAGGTAAGACCAAGGTAGTGTATGGTGTTCGTCTGAGAAATTTGTTTTTTTTTTTCGATAAAAATTAGAGGGTAGGTATTTCTTCGAAGTTTAAATGTAATGTGTTTCGATTTATCGTGGTTTAGTAGAATTTTCCATGATTTGTACTAGTCTTGTAATTTATCTAAATGATGTTGTACCGTCAGTGAGGGTTATGTTGTGTATTCTGTATCCATTAACTTTTAAACATGGAAAATTTTACTGTTATATGATGGTATTTCGAATTATAGATACCTTTTTTAATTGTGTCAAATACTTTGATAGTAAAATAGGAAAATTGGTTCGTCCCTAAAATTTGGAGAAAAACGTCTTGAAGATTAATACTTTTATTTTCTTACAACACTTTTCATTTAATATGACTGAAGAGAGTTTAAAAGCATTTCTAGCTGCGCACCTAGCAAATTTGATGAATTAGGCATTTACTGCGAGTTTGTTTGATTAACATAATTTTGTTATTGATGAATGAGTAGGTCCATTGGCCTCGATCAGGCGAGTGAAGTGAAAAGATAAAAGAAAAATAAATATGATAAATGCATCCCTATCCTAAAAGATAAGTTCCGCGAGATCTTCGGAGAGAGAGTTCACCGTGAGAGGCCTCTGGTTTTGTCTCGTGGAACGATCCCATGAAGAACAAGGAGCTCCCTTGAGAAACTGGGTGTTGATGAGGAGGTTGCAATATTGGCCGAGAATATTATTCTGAACTCTCTGGGGATTGACACTTGTATAGTAATTAACTATGAGTTTAGAATGTCTTTTGTCATTTATCTATTTACTTTATTCAATTTTAATTTTTATCTTTCTCTTATCTTTTCTATATTTGTCTTCTATATTCTATATTTGTCTTATAGTTCTATATTCATGGAATCGCGTTGTATATGTGTGTGCGATTTAGTCTTGTATTTCTAGCATTCAAATACTTTTTTTACAGAAATATAATAGAAATTGTTTAATGTGGTATATTAGTGATATTGTATATGACCAGTGTTATGAAAAGGAAAATTACAATATGTTTATATAATAATGTAATAATATAATGTTATGTAATAATAAGAGTTATTTCCATAGTATGTAGTAGGGCAGCATTACTTTCAATAAAGTCTTTCTCTCTCTCAATATATATATATATATATATATATATATATATATATATATATATATATATATATATATAATATATATAATACAGACATTTAAACCATGAATGTTAATATACAAGAAGCACTTGAGCATAAAACTAACGTTTACGTTAACTTTCTTGATTCAAATTCAGTTTCTAGCAAGAAGCTTAATCATGTAATATTTTGGCCCATCAATCTTAATTGTCTACAAGATTAATTGTCTTTAGCCGAGGCAATTTACGGGAAATATCAGATTGCTTTTTAACTTCTTATTTAGGCGCGAGGCGGTTAAACTTCAGCGTTAACAACTATTTTAGTAATTAAAATAATCATTAATTTGTTTAATCTACAAATTTAAACCTTTTTATAATCGTTAGTCAGAGAATTCGTTGCGGGAGGACTGCTGAATACAATTCCCTAAACGAAGTTTATTTAATTTTAATGCAAACCTTTTCTGTAATGAATTAACTCTAACGGGAAGATCGTTGAAGATTGTGCTTCGTTATGCAAATTTAGAGAATAATTAGCAGAGCTATCAGCAGCTCTAATGACCTAATAATACTAAAAAATGATCTTTTTATTACTTTCTTCCTTTTGTTTTATAGCGAAAATATAAAGTATATTCCGACATAAAATAAAATATAAGGTGGTAATAAATTACATTTATTGTTCACTAAACAACTATAGATTCAAATAGCGTTTTATGTTCATTGTTCAATTCAGTAATAAAAATAATTTTAAATAGAACTATAACTATAGAACTAGAAAATAGAATAGGAAAGTAACAGAGTCCTACAGGCCCTTAAATGAAACTAACTTTTATATCCCCACATACCCTCTCGCAAAACACTCGTTGCCAGGTAACCTGAAAATCAATGTTTCAATTTTATGTTAATTATTTTATCAATGTTTACAGATAAAATAATTACGAGTTCGCGTGCCAGTGCCGGATCGGCTTTTAATTCTGGTAATAATTCCCCGCCCTCTCCTCTGATATGGGAAACAACATATAGCCGGAAAGGAGAGGAAGGGAGTGACAAAAAATCAAAATCATATAGTTCATCGAAAGTCTCTGATTTTAAATTTTTTGGATATATTAGTTATACCAACTAAAATTACAACTCATAATTTTAAAATATTTGTATTTGAATAATTTTATTTATATCGAATTTTGAAAAATATCAAAACAGTTAATTTTATATTTAAAAAAAAGTATTATTTGGGCAGATATTCGGTAGATTCATTCCTAATTCAGGTTATCATGTTTAAGATACTCTGTTAGTATGATGACAAAAACTGTTGAAATTCTGCTATGGTCGGTCGTGTAAAGGAGGTTTAAGTTTCCATGTAACTTTATTTATATTTTTTTAAAACTATATATCAATTTAATTTAATACTTTATTATATTTTATTTCAACCTTAATTTAGTTTTATTTTAATTTTTCACCTTAATTTTAAAGTTCTTTTAATTTACTTCTTTCATTTTAATTTGTACTTTATTGTACATAATACAATAATATTGTATTATTATTAGTACCTTCACCTTAAGATTTTTTTTTTTTTTTTTATAACTTTTGTATTCATGTTATTACTTCTTTATTTTTTCTTGTACATATAGTGTGATTGTTTCATAAATATCACTGATACCTATTGTCCTTAACTGTGACAGAATGAATTCTTTATCAAATAAATAAAGAAGTTTTCATTCGGCACACAATATGCAAAAATGAACTAAGGATCTCAAAACAAGAAAAAAATGTCCTCTGAAGGTATGTAAACGCTTTGTTTAGGAGATATTCACACCTAAAGATTTTTATTGTTATGAATTATGTTATATGAAATAAATAATACCTATTAATTTGTTCTAACTACTTTATTAATTAAATGCAAAAATTAACATTCATATTAAATGTTGTTAAAAGTGAATGTATGTCCGTAAACGCTTTGTTTAGGAGATGGATTAGATAGAATACTAATATGACTTTTCATTCCTAACTGTATAAAAGCTATTGGCAACATAAGGATTAATACTATTTGGAATTAGCATTGGGAACTCTCAATAACATTTATCAGTTTGTAAAAGGCTTTCGCAGAGTACTCATCATCACGGGCGGATCTACGGGGGGGAGGGCTTTCGGGCTGAAGCCCCCCTCCAAAGTGGTAAAATATAACCATGTTTTATCGAAAAAAATAATAAAAAAGTATCTCTTAAAGTATTATTGTTCGTGTAATTACATTAAAAAAGGCTTTAGGAATCACTTAAACAGCATTTCATACAGGTAGTTAGTTTCCTTTTTTTTTCCAAATTAATTATCGTTATTTTTATGAAAAAAAAAGGCTTTCGGGCTGAAGCTGCCTCCAAAATTAAATCCTGCATCCGCTAGTGCTCATCATTATGTCTTCCATTTATGTTAATGGTGAATATGCCGATATGGTGTTTGTAATGATAATGCTAATGCTGCTTTCGTGAATATGCCAGGCGATTTCCGAATAGAAGATTACCAAACAAGTCTATCTTTAGCTAGACGTTTCAACATCTTAGAGAAACTGGTACATTTGCTGTAATACCACGTGGCGATGGTATTTTTGCGCCTTTATGAAATTAAGAAAGAAGAAGCGACCATATTACAATATTTTTATGATAATCCATCTGAATTTAATATTTACTTTTAATTAATAAAGTAGTTGGAACAAATAAATAAGTTTTATTTACTTAATATATAAGGTAAATAATTCATAACAATGAAAATCTTTAGGTGTGAATATCTCGTAAACAAAGCGTTTGCGGATCTCCATAGGATTTTTTTTATCTTGTTTTGAGGTCCTAAATTTATATTTTCAGTTTGGCCTCTTACCCTGAAACACCCTGTATAATAAATAATACGTAGTATAATATAGTAAAATGTATAATTACAGTATAATTAGTATTAAACTTCAGTATAATTAATATAACTGTATCATACAATATAATATAGCAAATAATACGCAGTATAATGGCACACAGTATAATAATAATACGTTCCTAATAATTTAAAACCCACACACACACACAAACATGCTCAATATACATGATTCATACTAGTATATACCAAAACTGATATTACGGTAAATGTAATCAAAACGACCATGAACCTAAAACGATGTGACCTGACCCAAAGCTATTTCCAAAGCTAACTAATTATGAAGGAGGAGCGATATACATAGAGGGTAGAGTTTGGGAAGTGGCTGTTTGGAGATAGTTAATTAAAAGGCCGTTAATGAGATGAATGAAGTTGGCAGGTGATATCTCCTGTCGGCCGAATCAAATAGCGTGTGCGAGCACTATTAGTTCCAACCACACGGCTTCTCTGAATTAGCCAAATTTGTGTCAATTGTACCTCGTTGTAGGTCGTGACGTGCTGTTTACGTACTGGCGTCGCTTCTCTTAACTAGGAAATTAGTGTACCACCTACCGACCTTCATGCGTTAATAGCTGCTGTTGCATCCTATCTAGAAAGAATTTTCAGCTAAAAAGTCGGTCTTATAATAGGGCGGAGAAACCGGATTTAAATAATACAGATAGCTTGTTTCCCATCTTTCCCAATATTTATGAAGAGTGCCAGCCTAATATTTTTTAGTCATTTACTTTTAAAATAAATCACAAAGCTATATTATGATGCAGGTAATAAACTGATTATTGTGCTACTCCTTTATGGATGAGATTTTATCCCTCCTTCTGAGTGTTGCCCAAATGCGAGAACGAGACGAGTCTTGGTCTTGTGCAAGAGTCTCGCAACGGTCTTGCAGTTATCTACTAGCTGTAGGCTGGGTGGCCGAACGGGTTAACGGGAGTAAAAAGCACCGCCGTTGCCATGCAACATGATCTATGAGACAATGGATTTAAATAGTTATGGGTTCGCGTCCCGGTGCCGGGGCAGTCTTTTAAATCCCCGGCCACACTCCCTGGCCTGGGAAAACCCCGTATAGACCCCGTTTATTTTAAGGGCCCCTCGTTATAACAAACTACTAAATTGGATTGGAAGCAACTTTTACCGCCAGTTGTCGTTTTACAGTTGTATCATGGAAATAGACCATATATTTCGACAATGTTTGCTTTTCACTTTATCATATGAATAAAGAATATTTGATAAATTCTTAACCCCTCTCTATCTAATCATTTGAAATCACTATAGTAATAATCAATATGAAAAAAACATCTTAAAGGCGAGGAAGGGGAGGAAACAAAAAAAAAAAAAAAAATATATCTATTATCTTTGTACTATAGAGATATTGCTGTATTTTTTTTAGGTAGGGGAAACCTAACTAAGCCAGGATGAAAAATTAGAAGATTTAAATACAAAAGTATATTGGTTATAACAATTCTTTAAAAATTGTCAAGCATTAGTAACTATTTTACCTCAATATTTATTCAAAAAATCAATTTTTTTTATCAGTCTTGGTCTTGGTCTTGCAACAGTGAGGCGGTCTTAGTCTTGGTCTTGCAAAGTGCAAGATCAAGACTGATTTTGTGTAACACTATTCCTTCTCCATTCATGGATTGAAGAATTATCATATTACACCAGCCTTCGCTCTCTCCACAATATTTCGGCGTTTATGATCAGCAATGTTGGATAGATAAAGACTATCGTCGTGTTGTAACAACATAAGAATATTTAGTGGACTAAACGGACAGTGTAAATAAAATTTAATAACGTATGTCAGGTGTTGTTCAGTAACCAAGTCTAAGACGGACAGAGTAGTATAGGAAGGAACTTTAAGAGAAGAGTTGGCTAAAAAGAAAGGTGAAAGCCATCTCTTGTTGAGGGTAGAGCGGCTAAAAGGGTTTTTATGCTTTCTGAAAGTCCTCCCGTTCCTCGGCAATCCTGCCTATAAAATAGCAGTTTGTTACAAGCATGGGCCTCAACACAGTCGTCCCTAAAATGGCTACTTTGTTACAGCCTTACAATTTACATCGGAATATTTCCTTTCGAAGAAGTTTCTTTCAACGGTTGTAAGGGATAATGTCAACTTAAGTAGAGAAGAATCAAGGTATGGGGACATCATGAGAACATGTCAGGCAATGTAGCGACGCGACTATAAATAAAAAATGGAAATATTAATTATCTCTTAATCCACTTTGATCTCAGGCATATCTGAATAACGAAAGATTTCCCAGTAACAGGATGCTTGAAAACAACAAGGAGACTGAAAAGGCCCTGGATGGGAGACTTATTTCTGTATTTCTTTAACCTGAAACGACGTCATTGAAGACATTGAAAAATAAGAGTCAACAAATTATAAAATCACACTAAATGGTAACTGAGGTGTAAGGTCTAGAATGAATTATTTCCTCAGAAAGTGCAGTAATTGGACAAACAATTTTTTCATGATCTCATTTAATTAAAGGGTTCTGCGAGTACAAACAGAGTGATAAAAAAAAGGATGGAAAAATGTTTCACCTTTGTCATTCCACTCTACCCTATTTTTAAGGGCCCCTCGTTATAACAAACTACTAAATTGGATTGGAAGCAACTTTGTCGTTTTACAACTGTATCATGGAAATAGACCATATATTTCGACAACGTTTGCTTGTCAATTTATCATATGAATAAAGAATATTTGATAAATTCTTAACCCCTCTCTATCTAATCATTTGAAATCACTATAGTAATAATCTATATAAAAAAACATTTATTTTTTGATCTTCTTTTTTGCTGGGAAGCTGTATAATATTCTCTGTATTCGACAATGAAAACTTCCAGATATACAACAATTGGTTTATTTGTTGATTTACATGTTAAGTTGGCGTTTCGGGAAAATTATTCCCATCTTCAAAATTCCATATTTTCATAGCGATTTATGGCTGAAGTCTGATGTGCTCAGTATTTATTTTTTGATATTTAGTTTGTTGCAATTTAAATAATAGAAAAAATATAATATAATCTAAACTGATTTGTTGGGTATATTCTGGGTAATGATACAAAATAAATATAGCATTATGTGTTAAAGTCGCGAAACGTATTTAAGAAATGTTTAATATGGCAGCTATATATAGCACAATCGATTTTAACGCAGTTTGTAATCCTGTGAATTGATGATAATTTCGTAAATTATTTTTAGTAAGTATATATAGTATAACCAATTATTTATTCATTTATATATATACCTATGAATAAATAATTGTTTAGAAATAGAAAATAACTATATTCTGGGACAAAGTCGCTTTAGAATAACAAAATAGTACATAATTAAAAGACTAGATCTGGTCAAAATAAAACTATAATAAAAAAGAGAAAATATTAGTTAAACAAGTTATATAAAAAAAAAAATCTATATACAAAACACTTAAAACTATGTACAGTAGGAAACATTATAATTATACACTTTTGAAAAATAAAATAATAAAAAATACATTGAGTTCGTCTTTGAAATAAGCTGTTTCTGCTAACAAAGGAAATACAAATCTGACAATACCATATATATATTGTGTATAGCAACTATTTTGCAGTATTAGGACATTATTTCTCATATTATGGCTTCCGATATCTGCACAGTTATGTAAACACTTCTTTTATCCCTTATTTTTTAGTTGTTTTTTTTTGTTTGTTTGTTTGTTTTTGTTTATTGTAAATACATTTTGGCCAGATGTAATGTTTAATTTTATGTACAATATTGTTATTCTCAAGGGACGTAGTCCCAGAATAAAGTTGATTCTTCTATCTATCTATATATATATATATATATATATATATATATAATATATATAATCATATATATATATATATATATAACCATAATATACAACCATATATATATATATATATATATATATATATATATATATATATATCATTATATTTTATTAAGAAATAATACATTTTGCCACACTTAAGGGCATTGAGTTATATTATTATTAGATCTATATGGGCCTCATTCATACCATATATGCCATAACAAAAACAAAGGACAAATTAGAACAAAAGATAAGAAAACAAATTGTCCTAAAAACAAAAGAAGGGAAACTTGAAACATCATTAAATAAAATGCTACTCTGGGTACTGAGTACGAAGTCGTCGTACGAAGAGGTCTAACAATTAACTGAAGTAGACATTGAATTTTGAATGATTTAATTGAATGATTCAATTTGAGTAAAATTACTTGGTATTTGGTACTCAGAGTAGCATTTATCCATCTCTGGCCGAGGAGCTCCGACTATGGCCCTTTTCCCCACGTGTGAAGGATAAGGCAAGACTCTAAGAGATCCCAGCGCCTCCCTCTCAGACGCGTCACCGGGACGAGAGTCCAGTGAAGACTTGAAAAAAAATTCCTGTAGCGAACTTTTTTGTATGGTGAACAAATTTTTAATACTTATCTGATTTCAATTATTTTATGGTATTAATGATTTATGGTTAATACGCATTTTCTAAAAAGTACGCGCACAGAGTTGAAGATATGATTTTGATTGACAGGTTTCTCCAAAACGAACAGTAGGAAGCCTGTGGGAGGTCATATTCCGGGAACACTTATCCAATTCAAAGTAGATTAGTTCAATTATGACAACTGGCAATTCGGTTTTGAAGCAGGGGATTACAGTTTTAACGTGTTCAACAACTTTAATTGTCCACACGCTTCCGGTTACCTTTCGATCAAAAAATTAACGTTACTAATAACAATACGTGAAAAACTTTATGTTATTCGCGATTTATCCACTCGATTCAGAATCGGGAAAATGGAGGTACTTGAAATAAAAAAAAAAAAAAAAATTGTGTGAAAATTGGAATGGCTCAAAACGGAAAAAATTAAAACAACATATAATTTGCTAAAACTTAAGTTTTTGCTGTAGATTGAGAAAAAAAGAAGATATATATATATATAAACAATATTCATCAGAAAGAAAATATCACTGAACTATTTATTTTCATTATCAGAAACGCCTCTTATCATCCATTGTGATTTAAGATGTTTAATCCACTTTTAAAACCATTGCAATAATCTTGTGAATAAAACCGTACATATGACCTTGTCAATACATGATAATCATTACTGAACAGACAGGTGCCGTATCTGTGAATTACTCGGTAAATGTGCTAATAATCTTCGTAAAAGATATCATTGTCTCACGCGATTGCCGATCATACCATAGGACAGAGATCAACAGATCAGTCGAAAAAAAAAATGGTGAATCGATACGGTAGGTAACACACTCTCGAGAGCCAGGAGAGGGAGTTATAAAAAGACCTCTCTAAAAAAAAAAAAAGAAACTTCCTCTCAATTACCTACTGGAGGACCAACTCCACAGTAAATGGAAGAGACGGGGTGAAAGGGTTCGTCTTCCCAAAAGGAAACTTCAAACGGTCAACCCACTTCACCTGCAGCCAATGCTGTTTAGATGGTGATTTAATTTGGGACATTAAAGTAAGAGAATCTAAGGACCTTTAACTGGACCTAATAAAGCATAAATGAATTTCAGTATGAATAATATAAAATATAAGTAAAGAAATTCAGTACTTTAAAATCAACAATAATAGAATATATTGCAGCTGAAGTATGTTTACAACAACTAAGGGCGTTAATGTTTTGAAAGGTTTGTTTGTTTGTTTATTTGGGCTTTGAGACGTAAAATCCCAGGGTCATCAACGCAATTTGGTTATTTATTATAGCTTTCTGGAGATCAGAAAAAAAAAAAAAAAAAAAAAACAATGAATAAAAGATAAAAATTGAAAAAAAAAATTATATGCACTTCTATATTTGATAAATAACCTGTATATTTTGAGAAAGTATATAACTACTTTCATGTTTGATTCCTTATTACTTACTGTCCGGTTTAAGAGATAATCTTTTTAAGTTTGTGGTGTAATAGGGACATTCCTGAAAAATATGTCTGACAGTGAGAGGGCCATTGCAGTATTGGCATGATGGAGGTGGTTGTTTATTGATAAGGTGTAAATGAGTCAAATTTGTAAGACCTATCCTCATTCTAGTCAAGGCGACTTCTTCCCTGCGATTAGAAAGATTTGATGTGGTCCAGGATTTGGTTTTTGTTAAGCTTTGTTATGCTGATTTTTTGAAAACTTTTAACTTGTTTGGTGGGCACTCGTTCCACATGGACTGCCAGCTGTCCGATATTTTTTCTTTGAGAGAAAAACACACAATCTATAGGTGTTAGTATAGCAGTATCTAGGCCTGGGAGAGTGAGCGCTTATTTGGCTACTATAAAGTTTTGAAACGTAATACAAAACTATTAGTAGAATAATTAAAACAGAATGTATTCGTGTTTATATATATTGTTAATCATGTACATAGAACAAAAAAATTAAGATAATTTTTTTTTATTTATTTATTGAAATTTACAACTGTATAAATAAAATAAAAGAAGTAAATCTCATATAAGAATATAAAACATAATAGTAGCTTGTAAATTGTTATTTTAATTTAGGAGGTCCGTTAGTCATCTTCTTTTAAAACATCTCAGAAGAGGTTTTTTTCCGGACCAGGAGTTGAGATTAATGCCAGAGTTAAAAGCCCTCTCGACAGCGGGACGCGAACTCCTACATATTTTTATCCCTTGTAACTTCGGTTATCAGGTTGCTCGGCCATCCCGCCCCAACAGGAAAAATCTAGAGGTTGAACGTGATCCTGACCTGATCACATCCCTACACAACTGTTCGTTTTGAAAGAGTACTTCCTTACAAAGTACTAAACTCTTTTTGGGTTGTAGTGATTTCAGGTTTTTTAGTGGTAGTTCATATATTTTTTTTTTCAGAATATGTATGTTAAGTTTAGAGCTTCAGTTAAGTAAATGTTCCAATCAGAATCTACGACCAGTTTCTTGAACCAGGATTCTAAGTAACACGCTTATCAAGATGTATACCTAAGTGGCTGGCGGGTCTGTTCGATAGGTATATTGTTGAAAGGTATTGTAGGACAGACTGTAGCAGATTTCCGGAGAAGGATCTGAACGAACTATGATGATATAAATCGAGGAAACTAATAAAAAAATGCATTCCATACTTATTGTAGAGTGAAGAAATAAAGAGAGGAATATGGTGAAAGAAAATTTTCGTTTCGGGTAATTTGGTTGGGAAGCAGGAGGTTGGGAGGAAACCTTCCTCTTTGAACGGGAAATTATTTGGAAAAGCTGGGTATTGAAAGGAATCAGACACAGGAAAAGGAAATAAGGAAAGGAAAGAAAAAAAAAATCGTCAGATTTTGTATTGATGATGATAGTCTCTTCAAACCTTATCCTTTTTATGTCATTTTTTAAAAATATTATCGATTAGACTCATGAGCATGCTTTGTCGTTTAGCAACTGAACATAGTTGAGCAGCACAGTGTGAATAAGTTCGATGATATAAAAATTAATGTTATGTTAAAAAACATCGATGCAAACAATTAAAATTATAGTTTGAATTTAATTGCCATAGTATGAGTACAGTATTGAAACAATTAATACTGACCTAAGGAGTAATGTGGCTGTAAATATTTTTGTAAGAAGAAACATAGTCAAGAGTTTTATTTCGTACCTCGAAAAAGCCTCAAATACAAATTTTCATACAAAGCGAAATTGGAAAATTAGTCATGTATATTTTAGTAAACGGGATGAAAAAAATATCCTCCCATACAAATTAAGTTCAAAATTTATATATTTCGGTTTCAAAACAAACCCGTATTTAAGAGCTTAAGCGGACACTAAAAACGATACAGATTATTTTTTCAACACCAAAATTTAGTTTGTCTACTTCACTGGACTTTGTCTACTTTTTGTCTCTTTATTAGCTATTATCCTTTCTCTATGATCTAGGAATAGAAGGGATGTCGCGGAGTTCTGGGTGCTATGATCCGGGATTTGCTTGATGCGATGCAGCTCCTTCGGCAGCTAAGGGTTGAGCAGTACCTTATTGAAATTCAAATGTACTTCTAAATTTGCATACTTTCTCGTCCGTAATTAATTCCTGTCACTGATGTATGCAGTCCATTCTAAAGCGGAAGAGTTTCGGACTTGACTTTGTTGAAGAGCCTATATCAAGGGAATTTATAAAGGTGCCAACAGGATAAAACTGTCATCGAATTCGAGGCACATTTGCTGCAAACATAATGTTTCGTATTTTGTTTTTCTTTATTTAAAACTGAGCATGGTTTTACTTAATACAACAAAAGTAATGATTTTCCTCAAAGGAACAATTGATCGAGATTTCAAATTTTGAAAAATATAACTTATTATTAGTGATGAATTTTCAAGTAGAAATAAAAGATAAAATATGCGCATATATATTAAATTATATTTTCACCAACATGCATACAAATATGAGAAATATTTATAGGAAAAATTATAAATCTAAAAAAAAATTAAATAATTTTTTGTTTTTGATAAATTAATGAAAATATAAAGAAAAATTATGAAATATGGGTTTAGCACCAGGTACTTTTCTATAAATTCGCTTAAATTATTATTTAAATCAAAATTGGATGGAATGATTTCCAAATTTCTAGTTGTATAATATTTCTTCCAAATATATAAAAAATATGTAATATCCTCCTGCAATGTGTCTTTTCATTAATCTGTTCACAATTAATGTTAAAATATATATATTTATATATTTTAAAAATATTGTTTATAAGCAAGTATTACAGCTTTTAGATTTAGTTTTTATTTTTGTTTAAATTTTTATCCTAACCAAAAAAAAAAAACAATAGCATAGATAAAATATAAGTCTAACATTCATACAACGAGTATAATATACGAATTCTCATGGTGTATGTAAACTTAGCAACTAAACGCCCTCCGCATAGGGTTATTATGCAGGAGTAAAAAAATGTATATATATATATTCTATTTTCTATGATTCATACTATGTTTCTTAATAAACATTCATACAAGTCTGACATTCATACATACGAGTATAATATGCGAATTATCATGGTGTATGTAAACTTATCAACTAAACACCACTGTACAGGGTTACTATGCAAGAGAAAAAAAATGTATATATATATATATATATATATACATACATTTTTTTTCTATATTTATATATATATATATATATATATATATATATATATATATATATATATATATATATATAATACGTATTTTAAAAACATATTTAAAAAGAATATTAAAAGTCAACCCATAGGGCTTATAATATTTTGTTGTTTATTTTACCTGATTTCTGTTTTTCTTTTCATTTAAATAATGTTTTGTTTTGTTTTTCCAAAATGGTGTTACTTTATTATTTGTTATGATATACTTTCATTAAAGATACTGTATATATTCATTTTTTTTAGATTAATGTAATTTTTTTTCCAGATGTGGTCCTTATTTTTTGTTCATAATTGTTATTCATAAGGGACCTCTTCCCAGAATAAAGTTTATTTTCTATTCTATATATATTCTATTTTCTATGATTCGTAATGTTTCTCAATAAACATTTAAACTAAACCATTGAATTATGTCCAAAACATTGGTTGAAGAGAACACTTTTGATGAAGATTGGTAAATATAGCAATAAAAAAATTGGAAAAAAACAAATATTTCATCTTGCAAATAAAGTTGGCCGAAGGAGGTTTAGAACCTAGATACCGAGACGGGGCTTGAAATACACACCCTCGCAGGACGCTATCCTCCCCCCCTCCCACCCTCAACCCTTCTCCGGTGCACCAATAGGAAATCGATGTTCTGACCGGAACCGGTACTTCTGATTTATTTCAAGTATTTCTCCCTCAAAAACCAACAAACATACAAACCATCGGCTTTCCACTTTACCCGGATATTGCACCACCTTCCGCAAATAAATATGCCGCAGATAACTGTTCGTATCGAGGATGTAAAATAAATTGGAATATAGAATTTGAACGAAAAATAAAATGCCATCGCACAGAGGATATACTATCTTATAGCCCGTGGTACAGACCCTTTTTATCAAATTTTTAACATCCAGCTGAAACTTCGTGAATAGCTTTATATCATCCTAACCTACAAACATTTTATTTAAGAAAATTCTTAGAATTGGGGCGTTTTCAATCTGGAAGATGGCAAACTTTGTCTATTTAATTAGGTACTAAACACTCGTAAATACCTATTTTTTCCCACTTTAATCGTGAGGTAACTTGAGCACAAAGTCGAGGAAAAATGAGTCCTTCAAAAATATTAAGCCATTTTGAGTGACCTGGTTTCCCAAACTGTAAAAATAACGAGCTTATATAGGCCAAACTAATAAATATTTGAATGAAGACCACCGTTTTTCTAGATTTTTTGCTCAAGTTAACTCACGATTAAAGTGGAAAGAAAATGAGTAATTTACGAGTTTTTAGTGCCTAATTAAATAGACAAAGTTTGCCTACCTCCAGATTAAAAACGCCCCAATTCCAAGAATTTTCTTAAATAAAATACTTGTAGGTCACGATGAGAGAAAGTTATTTACGAAGTTTCAGCCGGATGTTAATAATTTGATTAAAAAAGGGTACCACTGACTATTACACAAGCAGGTTGTATTACTATTGGTAAGCAAAAAAAAAAATCCAATTTGGATGTTAGGAAAAAAATCCAATATATTTTAGGTTAAAGTACTATAAGACTTTAATTACAATGAAATTTTATCATGCTCTAACCCAACGTACGGTAATCTCATCTTTATCGAATCAAGGTCGTATTGACAGGAAAAAACATAAATAATACTATTAATAATAAATTTAAGATAACATTTTTGGCAGTAACTATTTAAAGATAAATTGTATAACAAATCCTCATATATTAATTATCATGACAATCTTGAATCCTTAATTTCGAATCTTGCCGAATTCACATTCCTCATCATATTGTGCTAATTCAATTTTATTTACAGATCTTATTAAAATAAAAAGTAAATGGATATCTGTACAAATATAAATCCTTTATTATTATAATTTATTTTTTAGAATTTTCTTCGTGGTGACCTCCACCTACTAACGGTCGAGGCTTAATAACCAAGATGTTGATCGGCTAGGACAACTCGTAACCTTGACCCTATGGTAGAAGATTTTATTTCAAAGGAAGTTTTTAATTTGGCACTGCGATGAGAACTTTTTCTGATATCAATATATATTATTTCAATTGATCGCGTAACAAATTAATTACTTACTCACAGGATCTAATGAATATTGGAACCAGAATGAAATCTCTTACCTGAAACATACAATTAATAAATTAGATATGCTTAAAATAGAATAAATTAAATACTTGATCACTATAATCATAATTTATTTATTATTTCATTACAAAAATATAAATGATTTACGGTTATGACAGTTTATGAGTGATGGTACTATATTTATGTTAAGCAACGGCCCAGCACAGTCACCATGAGTAGCAATCTATGGGTAACCTTAATTTAATTACTTACAAACTGAAGAGGAGGTTCGAAATAATTTATTTAAAATACTATTATTTCGATTTAAAAAAAAAATGCCCTAGATAAAACGTTTTTTGAGAAAGTCTTCAGTCTTAATTGCATCACGTTGGCCCATAGGACCGGAATTGTAACCATAAATATCAATGAACCTAGACGTCAGCACAGATTCCCATTAAGGCATCGTTAGCAGTTATTCAAAAACGTAGGGACAAACTTTTAAATACATTGGTCATAGAACTAGATTCTTTTTTTCACGGATGTATATGTTGCTTCATCATGATTGTGCAAAGGTGAAAACCAGAATGTAATTATACTAAAAGTTGATGGGGAGAGGGGAGATATCATTCACGTTGAAATAGTGCAAGTCTTGTTTGTAAGTATAAAACAATCGAAATTTATGCTGTCATTTTTTTCAGTGATTGGTCTCTGTTTTTCATAGGGTTAGGACATTATCGAAAATATTAGATATGATTGACCATGTCTACACAATGCCTATGAAACAGGCTGTTATAATCTAAAATATAATCGGGATAAACGACAAGAATGAGTTAGAAATGAACTAATAAAAATTAAAAATTTGTAGAATGAAATTGTATAGCAGGGAACAGTTGTTAAGGGGACAATAAATATGTATAAACGAATTGGATATTTATTACAATATAGAAAACGGTAATTTTTTAATAATTTCTTAAATAAAATTCTTGGAGGGGCGCTGTGACCGAATGTGCACAGCACCGCCGTTGTCCGACAACCAGTTATATAAAACAAATTGATAAAAAATAGTCACGAGTTCGCGTCCCGGTGCTGGGGAATCTTTTAAATCCCTGCCCACACCCTCTGGTTTGGTAAAACCTCGTATAGCCCTAAAGGCGAGGAAGGAGAGGAACAAAAAAAAAAAGATTAAATTATAGAAATTGGAATTTTTTAAATTTATGAGTACCTCAGACAATATAGTTAACAAATAACAGGAATTTAATTTATACAAAATGAAAGAACAAAACATTTTTAAAATTTCAGATTAACTTGAACTAAAAACAACGTTCCGTCTTCTTATGGTATACAACTGTTATTTACTGATGGCTATAATAAAATAATAATATCTTGTTTACCGTATTTGGTTTCGGAGTAATATGGGAATTGATAAATACAATACATATGAATGAGAAAAAAACAAAAAAGAATCATTACTTGAATTCTCCATTCATTTGATTTGATCTATGAATTCATAGTATAAGCAACATTAATATTATAAGCGAATATTTATTTTTAGTAGTTATCATTATTATTCTTTCACACATTATCCTTGTGAGAATCTCTATTATTTACAACATATCTTTAATTTAACAGAAAAAAAATAAAACAATATAAATACAATAGAAGTGATTAACTTGGTTTGCTAGAAATTTGGATACAATGTTTTTAACACAACGAAGGCATGATTTGTGTTTCCTTGTTCGCAGGGTCTTTTTTATTCAGTATAAGGATCATTACGGCAATTTGTTCCCTAAAACATTATTTCAGCCCCAATGAACGTTAAGCTGGTGTAAGGGATTGATTTCTGGATTTGAAGGAGATGATAATGGCAGAAAGTTTATGCGGACCTTCAGTGGTAGACATAAAGAGATTTGTAAGGTCATATAGCGGTGCTAATGAAACCGTAAAAGTAGTTGAGTAGTTCGCACGAGAAATCTAGTACATTATACTTCGAGATTATACCACCTGCTTCTGTCAAACTCAGTATTGTATTTTCTGGCATCTGAAATTCGATTCACGATCACACCAAGTTATCGACACGAGATCTCGTTCTCTTCTATAAGGCTGTAGGTTGCGAAAGTAACTGTCTAAAGCACATTATTTATGTTCTTATTTTGGATTCTATACAAGTACTAAAAGGCTTAGTTTAACAGAGAAACGTAATTGAAAAATTGGTGGCTATTCCGACGATAAGGATTCAAAAGATTGGCTGGGAATGCTGGAGCTATCAATAGGCGGAACCGACGCCGCTGGGGAACCGAACCTGAGTATTAATCTCCGGGCATTGTCCCAGCGAGGGAGTCATTTTTTATTTCTTCACCGCCAAAGGAGAGGGGGGGGGGAGTGCCCCTTGAGGGGCGAGTAGCACTATAAGAAACAGATGCTGGAAAAACCCGAGTGAGAAGTCGTCCCTCTCCCCTGATTTATACAGCTCTTAGCTTATAGCAACCAGCTGAGACCAAGTCCCCGCAGAATGGATCAACTTTCTTTGACCTCCTAAATAGTGGCTGCCTTTCCGTTTGGAACCCATTTCGTCCCTACTTACTGCTAGTATTAAATAAATCGCTAGGATAAGCCATAGAACGGATCATTTTGCTACCTATTAGTTCCTATTACCAATGTCAAAACACTGATAATTCTTACAAAATGGTTTACTATTCCCAAATAGTTATACATTAAATATGTGTAGCATGTCACACTAAATAGGGCCTATTCCTTGCCGCTTTAAAAAAAAAACTAAACAAGAGTTGGCTCATTAATCGCTTTACATTTTTTTTATTTACATTGATTATAAAATCAGACTATTGACTAAAAAATAATTCACATAAAAGAAAATCATTTCGAGTTTATTTACACACTGAATTACACATACCAACGATCAATGAACACATACGAACTTACTACAAACGATTTCATGATAAATTACATGGACACTCCAACCAGCTAATTAAAGAAACGGCCACTAGTATAATGCCGGAGAACCCTAGAAGACAACTGAAAAGGGTCTGGATGAGGGACCTACTTACTTAATTGTATGTAAGTTAGTAAAAGTCACGGAAGGGATGCCGCTGGGTATTGCTTTTCCTCATGCCTATCAAGCATTTTTTTTAAAACTTTTTAATTTAAATTTTTAATTTATTTATTTTTTTATCTTATAATTGTGCCAGCTCATCTGCTGATTATCGATGATTGTAATTGACAGGTGCGGATTAATAAATAAAAGTGCTAAAAAAAATAAATAAAAAACAATTCGAGTTTAACGCCTATAAAATTCTTCATTCATCGCACCTTTTTTCCCAGTTTATTTTCGGAGAAGATGTTTATGCATTTAGTCCGCGGTACAGACACAATTTATAAAATTATTAACACTCGCATAAAACTTTATGGATTTATCTTCATTTTATGGTAACCGATTGGGATTTATATGGTAACTCAGTGGTAGAGCGCTGAGCTTCCAATGCTCAAGAGCCCAGGTTCAGATCCCGGCTTATGGCAGATAAATTATTTATTCTGTTTGATCGACCGTGGATCGACTCTGGTGTCTGGGGCACATCCAGCCTCTATAAAATGGTAACCCTTAATTAAATAATTAATTAAGGAGAAATCTTGTGGTTGAGCGAGATCTCGTTCAAATCACCTCCTTAGACAACCGTTGAAGAAGAAACAATACCTTCCCAACATAATATTAAACCCATGACCCTTCATAAGTTGCAATGGTACAGGTTTTTTTTTTTTATTTATAATAGCCTCCAACTTTTATCATTTTTTTTTTTTGCTTTTACTCCATTTGTTTTATTAGGAAATATAAATGAAAATTGATCACCTGAGCTATAAAAAAGTTGATATCGACCGTGCTCCGAATTCATCGAGAAAGGGGAATGATTTTTGGTATGTATTTTTTTAAATGCACTGTTATTGTTGAATAAGAAGCGATGAATGAAAAACTACTTGATGTATATAATTAGCAATTGAACTATAATCAGCTGAACTATGGTAATTACTGTTTTTTATAAAATCACTAATTATTCCAAATTCTTAGAAAAGCTCCTCCTTGCTCATCTCATGCAAATGCTATATTAATAATTTTAGTGGTCAAGCTATTGTTACAGTTTACGCTTAACCTCATCGTAAGCCCAAGATAGGAAAAGATGGACTAGGCTAGTTAAGGCGGCAAAAGATCTTCAAGGTGTGTAATGCCAACAGAAAAAATAAATAAATAGATATCCTTTGTTTTTCATTAATGTATGGGATATGTTTTATATCATTTGAAAACTGATATCATGAATGAACTATTATAAATTCATCCAATTTAATTTATAGTCTTCATTGATGAAGCAAGTTTTTCAATAATTCTTGTCTATAACCCAGTATAACCCAGAGAAGGGCAAATGCTACTATGAGTACTGAGTACCGTGTGTTTTACTCGAATACTGACATTTTTTTGAGTATCAAAGGATTTAATTAACACTTAAGTTGATGGCAAACGATTAACTGAAGTAGAGATAAATTCCTAATAGTGATTCAATTTGAGTAAAATACTAGGTGTTAGGTACTCATAGTATTATTTGCCCATCTCTGGTATAGCCATGAATCATTTCATTAATTAATTTTCATCAATTGCAGTAACCTGATAAGAAAACTTGGCTTAGGAGTGTAGTATGTACTCGTAAAATATAAGGATATCTAATGGAAAACATTAAAAAATTTTAAGGTTTATTTTTTTTTTTTGGAAATTTGCTTCATCATTCTTTCATACCACTGGAATCACAAAAGTAATTCACTTGCGGTTTTCTTCACGGGGAATAATCTTAGAAAATTGAAACACGAAATAAATAAATAAATCATTTTATTTTCGATATAAAATATATTTACAATAATTTAACATATTTTACATTATTATATAAGATACACATTATTTACACACTATAAAAAATATCTACTCTAGTTATTAAAAAAAAACATTCTCATAGGAAGCTTTCCTCCTTATATATTAAAATTAATAACTTTCAAGCTTTCAAATAACATAATACAATAATATAATAGTTTTAAAAGCGAGTAATTTCATCTGTAACACATTAATAGTGAGTTAATAAAATACTATCATCATCAACTAAATAACTAACAGGTACAAGCTGACTAACTATATACTATATCACAAATAACGAGTATTTTATCACAACTATGTACAATAAATACTTTATCATAGTCGAAGTGAGGAAGTTACACCAAATCTATTCCACGGCAACCGTTTAGCCGTTGAAGTATTTCCTGCAAAGGGATGCCTTTAGTTTCTGGGACCAGAGACCAAGTGAATAGGAAACCTGCGAAACAAAATACTGAGAAGAACCAAAAACACCCAGCAGTGCCCACTGAGGCAATGAGGATCGGGAAGATCTTGACACTCACGAACGCTAGCGATGTTCCCCAGAGAACGATTGTCGAAGTCGCCAGGCCTCTGATATCAATTGGCAGGGTCTCAGAAATCACCACATATGGGACAGGTCCCGCCCCCAGAGCGTAAGTGAGCACGTGGACTGATAGGGATACCACTGGGACCCATCCGAGGTTGGAGACGTCGAAGCCCAGGCTGTCCAGGTAGAAGTAGGCGCCAATGGAAGTCAACGACAAGCCCATGAAAATATACGATATCAGCAAGAGTATCTTCCTTCCAGAGCGGTCCACAATGACAGAACTGACAAAGGAGGCGAAGAGCTGGAAGAGACCGACGATGATGGTCGCCCTCTCTGGTGGAATGGAACTGCCGGCTTTCTCGAAGATGAAGGAGGTATAAGAGAGGATAGCCAGGATCCCGCAGAACTGCTGCCAGGTGAACAGTCCCAAGCCGATCAGCATGCCCATCCTCCTGCCCCTGCTACACACCAGGGCTGAGTAACTGACGCTTCCCTCCTGGCACTTGGTGTTGTAAATGAAGATCTCTTCTTGAACGAACTTGATGTCACCACTGCGAAGCCAAAGCAGCGAGTTAAAAGCTTTCTCCTTTTTTCCCTTAGACCACAAGTATTCGGGAGATTCTGGCATCCAAAAGAACAAGAAGATAAACAGTATCGGAATTGATAAACAGGCGTAATTTAAAGTATCGTAATCAACTACAGCTCCAAGACTGTAAGCGAAGACGATGCCGGCGTTCATGTAAAGTATGACAAACGATCCAAGGGCTCCCCGGATGCTGTCCGTTGCTACCTCGCTGATGTAGGTCGGTGAGAGGATAAGGGCTCCTGATCCTCCAATTCCGTTGATGAACCTGGCGATCAACATGAGGTAGCGATCGTGGCAGAAGGATATCAGTCCCCAACCGATGAGGAAAGGCACTGATACTGAATAACCGCAGAACTTGCGGCCGAATCTGTCTGCTATCCTGCTCCATATGAAGGACCCTGTGATTCCGCCGAGGAAGGTCAAGGATGCCAGCCAGGACACGTCTCCATCGGAGAGCTGGCCGACGGGGCTTCTATCGCTCTGCAGCAGAGGCTGAACAGGCGACGGCCAACCGACGGATGCTCCGAAAATGAATGCCAATATACAGACTGAAAATTAAAAAGACAATTAATTTCGGGGAAATATACACAGACACTTATAATAAATTAACAAAAAGAGCAAGATATATCTCATTGTAATTAAGGGTAAAATGACAAAGAAACACTACAACAAACGATATTTTTCTCTTGAATACTTTCTCTGCTTTAAAATGTATAAATTACGGTGCTAAAAACAAAATAATAACCTAATTTCGTATTTTTATTTTAGTGAAGTCTCATAATTAGCTGAAAGGGTTAGGGGGAGAAAACTCATCTAAAGGAGAGTTATTTTTCTTTTGTAAGAAAAAGGAAGAAAAATCTGACCCGCAAAACAGCTAATTCCCTTGATTAAAAGTTACTTAGTTCTTGCAGTTACTCCTAATTTTACTAAAGCAACATTCCTCCCCTTTTGTTTTACTAGAATAAAAATTAAAGTTTTATTAGTTAAACAAGACTGAAGAGCCGATAAAGATTATTAATTAAATGTCCATTAAGTCAACTACGGAGTTCCTGCTATAAAATCAAATTATTATTTATTACTATATTGTTTGTAAATGTCAACACGCTATTTAAATAACCTACTATGTTAACCAACATATCTTGTGATACAGATTAAATACTAAACCTAATCTGTACCACAGTGCCGATGGGTATTGGGGGCGATGTTGAAGAATGGACTCTTAGGAAGGTCCTTGGAAGAGTGGACAAGATGTAAGGTTCGGGTGTCACTAGCCTCAGCAAGAAACACTCCATTAGTGTAATGACCTCTCTCTTCCTGACGTCATTCCTTCCCTTTTCTTTTCGTCCCTCCCCCTTCGGCTCCAAGTTTCTCAGGAACCAATCGATAACTTTCGGATCTCGAATTTTCCCATCGCAAAGTATAATAATATTACTTCAAACCGTTCTCACCTCTTCGAATTTTGGAATGATGTACATAAGGTGGCAATTAACTAAATAGCAAATTACTAATTAAAACAAAAATTCAATTAGCTATGAACCAGAAAATGATTAAACTGGTTTAGAGGTTAAAAGATCTACAATGACGAAGGGGAAAAAAAAAGGACGAGCAATAAAAAAATCCTAGAGAAGCCAATATACATATACACATTTAACGAAGAAAACGTGTAATTTTAATAATTTTCAAACGTTTTCCTTAAGTTTATTTATTTATAAATATTTCTCCTGAAAGGGAGAAGTCGCTTTGAAAACAGCAAAAGGAGGGGAGAAAAGCCTGAAGGAAGAAGATAAGACGTAAAGATCGTGGGAAAGAGATAATAGGCTCACAAGTGCTTTTCCTAATTCCGTCTCTTGAGCGGGAAGGAACTCATTTTGGTCGAGAAACCGAGGTAGCTCTTGCGTCGAATTACTTCGACAAAACTCGGCTGGGAAACTGATTTTCTTGTTAGAATAACAGTGGTGGAAGAATATTACCTCTTGAATACATTTTAAAATATTATATCTAATAATATTAAAAAAAAACCATTTTAAATTGTCCCGAACCAAAGATATTCTCAAAAAATTATGAACCAATACGTTAAGTATTTATTAATTGAATTCGGCATGCATATAATGTTATTATTTTTAATTTTTAGGATTCCAAAAAAAAAAAAAAAAATGCAAGTACTAGAAAAACTAAGAATACCATATATTATAATATAAACCAGTCTGAAGATATTGAATATTTAATAACGACAGCTTGAATAAAAATATATAAACTTTCCGCTTATATTAAGATTGTGATGAAATTAAGAAATTTTATTTTCATTTCTATTTTTAAAAATTATATAACAATAATTTCAGGAACATCGATTTCCTTTGGATGATAGCCAGAAGCTGTAGGACAAAAAAAAAATCTATTTGTCCACTGTAATTAGTCACAAACACGAGAAAAACACCGAGTTATGAAGGGAAAAAAAAAACTATTCCAGAGAGGTTTGTTTTTCAAATAAAATTTTATAGTAAAATTAAATGAATTTGACTACATTAATCAATGAGTGATCACGAATGATAATGAGGGAGATTAATTCATTCATTAAGATAATTGTAATTATATCAATCGTTATATTTATTCAATCGAAACGGGTTTGAAATACATATTACTTTTTACATATCTCTGAATTTCATAGGTAAATTAAATGTTATGAAACGTAATATAACGAAGGAGTTTTTCTCTTAGTTGTAAAGTTAATTAAAATAACTATAGATGCAAGTTACGTTAATTATCTCAATATTTTTTTTTTACATAATAGGAGGAATAAAATTAAAAATTAATCATGAACTTCCTATAACGATTTTTTTTTTTTAAATAGTTGCATAAGTATAAACAGTAAATATTTACAAACGGATTTTTTATATTACAATAAATTATGTAATAGAAAACAAACTAGTAATATATTAATCTGTTATTTTTTATGTCGAAAAAAGAAATGATGAATTACGAACTCCGAATGAATCAACACAAAAAGCAGCTCCCTTACGTATTTTCCCAAACAGGATTAATTATATCAGAATGTGATTCTTCATCATAATCTCTTAATTGAGAACAAATTCATTGAGTAAGACTAGTAATCGATAAGACTAGTACAAGTGGCTATAAATTTACAACAGTCAGTGCTGTTGATTTACGATCGTAAATATTTACATCCATTTGTTATTATTATTTTGAAAAACAAAACACGAACAAATTTATTTTAATTTTAATTTTTGAGGTTATCATAAAATGAAATTTTATCGACGCATTAATAAAAGAAGTAAAAATAATTAAAATGTATACAAATATTAACAAAGAGTTTACCCTTACTTTTTAGCTCAAATTAATTATTTTTAAAAATTTTCTGATATAAATTTTTTGTACATTATTTATTTTTGAAATTTACTGACATGAGTTTTTAAAAATAGTTATTGTCAGAGAATACTTCATGATATTTATTAAAAACGCCATACTAGTGTAGAAATGACCAAATATAAGCAATCAGGTAACATCATGATTATTTATCCAGAGCCTCTGAGACTCCCAATATAATCGAGATAATTTTTTTAAACAATTCCTTAAGATTTCCGAATTGGCATCTGAATTATCTAAAACCCAATTCGTGGTTAGCCCATGACCCTTGGGGTAAGCAGTAAATGTTTAAACAAGAAGGTCTACAAATGTTTTCCAACTTGCGGGAAAAAAAGGAAATTTCTGGACTGTGTACCTTTGTTGGCCAACTGGAAAAGGCCTTGAAAAACAGTATTTTATTTAATATATATATTTTTTTTATGAGATATTTTCAGTTTAACTGATAAAGAAATACATAGATAAATAGAGTTTTTGACAGAAATAAAACATTTGACGATGAAAATCTTCAAATCAATATTTATTTTTAATTAGACGGAAAATATATATATTTTTTACTAAAATTCGTTATAATAATGATTCAAAAAAGCATGTCATTACTCTATTTTTTTTCTTAATGACAAAACTAAATTTCATTCGCTATCGACCGATTATATACTTCACTGTTAAAGATTTTTTTTTTTAACTTTTATTATGATATTTACAACTGTATTAGTATGAATACATCAAGTAAATGTGTACATAGGAATATTATCACATGAAACACGCTTGTTGAGAAACTATCCATTGGTAGCACTCTAATAATTGTTAAAGATTAAATTAAATTAACGATGACGCCTATTTACTAAAATGTTCCAGTCTAGACAAACGGATACTGTAAACAGATATCAGGAAATCGAAAATAACTGAAGTGTTGTTTATTTGGAATAAATCTTATCAGTTATTAAAATAGTGCCGATGACCCTTAAGTATTTCAGTGCATCTATTCTATTTATGTATATAAAAAAAAAAGTCACCAAGTAGAAAAAAATATATAGAAATTTAGAAAATTTAGAACATCAGCCGTTTTAACCTGAATTTCGAATCGATAATTAGTTCGATTTCGCATAAGTATTCCTATATATATTTTGGGTTGGATAATACTTTACTGAACAATAACAATATAATAACACTAGTTACATAGAAAACAATGACGCATACTTTACATAACTGGATTCTCATGTAACATAATGTAGTAAACAATTTTAAATTATTAATGTTTGGATAGTTGCGGTAATGCAATGGACGACTAACTTTATACATCTGCATTGACATATTTAGTACTTTTTAGTTACTTTTTTTATAAAAATTAAAAATAAAATTATATTTTTATTATGAATATATATTCAATTTATTTTTCCCGACTAAATCGATGTATCGAAAATATATAAAAGAAAAATTGATTTAATTTTAATCGAAACATTAGTTTATAGTTTAAATTATAAACTTTATACACACAAAAAAGGCTACTCATTTTAAATTTTATAGTAAAAATTACTAGTCTTTGGTTATTTAAAATTTATAAATGGAAAAATTTAAGTTATCTAGAAAGCACAAGTAAGCAAGAAGCAGAGGGTGTTCTTGCACAGAAGAAAAAAGATTTATTTTCAACAGTCATCAATTAGGATTTAGTAGGAGTCTATCCTTGCTCTCTATCTCAGAGACTTGATGGACCAAGTGTTCTCAACACTACATATCAAACTTAAGGACCATATATATATTTTACTTTTAATCGCGTAAAAGAGATTTTTTTCGGTGTATTGTTTACAAGTAGTAAAAGGGGGGAGCGAGGGGAAGAATTTCTTTTAATAGCAGAAGGTATGTCGTACATATTTTAAATATAAAACTTGAAAACATTTTTAAGTATTTTTTTTTATAAAAAAAATTATACTAAGTTTTTGGTACATGATTAAAAGAATAATCGAATTATAGATGAGGTGATTTATATTTATGAGAAAAATATATTTTTTTTAAATAATAAGAACCAATTTATAACGTTTCGTTCATTTATTATTTATTTATTTATTATTTTATTTTTAACATTTATATAAACAGTATTCGATATATCCACAAGGACAGAGGAATGAAGTCAACGAGCCAATTAAGTTCTAGATCTAGTTTTATGACCTTCAAGACATGGAAAAGTGGTCAGATATCGATATTTACTAAACTACTTTGCTATAATATTAGTACTCAAATTAATATATATACTTATTATCCATAGAATTATTCATTTATGAAAAAGAGGGTGTAAATTGGTGATGGGAAATAATGGGTTTCGTATCTAAATCTAAATTAATTTTATAATTTTCCTTAAACGATAACAAAGTTAATTCGTATTAATGATAATTGATTTAAATAATTTAAAACAAAAAGTGTCTACGCTTAAGTTTTTTAATTTTTTTTTTAAGTACTGTCAGTAACTTTAGTTTGGTAATTAATAATGAAACAAAAACCATAATGCACAGATTTATAAATTTTGCACAGATTTATTGATTTAGATTAATATAAAATTCATACTTTCAATTTGAGCAAAGGGCCTTAATAATAGTTGATATGTCAGAACGTAGGTCATTATTGAAAAAATTAAATCTGCTAATTGTCACTACCATGACAGGTGCGGATGAAGAATTGAAGACAAAAAAAAAAAGAAAGATTATTACAATATTTTTTTTTAGTTTGTTGTAGTGGATCTATGTAATGTATAGTGAATAATTAGAAAGTATGCTAATATCGTCGGTTTATCGTAAAAAGTCATTAAGTGATATTTTTTAACTTTAACTGTAAATTTGATGAATTTTCACTTTGTAAAATCAGAAAATTGTAATGTAAATATATTTCATATATAAACGAGTTTGAGCAAGTTTTTTTTTTTTTTTTTTTGGTTAAACAAGGTTGAAAACTTCCTTAGTAACTTTTTGCGAAAAACCAACGAAACATTATTTAGTTCAATTTGATATATTTATTTATACTTTAATATGCAAGTATTATGTATATATATATATATATATATATATATATATATATATATATATGACGATATGAATTTCTACATACCTATTGCAGCTGCAAGAGCTTGGCGACCCTTTCCAGGGACGACGCTGGGCGCGACATAGCCTCCTGAGGACAGCGGCCTGATCTCCACCTTAGACTTCTCCATCTGTTCTGATCCGACCATCTGCTTGGCGTCCCCACTACTTGTACTGCAGACTCCTACCATCTCAATTTGAATCGATGACGATAACGGTTGTACTTCTCGGTTGAGCAATGATCTTCAACACCTCCCCGAGGTGTATATGTAGCTGAACCACATTAGCCGAAATCTCTTGGATTAGGCGGATCCTAAGTCGATAATCCGGAGGTAGTGAGCCCGTGGTGGTACTATCATGCAGGTATTACGGGCCTCTGTTTGCATACAAATCTGTCCCGATCGTTGTGCCACGATGTTTCGGCGTGATAGGATAATCTACAATCGTTTCGATTTCAATGAAAGTTGGTGGGAGGGCACATTCGTAAACGTCACTCCTGATTTGGTCTGATACAGATCCATACAGAGAGAATTAGGGACGGTCTTGTATTAGAAGTGTAAGTATATAAATACAAACAATAACATTACCCTATTGTATACAAAGAAAAACAACATTCATTATTAGAACGAAAGTCATTTAATCAAATACAATTTAATAATCGATCAAAATATTTTTCATTCCATATTACATCTATAAAAAAAACATAAGTTTATTCTTTTCAAGAAGTACATTAATTACAAAAGGTATTTATATTGAATAATTATCGAAGACAAGAACATATCTATTTACAATACATCCTTTAATTTACGATAATTATTTAAAAGAGTAATTAACAGTTGGCATCATGACCAATAAAAAGTTCAATCAGCCATTGGTCCGATTCCAAACAGAAAATCACGACATTTTTTTTTGTATTTTTTTTAAATAAGTCAAATATTTTGTTGTGCAGGAAGATATTTAAAAAACTGTCTAATCTAGGCGAGTCCAAATTAAAACCTTGTTAACTATATCATTTTTTAAAAATTAATAACATATTAATATTAATATTAAAACTATTTTTAAGGGGTTTACCAACGTCTAAAATACGGCAAAGTTTTGATTTTCATAAAATGGTGAATTTTTCTCCATATTTCTGTTAGGCTTCGACAAGAATACAGATTCCTTGCTTTTTTAAAAATTAAATTGTTTAATAAGCTTCAATCTATCTCTAATAAAAATAGGCGGTGTGAAATATTTCTCCTCTAAATATAAGTGTTTTGATCAAAAATAATTATAGTCGAGTATTAAAACCTTTTTTTTTTCTGTGTCAGTAAATGTGTTGTAATATATTAATTATTGTAATGGACTTAAATGCTAATTTTTTTAAAAATAATTTCTTTTGCCGAAAACAATGGTACTCTGAGGAGATTGAATATTCTGGAACACATCTCGATTTAATTAACTTGGACTTAAGCTTATTAAAAAAAGAAGTTTTCCTAAGACTGCGGATTTTGAAGTCTTGCAAGGGGTGAAAAAAATCTATGATTTTATTAATCATTAATTAATTAATTATAAATGGCTCTATGATTTTATTATTAAATAATTCTATTTGCATTTGAAGAAAAAATTGTCTAATTTATTACACTGAAATTTACAATGACCTAAATTTAATATTTTATAGTAATTACTTTAAAAAAACATTTTAAAAACTTTTTTTTATTTGAGTGTTTTTTTTATCGAGGAAATCAGTTTTGTTTTTGTAAAATCTTTGCAAATTTACTTCTGCGATTCTTTAATCCTTGTCAATCAAACATGCCAAAACTCTTTTTTTCTTTTTGTTAGTCATAGGCTCTTTCTTCATTTTAGTATTCAGTAGGACTGTATTAAGGAAGGAATGCACAATCAATTTTATATAATAATTGAAAAAATACAATAATTCCATCTCACTAAATACATCAATAAATAAATGAAAAATGTAAACATTTCCACGTGGAAAAGTTTATTCTATTTTATATAAAAATATAGTAAAACTTAAACAACAACTAAATAAAATAATGAGCTATTTTTAATATTTAAGAACTAATTTGTGATAGGGTTAGTAATAATTTTTGTCCAAAACGTATTTAACACAACAGTAAAATTTGATTTCTAGATATTAAAAAAAAAAGTTATAAATTATTGGTTTCATATTTATTAATAATTACACAAAGAAAACAAACAATATTTGATTATAATCAGTTTATCTACTAATCCATGAATTATTCAAGCATTAACTAATTATAGAAATTCAGTATTTATAATCTTGGAATTATTTGAATGATAAAGGCATTAAAAAAAATGTTTTTATTTATTTTTGGAAATATATTTTATGAGGAATACATACATAACAATTATACATCTAAAATTATTTTATTTCACTAATCTTTAAGTTTATTTATTGCATGTTCTTTTTGATTATTATTTTGCTCCTATTTTATTTTATTTATTCATATTTTCTGTAAGTATGGTTTGAATTTAGTCTTTTCTCGCGATATCCATTGTCCATTTTGTGACGGGATATTAAATTACTCAACAAAATAGTTCAAAAAGAAAATATTTGGAATCACTGAATCATCAAACAATTTATGTATGAATAATGAGGAAACTTGAAGCAATGAGGCGGAGAAAAATAAGCCACAGAGTGAAGTCCTTAAACAAACTAAGTATTACTTAAAAACGTTAGGGATAAACATGAACTTTTAAATAAATTTTCTTATTTTATGTTTATACCATGAAACTTAAAATATAACCAAAGGATTTATTGTTTCCAAAATAATTCAACATTTGTGTATAATGTTCATATAATTTCAACTGCCATTCTTCTAATAAAAAAAAATCAAACCATCGATTGTTTATTTCAATCATATTGCTCACATCAAGTTAATAAACAAAATATCTTTAATGCACGCAATTCATTAAGAAAGATTATAAAGGATAAAAAAATAATCAGTCGTTGCAACACGAGCTATATATATCATATTCTCCGCCATAAGTATTTTTATAATGCTTTTCAGAGTCAATAAATTATGTTTTCCTATATGGACTGTTTACTTTGAAAGTTTTTGGGTTTTCTTAATTATCACGTGTACGCTACTAAAAATCATTACAATCATTGTACAATATTTTATTAAGAAATCTAATTCTTATGTCACCAGTAAAATGTAAATTCTTGAAGAAAACAAAATCTATTTTTTAGCATTAATTTTTTTTATTTATTGATATTTACAACTGTATTATAAAAAAAAAAATACAACTAGTAAATGTCCACTCAGGAATATAATAACATGAAATCTCTTGTTAAAGAACTACCCACTGATAGCACTCAAATAAGATTAATAAATAAATATATTTTTTGCACATTTGCCCCACCAGTTACTTTTTGTATCTGTTACGTTTTATATGATTAAATAACAGTAGTTAACATAAAGGAGTAAATAATTTAACAACAGACATAAATCAGACGTCAGGTTACAAGTGGGAAAAATCAAACCACAGAAACTTGTATCTCTAAATCTTTTATATGTTTGAGGTAATGCATATTGCAGAGAAATTAGAAATAACCGTTAACCATAAAACTGATAGCAGGAATTTGAATAAGTTTTACAACGAAACGTTGAACATCTTACGTAAGTCTAATAAACCTAGCTAATTTGCTCTTTTAACTTTGTCAGAGCGATCAGCTGTTTTTTATGATAACCTACCTCTTTGTTTATTTTCGTTTCTCTTTTCTTTTCTCCTTTTTATCTATATTCTTATGGCTTATTTACGTAATTTAGTTAATGTTCTGTTAACAGGTGTTTATATAATGGAAGAATAACAGATGTTTATATAATAGAAGAATAACAACATTGATTCAAATCTAAAAGATAATTTTCTACACTAGTTACAAAAAGTAACTGGAGAGACTTTGCAAAAGACTCGGACACAATATTTTTTTATCTATTCTAAAAATTATATATTGTTTTTTTCAAGCATTGACATTATACTGGTGATATAAGAATTAAGTTTGTTGAAATTATTAAAATCAAACTATACAAATTTAACTTGTTATTTAAAATAAACCCAATTAACACGGTTAAGAATTTTTTGATTTTTTTCTTGAATGAGAAATGAAGAAACAAAATCACCACATTCCTTGAGAAAAACACCGGTTTCGGAAATAAACTTATTCTGTTATATTACAATCTTATTAAGTTATTAAAATCAAACTATACAAATTTAACTTGTTATTTAAAATAAACCCAATTCACATGGTTAAGAATTTTTTATTTTTTTCTTAACTTAAGAAATGAAGAAAAAAAATCACAACATTCCTTGAGAAAAACACCGGTTTCGGAAATAAACTTATTCTGTTCTATTATAAACTTATCGGATGTTGTAATAAAATATTATTCATTGGATGTTTTTACATAGAAATCGATCCAAAAAAAAAAATCTATTATGATTCAATTTATAAATAATTGACTTATTAATAGAATTATATATAGTATAAAAATAGTTATATTTTATCCCATGGCGATATATTTATAGACATTTTTCTTTTCTCTTCCAAAAGTATTTTTGTTGAATTTTATATTTTACAGTTGACTTCTTCAGTAATTTTATAGTGTTTCATCTTTAAAATATAATTGAAATGTGTCCTTTACAATTATATTTTTAAGTTTTGATGTTTTTTAATTTCTAATGAAATAGTCAAATATTTTCGAAAATATATTTGCTTTCTTCTAGTATAGAATTTCTTCTTCTAGAAAAGAATTTCTTCTTCTTTTTTTTTCTTTTTTTAAATTGATTTAAAAATTACAATCGGGATAGAAAATACGATTTTTCATTTTATTTTATATATTTTTTTATGCCTTTCCTGAAAAAATTGTCAAAGATGATTTGGTTTTATTAAGAAACGACTCAAATGATAATAGTAACCTTCCATTTAATTTTATTAATTATTAAAAATAAATCTCGTTTCTCGGCTCGCAATAGACAATTTTAATACGTCTATAAGCATAGAAAAAATCTTTTGATCACCTGAAAAAAATGAGGAAAAGAACACAAACATAAAGAAAAAAAATATAAACAATGCATTTTTCCGATGTAAATATTCTGTCTTCTCATCAGACATAGTCAAACGGTATCTTAGCTGGATTATAATTCTTTTGATGTCATACATTTGCTTGGATTAAGGAGATGAAATATTTGAGAGGGGCTCCTCAGTCGCGTGATAGCAGCCACCCATTTGTTTAATTAGTAAATACATATAAACCTCTCTATCAGATAAACTTTAATCTCGGGGCTCTGGCCTCGCCGGCGATTGATGCAGTAGTAAAGTAAGATAAAAATAAACATAATGGATGGAAAATATTATGACAGGGGCACAGGTGCCTAGGCATGAGCCTTATCAATCGCTGATATAAATCAATGTTTATGAACGCTGATCTGTTTACTCGTGTCCATTGACTGCCAAGCTTAATACCTCCAGCCACTTATCATCCCGACCCCCAAAACACTTGATACCATAATACGAATGACATAAACATTAGACAGTTGTATCAAAGGGATGTAATTATCAAACAAATCTATAGTTTTCAATATATCAAAATCTATGATAATGAGCGTCATTAAATCTCAATTTTTAGAGGGAACAAGAACCATCTCGTTTGTGTACAGTGCAACATCTCTATGAGATGCTTCTCTATAACGGACAGCTTACAGACCACATAAAATATTAAATAATTTTGTAGTATAAAAATTTTCCGAATATCTACTTCCCAACGGCAATTCCTTCTTGGTGTTTTCCTTTTCCAAGTCCTCAGAACCAAAAACCCTCCCTACGTTTTAGAACTCCTTACTTTACGCTCCTCTATCCACTCTCTCAACACCAGATCTCAACCTATAGATTTATATATCCCCTCCCGTAAAACCACTTCCTTCAGTAAATCCTTCGTCATTCGTGCAACTTCCTTATGGAACTCCTTACCCATCTCCATACGTCAAACCACGTCCATAAACTCCTTCAAACAACTCCTATTCCACCATCTACTATAAATTCAAACTTCCTCAACCTTGTAAAAATTTCTGGCTTATATAATTACGTTGGCCACCAGCAGGTAATTGATTGAAGTCGTTTTATTTTTATTTATAATTTTTTTTATATCTCAGTACTTTATGGTATATATCTGTGTTTATCGTTATGTTTTGTAGATATATATTTTCCTTGGTACTTTTCTTTTTTTTTTTTTAGTATATATTTGTATTTTTCTTAGTATTTTTGTGTGTATATATATGCGCTTACAATTTCTTAGGTTTCCTATCCTATATTTCCTAATTTATAATTTTCTACGGCTTCCTTTGTATAATACTTTAAACTCTACTATTATCCTAAGTGGACTTCAGTCCCAGAATAAAATTATTTTTCATTTCATTTCATTTCATTTCATCTACGCTCTACATTTCTGAAACGGACTTAAAGCAAGTATTTTGGTTTTTTTAGCGGTTACGGAGAATGAACTTGTTCTAAGAATTTTTAAAGAAATGCATGTTTTCCAGTAGTTTTCTTTTAAAATGGCACAAAAAACGTTTTAAAAAATGTATCAAGATTAAAAATAAGTATAAGTTATAATATCTTATTTCACTTATCTGCATATGTATATATATATATATATATATATATATATATATATATATATATATATATATATATATATATATATACATATGCAGATAAGTGAAATAAGATATTATAACTTATACTTATTTTTAATCTGCATATGTATATATATATATATATATACATACATATGCAGATAAGTGAAATAAGATATTATAACTTATACTTATTTTTAATCTGGATAATTTGAAAAGAATTTCTGGATAATTAATATATATATATATATATATATATATATATATATATATATATATATATATATATATATATATATATATATGTATATATATATATATATATATATATATATATATATATATAATCTCTTTAGAAACTAAAATAAGAATTTCTATTGCTCAAAAAAAAAAAAAAAAATTACTGAATTTTATTAACACGTTATCTACCATAGTGTCTTTTTTTTTTTTTTTAAATTTTCATATATTATTCCTGACAATATTTACATTCATTGCACAGATAATGGAGTATATTGAATAGTGTTGCTATAAAAAAAGGAAAAAATTTGATTAAAAATAATGCAGTTACAGAATTATGACCAAAAAGATCGAGTTTAGGACTACTATGCGTCGAGTTCCAGGTAGGTAACGTTAGAAACGATGCCTGGTACAAAGGGTTAAGTTGACCAATGCTTCGTCCTCGGAATTGTAGTGAATTAGTTTGGATTACTACCACCAGGGGAAATAACCGAATCTTTTTTAGACCCTTTTCCACGGTTAAGTTTCTTGAACAAAGTCGGAATCGTAATTTTTTCCATAATTGTGTAAGGAAAGTAATCGTAACATGCAACTTTACTTCGACTGTTGTTAATTAGTTGTAATGATAAATTGAAGTATATATATATATATTGCTTTATTATGTATATATATATATATTTTTTTTTTAAGTAAAGGTTTAGGTTGTATGTTGGTACTTTAATCGCTGGTTACTTATAGTTTCAACCAAGTTTGATTATTGAAATTTTTGAACGATTCTCCACATTTTTATGAATTTTCCAAAAATTTCCAATTTGTGATATTTTTGTAAACACGCAATAATAAGAATGCGCACTGAGTATGTTTGATACTTTTAAAATTAACTTATAATTACTTTGAAAATAATAAACAAAGACTCCTACACTAGAAAACTCTGTGTATACTATGGAACGTTCTTTTTAAAGCTTAACTTAGCCCACGCACGATAGGCACTAAAGCAAAATGAAGAATAGAGTGACAATAATTGTTCAGTTAATTTCTGAAAGCGTTGAATTGTGATAAATATTACAGTGCTGTATGTAACAAAAATAATAACCTACGTTATGATACACATAGTAATAATAATAAATCACCGTAAAAATATAAATAATATTACAAATTAATTGTAACAATATTTCTAGTCATAAGTTAAATAGAATATGAAATTTAGATTATATTCAAACAGGATAAGGATGTAAAAAAAATGTAAAACTTATTACTACGCCGATAAAATGGAACATTTTACCAAAATAAATATTAAAATTGAGTTCAAAATTAATAATGGAATGACAGGGAAAGAAATAGAAATTTTTTTAAAAAGAACATACAAAATTATAACTCTGTCTTTATCTTGAAAATTCTCTTATGCTGTGTTCTAAATATTATTTATTTACTGGTAATTTGTATCCATAATATCATTGATTTATAATATTATTTTATTCTTTTATCTCTGTATTAATATTTTTTATTTTATCCGGCAAGAATGCAGTGGCTGATCCACGTGAATGGAAAGGGGATTGTGTTTTTCATTGGATTCAATTGAGGTATGTTCAGAGATTGTTATCGGCATCGAATAGAATGCACTGTAGCATTTCATATCCTTGGATAGCTCTTATATATGCATTCTATATATACGTGCTCGATTATATGTTTTCCAACTTTTAGTAATACAATTTCCCCACATTGAACTTTAATAATAAACGTTTGCACTATATTTTTTAACAGTATATCACACAATTTAACGATATACAGATTGCATTAAAGTACAGTTAAAAAAATATTCACTTACTGGACAAAAATATTATTGACTTTCGCAACTATTATTCTCACAATATTCGCAGACTTCTGGAAGGCAAGGGAACAATCGTCCCCTCCCCAATAAAAATAGAGAGAAAGCAAGAATTTCGTTTCTCTTCCCGATATTTCGAAGAAAAAAAATGAAATAAAAATCAATAACAATTTTTCTATATGAATGTATAAAATATGTGCACTAAAACCATTGGAGAAAATAAAAATGTGTATTTATTGTTTTATGTGTATTTATTTATGTATATTGTTGACAATTTTAGATTTTATATTAATTTGATTTTTTGAACTATTTTGACTGTCTGACCCCTTTACCGAATATAATTTTTAATTTATGCTTAAGAGCGTTGTAATGTCTGTTATGTAGTATAAAAAGCAATTTGTATTTCCATAAGGATAATAATGTTTGTTTTTTTGTGAAGAACTCCATTTGTAAAGTGTTCTTCTCTTAAAACAAATAAAGATTGATTGATTGGTTGATATAAATTTTAGTTTATATTCAAAGATAATTATATTCTAAAATAATTATATTTAACAACATATCCTAGGATTTTATGGTTAATTCATATACCCCCTTTCAATTTTACGTGAAAATTATATCACATTTACCGCCAAAAATTTGAGACATCCGAGAATCGAGTTCATCTCAATGCCTCAAACCTTTAAATACAAATAAAAATAAGACTAAATGCAATAAAATGTCAGTGATATAAAGTGTAATAAAATATAAAAAAATGAATATCAAAAAACTCTTGGACTAAATTATTTCCATGAATGTTGTTCAGTATGACAAACATTTGTATGAACAACTCAGTTGAAATAATTGTTTAGTTTTTTTATTTATGCAGTCATCCATCGGAAAAATTATTCACTAAACGCTTGAATAAATCTTCAATGCCGAATACACCACGCCTTTTTTTCTGAGAGAATAATTATTTCTTCTTTGCGTGCTCTAATTAGGAAAAATAAAATAAAATTTTAAATAGAAAAAAAACAGTGCATCATTCTCAGATGTCTTAAAGAAATCTTGAAATATTTTCAAAGAAAAAAACATCAATATCTTATATATTGCAAAATATGAGATTAAATTTAGATTCTATAATACCCTTTTAAAATTAGGTATACGTCAACTGATAGCTATAACAAATTATGTCCATCTTGCCAGAAAACATATGAAATAAAATAAAATAATATAGTTGCAAGATCTCCTTTAAGGGGAATAACGTGTACTAATATATACTAATTAATTTAAAGAATCTACTAACGGTCTGAGGAAATGTTGAAGAATGGAACAGAGTGGAAGATTGACGTTTGCCTTTATTAAGTGATCAAAGTATAGTAACTAAAAATTAAAGAAGAAACTGTGAAATGGCAATGTTCTGCCATTCCTAATACACTATTAGGATACTTGGGATTTATAATTTTTTAACAAAAATATAATGCAAAAATTACCAACTACAAAACACAGAATTGGACATTATATTCTGGAGAAAATAAGGGAAAAATAAAAAACCAAATTATTGATTAGAAATAAAAAACAGTGGTCAGATATGCCAGAGATGGTTTTAAAAATAAAGTGAAAATTAACTGGTCATATTATACTATAACGACCATAGGACTGTTGGACCAAGAGAATCATGGATTGACAGCATAGGTAGAATAAAGGAGTAGGATATCGGACGACCGAGAAATGGAGTAAGAGAATGAAAACAACACACTGAGGAACTAAGGACAGGGTGGAATGGAGTATGAAAAATATTGCACTAAGTTCACTAGAATGGAATTATAAAAAGTTTTGAGTATTTCTCTAATTCAGTTAGTTAATTTGTTTTTGATTAAAGGCGTAGAAACCTTGTGTTACTGACGCCCACTGTTTTTTTTTTTCAAATATAAAAGAATTAGAATATATTATAAAAAAAAAGACTATTCTTCATTACGAGATAAAAGACTAGATAAAAAAATATAAACAAAAGTTATAAAATAACAGAATGAAATGAATTAATAAAAATAAAAATGGTATTTATGATTTTCTCCTTTCCTTAAGGCACTCATGATTCTATATATGTACAATTAACTGTATAGAAAAAAATAAACTGGCAGAGTATTTAAATATAACACAGTAAACGTAAAAATGTGATTTTGCCAATAAAATTATTTTATTTTAAGAATCATATTTAAAAAATAGAAAAAAAAAGATTATAATAATCATATAAGTGTAGTAAGAAAATGATGATGAGTTTCATGGAAAAAAAGAATGAAAAATAATCAAAACACTATATAATATAATATATATAATCATAAATAATAAATATAATCATATGTATATATATATATATATATATATATATATATATATATATATATATATATATATATATATATATATATATAAAACCAACGGATAAAAGGTACAGACAGTCAGAATCTCAGAATAGGAGCCATTCATCTGGGACGTGTATTCCTTGGGAGCGTGTGGTATTGATTTGATCCTATCTTTAGACACTCGGAGACAAAAAAAAAATGAAACGTAAAGGCCGTGACGATGCTAAACTGAATTACACGACAATCAGTAATCTGAAAAAAAAAACACATAATGTTTGCAAACAAATTCTAGCGATTATAAGGCATTTTTTTCTACTAGGATTTTCATTATTCCTTATCATATCCAGACAGAATGGATTTTCGAACACTTGCCTCCTAACTCCTTTTCAAACAATAGAGGCATCACGGGGGTTTTGTTTTAGACAACTGCGAAGTTACCTCTTTACCTCTTAACCTGATTTAGTATAAATCAAAACCAGTATGAATATTATTTAATATATAACCTAAATAGGTAAAATACCACATTCATTTTATTTGTTTGAAGACACGAATAACTTAAAAATTAACTTTTAATCTACTATAACGGTTTGTAGAATATAATTGAAAAATCAACTTTGTTCTGGGATTATGAAACTTTAGAATAACAACAGAAAATAAAATTGTCTTGCCATAAAACCGATTACATAAGAAGAAATAAATACTTACGTAAATTCAAAGTTATAAACAAACTATTGTAAATAACAGATAAGAAAAGGTGAAAAAAAAACATTAGCTACTTAAATATAATGATACAGAAAAGGTAATTAAATTAATCACATAACAAACATTCTTAACTATAAAAGAAAAAGATAAACAAATTAATTGCAACTTCTATTATTTAAAATCCTTATAGCTGATTAAAGATAATTGTTTAGGAGTTGCGATGAATAATTATAAAAATATTAAACTGTGACTATGACCTATGTACAAAGTATTCACATTACTTATTAAAAAAAAATGTATCAAGAAAAATATACTCTTATTATATAACACATATTTATCTAGCAACTAATTGATTTGTGAAGAAGAACTGGAAAAGGAGATTGTTAAATGTTGTTAAAGAGAGGGCAAGGCGAATTTGAGGAGAAAGAAAATGTTAAAAAAGTGGTGCTGTGGTATTGAAACAGTTTTGGAATGAAGCGGACCTATGAAAATGGGCATAGAGCCCATATGGTCGAGATGTTGTGGAGCGGGAGTGGAATGAAGGACTTGAATTGGAGGAAATTATAGGCGTAGGACGGATGATGGTTGTTGTTTATTTGATAAAGAAATGTACTTAGGTGCTTGAAATATGCAGAAATGTGCCTAGGAAGTATTTTTTTCTGAAAGATGGGAAGAGCTACCTAAACTTGGTATAATGGTGGGAAACCGGAGAACGCCCATTGACGAATCTCATATACATAATCATATACTAATTATATGTTGCTACTTTAGAAAAGAGTCGGAAAACGTTTCATTTTTACTTTTTACCGACCATCTTCCATACAAGCGATATAAATTGTTGAAATACGTAAGTATTTTCAGTAAGCAAGCTAACAGATATTAGCTATATACTACCATTTCTCCCTCTCTCTCTTTTTTTTATTTAACAAAATATATATTTCCCAAATGAACTAATTTTAGAGTAGGTAATGAATAGATTAGGTGTTATAATATAAATCTGTGTGCAGAAGAGGGAGAGGGCGTTGTTTTCTTGTTTTGTTTCTTTTCTCCCTCATAGCTAATTGGTAATTTTTAAAATAGAAATATTTGTTTTAATGCTCATATACATATATATTTTTAAACGATTTGTTAATATTTAATTTTACTGAAGATATATACGAAGATAAACTATTGACAATCTACCAATGTACTGTAAATAGAATCATATAGTTCTACGTGATTCGGGCATACAGACCGCTGACACCATTTTCAATCTGTTCGTTCAGGTACTCGGCTTCGCTGATGATTTGGCTATCGGCGCAAGATCTTTCGAGTCCTTAAGAGAAGCTTTTCTCAAGTTGGCAAAGGCTGCGGAGGATATGGGTATGTGTATAAACCAGGAGAAGACTAAGTATATGAGAGCTGGGCCAATAGTGGAGACAACGGGCCGAAAGGCCGTGGTAATGGGCCAATTTATGTTCCAAAACGTCGACTATTTTTGTACCTGAGGTGATTTGTGGAAACAGGATCTCAAAGAAACCAGTCAGTTATTCATCAAAGCCAACAGATGCTATTTTGGTTTCAGAAAGCATCTGAAATGTTTTTACCTACCCCGCCGTCCCAAGTGGATGTTATATAAAACTCTTATAAGGGCCGTTCGCATATATGGATCAGAGAGCTGGAACCTTACAAGTAATGAGGAGAGAGAAATATTTATAGAGAAATATTTCGAAGACAAATTCTCCGACAATATTTGGATCGGTAAGGATTGAAGAGGACTGGAGACTTTGGAAGAGAGGAAAAACTTTACCAACTTTATGGCGAGACTGACATAATTAGGTTGGAGAAAATGAGGTGGGCTGGCCACGTAGCATGCATGCCGGAAGTAAAAATACCCAGGAAACTGCTGAATGGAAGGTAATGAATGAGAGGAAGACTTCCTAACAGATGGGAGGACACTGTTGCCAGGGATGGCCACAAACTACTCAACATCCCTGACAAGCAGCGGCACAAGACCTAACTATCTGGCAAAGACTTGTCGAGGAGGACCATATCAGTCTGTAACGCCAAGGAGTAGAGTAGAGGAATCATATAGAATTTAATATGAAAGAAATAATATAAAATAAAGAATAAAAAAGAAATAATTTGAAATGAGGAAAATTAAAATTAGGTTAAAAACTTTTTTTAAATAAAAATAAATGAATATATAAATTGAATTTTTTAAGAATAATAAATTCCACAATAATCTAAGAGGTTCTAAGGGAGTCACAAGTTAAGGGAAATTGTTCTCGACCTTTTTTTCTATATGGGAGATAGTGTAAGCCTGTTTATTTTTGGCAATATATCTATATATATATATATATATATATATATATATATATATATATATATATATATATATATATATATATATTTATTTATTTATTTATTTATTTTTCGATTACCCCCTACCTCGCTAAGAAATGAATTTCATCTCACCCAGCCGGAATCCTTAATGGCTCAGCTACCAGGTTACCATATTTTGCCAATCCAATAATATATCATCTCGCTAATGCTACTAATTTTATAACAAGGAAGTGTCTTTCGAATAATCTTTCTTTCCTTGGCGAACCCCTGGATTCTATGTTAAGAAAATATTTATTGCTGTAGAATTTAATTTGTATTAATATATTAAAGCTCCCAACGAATAAGAAAAGGAGGGCACTTCAATTGAGTTCCATGACTGTGACAATTCTTTAAACAAAAATGTTTTTATTTATTTATTTATCCATAATATTTACGACTGTGTTAAAGAAATACACCTAGTAAATTTGTACAAATGGTTATAATGTCGTGAAAACACTTGTTGAGAAACCAACCACTGGTGCAATCTAATAATATGTCTGCATTAGAAGATCACGGGGCCATCTTCTTTTTAGACCTCTCGGAGTGTTATCAGAAATTGAAGAGGAAGCTAGGTTAGAAAAGAGAGGGCTGGGATGGTTCTGAAGTTAATTATTGAAGGATAGTTTTCTGAATTGGGCAAGATCTGAAACATAAGGGACAGTAAGGCCATTATGGACGATTTTATTTCTAACACAGCATAAAGGATTTTGAAAAGGCCTTTGGACGGGATACGAGAGGAATTTGATGGTTTAATGGAGTCCCATAATGTTTTGTAATTAACTAATTGGAAGTTTAGAGCGTTTGTCTATTAAGTGTTGAAGCCGTTTCATGTCGTTTCAGTTTAGTATGAGGATCCCAATGTAGACTTTATCTAGGTGGAGTCCTAGCTAACTAAACAAAATTAAAAAAAAAACAAGACATGTTTCAGAGGAAGGAGATGGTCCGGGGTGACGGTCAAAAAGGGCTAGAATAGTGGAAAACCTATTTTATTTCAAGCCAACGTTTCGACCCGACTTCGCAGGCCTTCTTCAGGTGAATTCAGCAAGAAGTTTCAGTTAAAACTGAAGTAAGGAGTTTCAGATAAAACATATTTTAAGATCCTCACAAAATTGAGCGAATAAAAAAAAAAAAAGATAAAAGTAACGTTAAATCTGACACGAGTGTTAATCATAATTAAAGACTCAAGCATGACGGTTTCGTAATGGACCACCGACAGCACTATAAGATAATTTGTTTGGACAATTTCAGATTGCCATCAAACCGTTCAACGTAATCTAATAATAATTTTATTGAACGGAATGCGAGAAAAGTATGGTAATTTGCCGAGCAATGATAAAAATATAACCTGTTTATTGCCAAAGGATTTGTTTGCCTTCTACACAATCCCCAAACCGGATTTTCTTGTTTTATTACAATAGTGGCTGACAATTTACTAAAAACATCTACTGGAAATTAATAAATCATAGTTATTCAACAGGTAAGGAATTTTCCATTACAGCTATTTTTGTCAAATGTGTGCGAGAAGTTAGGTAACAACTGCATGTTATGCCTTAGATTAATATGTACATATTAATATGTAATATGCAGCAAATGTCAAGGGATCTCATAAATTTTAGTTATAATTCTCTGAATAACATAAGGATTTAAGAATATTAATAGATGAACATTAACTGTATATTAAATAAGTTTTGACAGTTGTGTGATGATTCTGGAGTTGTGGAGTTTCGGTCCGGGAAATGAAGTTTAATTAAATTGAAGAAAGGATATTAAATACAATATTAATTTTATACAGCTACTTACGTAACATCCTTTTGACGAATTTATTAGCAATTTCATCTAAAACAATTATTAATAGTCCGTGGTACAGACCAAATTTTATCAAATTATTAACATCCGACTAAAAGTTCGTGAATAGCATCATCTCATCGTAACCTTACAAATATACAAATCTTCGTCCATATAATTAGCTACTAAAAACTTGATTTCCACGCGAATCGTAAGATAATATAAAGAAAAAATATAGAAAAAAAAATTGCCTTAAAAAATATTGGGCCGTGTGGCCTATGTAATCTCGTTATTTTGCGGGAGGAGATCACAAAAAACGAACTAATATTTTTGTCCACTAAACCATCGAATTCCTCTCGCATCCAATCCTTACAATCCAAAATCCTCAATGCTCCTTACTTTGTCACTAATAAAATAATCCATAAAGACCTCAATGTTCCATATGTTTCGGATTTGGCCAAATCCAGATACCTATCCTTCCATAATAAACTTCATAACCATCCGAATCCTCTTGTTTCTAACCTTGCTTCCTCTTCCATTCCTGATAACCCTCCGAGGCGTCTGAAAAGAAGATGGCCTGGTGATCTTCTCATGTAGACAAATTATCAGAGTGCTACCAGTGGGTAGTTTCTCAACAAGCGTGTTTCATGTGATAATATTTCTCTGTACACATTTACTTGATGTATTCATACTAATACAGTTGTAAATATCATAATAAAAGTTAAAAAATAAAGAAAAAATTTTTGTAGGTCACGTTTTATTTTTTTGACTTTGTGATCGTATTATCTTATGATTCGCGTGGAATTCATGAGTTTTTAGTACCTAATTAAATTGACAAAATTTACCGATTTCCAAATTTATAACGCCCCAATTCCAAGAATTTTGCCCAATTTTCCAAGATGAAGCCATTCACGAAATTTTAGGTGGATGTTAATTATTTTTTTAAAAGGAATCTGTAACACGAACTATAATTTTGACCTATAATATGAATAATAAATAAACACCTATATAGGATATATATAGAAATAGTATACCTATATAGAAATAGTATACCTATATAGAAATAATAATATAAGCACCTAGATATGACTTTATCATCCGTGAAAGTTTCTCCAAACATGCTAATTCCGCGAAATAAGTAAAATTGTAAAATGTAAAAACTTTGGAGAAAACGTAACTCAATTTAATTTATAAGCAAGGCCTATTTTTTGATGCAGTAATATCCCTCAAAATATGTCATGGAATATGAAATAAAATATGCAGTAATAAAATATTTAGCAAACAAATCTCCAAATGCAAATCTAGAAATCTGTTGCGCGCAACTCACAACTTTCATTTGCCGCTCAACTTTGAATATAAAACATTTTCTGGCCATGTTGGGCTATTATAAAATTATTGAATTGCATTTTTAACCGAGCTAAAACTAAAATCTTACAGCTAACAAATCATAAATATCATTAAAATAATAAAAGTCCTATTTATTATATCACCGGTTGATTATGGGTTGTGCGATCCATTGATTATGGATTGCACGACTACTAGTTATTAAACAGTTATATTCCATTGCAAAGTTTTGCTAAAATGGAATTGATGGAAGAGATTTACATTGTCTGTCATAGACAGGTCAAAAGTTGTCACACTAATTGGAAGTGAATACTGTTGGAATATCACAAACGGAAAATTCGTCAAATTATTCAATAATTTTGTTTTAATTAATTTAGTAACTACATCAAGTAGATTTACATTCAATTGACCTCTTCCGTTGAAAATAAACAACCAACTTAACTCATCATCAACATGTGACGATGTAGGTGAGAAAACATTACGTGAAACGAAAACAAAATTATGTGGTTTGACACTAATAATAAAGATAAAGAGCTTTCTATATGAGGTATTTCTGTCAGCCGTGCCGCTGATTAAAAGGGGTTGATATATTTATTAATTCGTTTGTATTAAGTAAGTCCATAAAGATATTTGATATATGGGCGTAGATACATTAATTGCTAATGGAAGTTCCGATACATTAAAGGAGGGTCTTATGCAGCGTACCAAGGTTTCAATCATAAATTTTCCTAAGAACTTGAGGTTCAGTAAATAATTAAAAAGTAATATTTCAGCGACGATCGCTTTTAAAAAAAAATAAATAAATGAAAAAAAGTTCATAGAATATAGAACCATAAAAAATAATTACACATTACAATTAACAAGCTACATAATAACTATGGTGGTATTATAACTTAATTACGTTATAGTGACGATTAAATTAACAATTGCTGAAAATTAATATCCACTACATTGAGTTATTAAATAAAGAGTAAACTGTATCGAACAAAATTTAGGATAATAGGGAGAGAAAATGAGTAGGAATGGAGAGATTAATTTAATTATAATGTCACAATAGTTCATTTTTATCTTAATTGTTGCTAATTTTAGTGTGTGTTTAATTTATTATACCAATCCTCTCTATCCCTATCCGGGATATTGTCTGAATAGATTTGCTATTATTTCCTGACTCTTAGTTAATTGCTATGGACTGTGTGATTGGAAATGTTTAATTGACTCTAAGTAAAATATAGAATTGAACTGATTGCTTTATTTTAGTATATATTATTGGTCATAATTGGTATATTATGGTGTTAATTTAATGAACTATTGCTTGATTTAATTTAATAAACTATTGATTGATTTAACAATATCCGTGCTGGGCTATGCTGATGATCTGGTACTGTTAAGCGAAGACGTTGAAACTATAAAACTAAATAACGTTAATGAAAGCCGGTAAAGAACTAGGACTCGAAATAAACGTGGATAAAACAAAATATATGGTTAGCTGCAAAAATGGCGATACTACTGGTGATATCGATATAGATGGTAATATGTTTGAACAGGTAGATAAATTTAGGTATCAAGGTTCTACGATAACTAGAAAGAACGAAATTGAAGAGGAGATTAAGATTAGATTGAAGGCGGGAAATGCTTGTTATTTTTCTGTGACAAAACTACTTAGTTCGTGCCTCTTGTCCCGGAACTTAAAAATTAGAATCTATAAAACAATTATCTTGCCTACAGTTCTTTATGGATGCGGAACTTGGCCGCTTACATTAAGGGATGAGCAGCGTCTTAAGGTTTTTGAAAATAAAGTATTGCGTAGAATATTCGGACCGAAGAAGGATGAGTTAACCGGAGAGTTCAGACGGTTACACAACGCTGAATTGCGTGAGCTGTATCCGGGTAATATAATTGAGGTAATTTCGTCGCGGCGAATCAAATGGGCTTGTAAAGTTGTTGGGCTTAGTAACGAGAGAATTCCTAAAAGGTTAATATTTGCTGTGCCAAATGGTAAGCGTCCGAGGGGTAGACCGAAGCGAAGGTGGGAAGATTGCATTAAAGCCGATCTGAAGGGACTGGGTTTGGACGGCGAACGGTGGAGGGAGGTGTGTAACAAGCGATTGGTGGTGTCGGCATCGAACCTTCGGGTTCGCTAAGCCTTATTATTATTATTATTGATTGATTTAATTTAATAAACTATTGCCTGATTAGATGGGTTGGTGACTAATTTAACTAATATTACTTGCGGTTCTGTATTAGTGGCTTCGTCTCTTCTCCAAGTTTTTGAGCCCCCAGCAGGGGGTCGTTAGGGTTTGCTACTCTATGTTTTGAAATAAAATAAAAGTCTTCGGCCTACTAGCTGGCAAGTTGACAGTTATCTTAAGTGGACATGAATCCATTCCTGTCTGGAACAAGTCGAGACTCAATGGGTCTGTGAAGATCTGCTTCTCTAAGTATTTTCTAGAATTTTTTGACTTTAAACCTGATTTTTTCACTATAGGATATGAACTTTTACTTCGTTTTATGCGTCAGTGCTCAACACTCATTAAATTTGTAAAAGAATCTATTGAAATATCATTGGAAATACAAACGTAAAACGATTTATTAATAGCTTAGTCAAGGCAATCCTCTATAACAAAATAAAACTGTTGTTATCCTCATACCAGACTGAAACGACAAGAAACCGCTCGACGTTTCCGATTACTCCAACACTTACTAGACAAACGCTCTGAACTTCCAATTAATTCCACAAGACTCATATACATGACTAAAAAAAGCCTATTTGGACTGAGAGTTGAGTTATGAGCTTCACTAAACGATCGAATTCCTCTCGTATCCAATCCTTACAATCCAAAATCCTTCGTAAAATTCTCAATGCTCCCTACTATGTTACAAATAAAACCATCCATAATGACCTTAATATTTCTTATGTTTCAGATTTGGCCCAATCCAGATATCTATCCTTCCATAATAAACTTCAGAATCATCCCAACCCTCTCGTTTCTAAGCTTGCTTCCTGTTCAATTCCTGATAAACCTACTAGGCGTCTGAAAAGAAGATCTCCTAATGTTGACAGATCATTAGAGTGCTACTATCGGGTAGTTAAGAACAATAAAGGTTTTCGTTTCACCAACATTTATTACAGTTGTTAATATGACATACATATAGAAATATAAAGGTTGTTCCATAAGTGGTGAAAAATAGAAAAATATGCAAAGGGACAATAACATACCACAATTTTCTACTGAAAATCGGACCATTATTTAAATGAACTTTTTTGTAGCTCTTGTGGTCTACTATCAGATATATTAAAAACTATCCTTTAATTACGGAAATCATATGTGTGTGTGTAATAATGAAGAAAGAATTATACGTATATTATATGCATGTAATGATTGTCTAATAGTATACGTTGTATAGTATAGTATACGTCGGCCTATGTTGAACTAGGAGCTTTCAATATTACTATATCCATTATATATGATGCTAATAGTATTGGTCTTGTATATTAGTACCATAAGCGTCTTTCACTTTGATGGGATTTATTATTTAATAGGGGAGGATTTGTAGCTCGCTTAGGTGGTCTTCCAAGCTATTATGTACGATGAAAGGCTTTTATATTATGAAGACGGATAGGAAGGGATCGTATCTATGGTACCTAATTTACCATCCAAAATTTTCAATCAAATGATTAAATGAGCATCTTCTGGATTATATTCACGTTATAATATTTGGATGATAATGATAGTAATCTGAGGTGTATAGGAGAGGATGGCATTTCGCAGAGTATAAAGCTAAGAAATATATTAATAGACAAATATGGTTAAATTTAAAATTTACAAAAATTGAACATAATATCGGCCCGTTTAAATCGAAATGAAAACTTTTTGTCTTAAACGATGGCTCATGAGGAATCCAATGTTACGAAGTCCATGGATTAAATTAAACCCGATGACTAAAACGTGGATGCCTTCAAGTGCATCGGTGACCCGAGTGCATCTCCCGTGGCTAACGTGGCTACCGAGCCTAAGCCAATGTACTATGTAATTGCTTCTGCATCAACACCATAGCGTATGTGCATCAACTGTGCCGATTGATGGTGATTAAGAATGCTCGTTGCCCGCATTCATGTATCGGGAGTTTGATTTTTTTTGCTTCGAAAAACTAGGTGAACGTTCGCTTGAAATCTCATTTATATATATATAAATATATTGTGTGGTATTTATATTAGGAGTTGAGGGGCGGGATGGCCGAGCGGGTTAAAGCGTGTTCACAGCAATGTGCTTTCCCCCGTCCTCTCCCCCGGCATGAGACAAACCCCGTGCAGCCTAAAAAAGAAAGGAAGGGGAGACAAACAAAAAAAAAAAAAAAAAGAAAAGAAAATTAGGCGTTGAAACCTTAATAGAATATTTTGAAAAAAAGTTCGATGTACAAAAAGTTCAAGTTAAGTCTAGATTTGTGGAGAAGGTTTAACTTTGATTTATTCAGTTCTTAAGTTCTTAAAAGTAAGTTAAGTTAAATGAGAAATAAATTATAGTTATAATTTCTCGTAAATGAATTACTTGATTCTGATGTGTCGTTTGTTTGATTAGCTGAGGATATAAATACATTTTTGATATCGACATTTTGGTGAGATCAAGACAACTTTTAAAAATAAAAGTTCTGTAAAGCCTCAAAGATAGAATTTTGAAATTTTATTATTCTCGTATTTTTAAAAGGAAAACAAATTATTAATGGCTAATCACAGTTTATTGGAAAATTTGCATCTATTTTTTTGTAATTTTATATCGAATTTAAATAATTCTTGTAAAGATCAACAGCTATATTAAATTATAAGTTTATTTACTATAAATGTCTGAATGCGTTATTTACGAACGCTTCTACAGCGTTTTGTGCGTCAGTGCTCAACACTGATTAAATTTGTGAAAGAATCTATTGAAGTATCATTGGTAATATAACCGTAAAACGAGTTATTAATAGTTTAGTCAAGGCAATCCTCTATAACAAAATAAAATTCTCGTTATTCTCATACCAGACTGAAACGACAAGAAACCGCTCGACGTTTCCGATTACTGCAACATTTACTAGACAAACACTCTGAACTTCCAATCAATTCCATAAGACTCATATACATGACTAGAAAAAGGCCTATTTGGACTTACGGAGTTGAGCTATGAGCTTCACTAAATGATGAAATTCCTCTCGTATCCAATCCATACAATTCACAATCCTTCGTAAAATCCTCAATGCTCCCTACTTTGTTACAAATAAAACCATCCATAATGACCTTAATGTTTCTTATGTTTCAGATCTGGCCCAATCCAGATACCTATCCTTCCATAATAAACTTCAGAATCATCCAAACCCTCTCGTTTCTAACCTTGCTTGCTCTTCAATTCCTGATAACCCTCCTAGACGTCTGAAAAGAAGATCTCATAATGTTGACATATCATTAGAATGCTACCATTGGGTAGATTCTCAACAAGAGTTTTCACTTCATTATATCCATATGTTCAAATTTACTAAATTTATTTCTTTAATGCAGTTGTAAATATCATTACGAAATAAAAAAAAAAACCTTTTCTTTTTAATTGGAGTTGGTATGCAAAAATAGTGTATATAATAGATTCCAATTATTATTGTAAGATGTTTTCAAGAGAAGAATTGATTACAGATTTAAATATTCATTTAATTATATCTACTGTTACAAAGGAATTAATCTACTCTGATTGCAAACTTGAAATGTAAATAGGGCAGCTGGATTAGTATTCTCGGGCCGTCCTATTTAACTTTATTTCTCCCTTTTCGAATTAGAAAAAAAATCTAGTAGAAACTTTAATATAATTTGTAACAATATAACATAGCACAGAGAAATGAAAAAAAAAAAGTTTCAGTATTAGCGGAAATATGTTGGAAAGACATCTACTTATTCTTATTCATTATTTGTATATCACTTTAACTTTATATATATATATATATATATATATATATATATATATATATATATTTATATATATGTATGTTTTAAATTTATTTTGTTTCCCTACTTCTGTTATTTATATTTATTTATCTTCCTTATGTACATATTGTGAATATTATATTATATTGTGAATGAATACTATAACCCTAGTAACAATGGCCTTCAGTGTGGCAGACAGTATTAATGCTAAAAAAAAACGTATTCGTGAAATGACACAATTGAGTATAGCTATGACCTATAATTCAAAACGTCAATAAGATCACCGTGCAATGCTTTTAAGGAATTTTAAGTAATGAGCATAAAATAAAAATTTCTTAATAAGACAAGATTATTGGAATGTTCAAATCCTATCGGTATAAGTCATAACTTTGCAAAAAAAAAAAAAAATAAATAAATAAATAAAAGCCGGAGGAAGAAAATTAATAATTATTTGTTGAAAAGCATTTGTACAGTTCTATCAGAATTTTTTTCTCCAAGAAATATTTATTTTATTTATTTAGAAATATAATAATCTGTCACGTGGACAATAATTATAGTGAGATATGAACATATTCACACTATATATGTAGAAAACATAAAATTATCAAAAGTAAAATAATAACTAAATAATAATCAAACAACTATGTACATTAAAAAATAAAATAGCCTAAAGATAATCTATCAGATTACGATACTTTTCCTTTCTTGGTATGGTAGAAAAGTTACGAAAATTCCACGGAAGCATGGCCAAAATATTTTTCCAAACTCTGTTAACCCTCTCCTCTAATAATACGAAGCCGAAATTTAGTGTTAATCGCATTAAAAAAATAATTCTTATAATATAAACATGAATTATTAAATAAAGTAGAGGACAGTAAAATTTGGAAATTTTTATAATCCATTTAAACATTAAAAATATGGTAGATTTAAACACTACGTTGACATAATTAATAAATTAGTGTTTAAAAACATATATAACAATTATTTATCTTCATTATTAATATTTTGGAAATTTGAAATAATTTTATAGGACAGTATTGAAAGAAATCCTTAAGCCTGTAATAATAATATTTGAACTGAAACCTTAGTAATAACCCTATACATGTGGACACTGATATGTTAGATATCTATTAATTATTAAATTATAATCTGTTCATATTATTCATATTATAAGTTCATATTATTTAGAATGCAATAATTTTTATTTATTTATTCTTTTGCAGTTATTTAACGTTCCATCGACTGCAAGAGTCATTAGCAACGATCATTTTTCTTAAATATAACTTATTAATTTTATTTGTCGAATGTGTAATTTAGTTTGTCTATTTTTATAAAAGGAATGATAGCCAGATAGTTGTCATACGTGGTGTGGATTAAAGTTCGTTTGTTGTAAACATGAAACGTGGGGCTGGGTTTCCTTAAGTAGCATTTCTAATTCAGGATTATGCGTAAAGAAGCTATTTATATTCCACTGAATAATCATGTAATAAGTAAAAAATAGATTAGTAACTAGGAGGTTATACTGAAGGTTATATTTTATAAACAATTATGGTCTTTATAACTGTACTTGGTGTGTTATTCCTGCCACAGGCGGATTTACGGGGGGGGAGACTTTCGGGCTGAAGCCCCCTCCCCAAAATGGTAAAATATAACCATGTTTTATAGGAAAAAATATTAAAAACTATCTCTTAAACTATTATTTTTCGTGTAATTACATTTAATAAGACTTCAAGCACTACTAAAGCACCATGTCATATGATTAGTTAGTTTCTTTCTTTTTTAAAAAATTAATTATCGTTATATAATATATAAAAAAAAATCCTTCGGGCTGAAGCCCCCCCAAAATTAAATCCTCGATCAGCTAGTGATTCCTAGCAATCGATTTTTAGCGGAGTGCTTATGTATTTTTCGCATTATTTTTAAGCTTGTCGCGGGGTTTTTGTAGTATGATGTTTCAAGGTTTTTTTATGTTTTTGTGACCGTATGAATCATTAATTTTATCAAACTATCAGTTTGTATTTTTGTATCAATTTTATGTTTTCTGATGTATTTTGAATAGCTTGTATAGTTATTATTTTAGAGTTATTATTTTATTTATTTATTAAGTATTACAACAATCTGTCTCTTGGACGTTAGTAGTATAGTGAGATAGGATAACATTCACAATAGAAGCATAATAATAATCAAAACTATACACAATAAATAATAAAATAAAATAATAAATAAAAACTAAGCGAAAAACACATGCATAGCAATATACAATAAGAGTTATTATTAGTACTTCCTTTTTGAGAAGTTTTGAGGTTTTGCTGAGTTTATTTTGTTTTGAGAAGCTGTAGGCAAATGTAACAACGGGAGTTCAATATATTCAAGTGATACCGTTGTGTTCATCAAATATTTTTATGTTCGTTTCTGTTGTATTCGCAATCTCATGTATATTATTTTCGAATTGGGGATTTGATGAACTATGCGCTTTTGCTGTGTATTCGGTTAGCTACAATAGTTGGGTTGTGATTTCTGATGTGGTTCCTCCTGAAGGGATATTTTAATTATAATAATTTAAAAAAATAATAAAATCAAATAATGAAAATAGAAAATAAATGAGCATAAACGACAATCTTAATTGTTATTATAATATCAAAATAATTCCAAAAATTAAAAATTTAATCGCAGTCACACAAACAGATTACTAACTGGAAATGGGTTTTTCGTATTCAAGAGATTGAACTGTTGAAAACATTACATTTTTTCTAATCCCCCAAAACGTTCATAAAATTAAATTACATATATAAGTATAACAATACAAATATATACAAATAACACAGTCATTACAATATACAAACGTTACATAAAAAATATGATCCTATTATCATAATTTATTTTTCTATTGTTATTAGGAATGTAAAAATACATGGTATTTACGCATCAAATTATACGCACATATATTTTATCAATTTACTTTTCAATCATCGAATACAATTTTCCTTAACGATTTTCAAATTCATTCTTTTCTCACGGGTACCCTCTGTGCTATAATAATGTTAATAACAAGTCTTTATCAAGGAGAAAAAGACTACAGTAGATAATGGGAATATAAGATAACAGGAAAAATGAATAAGCCGGAACTGCACACTTAAAAAGCGTTTAAGGGGTAGATTGAAAAATGATGAGTACAAGCCAGTGATAATCATTCTCACATTTGAAGTGTCAGAGCTGGATCAATATTTTATATATCCCAGTCCTTACCACTGAATAAGTTAAAACTGGAGAATTTCCAGCTCATATCAAGAAGCTTCTAGTATGGAAAACTGATAACTTCAGTTTTTGCAAGTCAATTTTTGAAAGACTAATATTGGGACTAAAATAAAAATTTAGTAAAAAAAAATATTCCGAAAAAAACAACATAAAATAGAGAGCAGACTGGTGCATTATAAACTTATTCTATCATTGGCAAACTTTTTAAAGTTTATTTGTATACGTCTGTACAAAAATATGTCTATAAATATATAATCAGCACAGTAATATATAAACATTTATCAACACAGAAAAATCAAAATTTGTTTTTAAATTATAACATAATTTTGTAACAATCATTTATCATATGTTTCATAATTATTTTTGTTTTACTTTTTTTTGCCCCTTTAAATATGTATCCGCCATTTTCATGGTATTGGCAATTCGCTGATGTGTTGAGATAAATAAGGATTGGCATTATAGGCACGAGGGAGGATAGTATGCAGCAGCACATATTTCTGGTCATTAATTACTTCCTTGATTTAGGTGAGGAGATCTCTCATCCATCTCCTTTTTAGTCTCCTCTTGATGGCCATGTCGTTTATAAGTCTGTTTGTGTGTCCATGTAGTTTGAGATGAAAACGAGAGGAGAGAGTACGTATGTGTTGGTCTATAGTTGGTGGTCGTAAGTCGTTCTGTAAAGCTTTGTTATTGACATACCAGGTAGCTGCTGTTATAAGTCGTAAAATTTTGGATTGAAATGACTGCAGTTTTTGTAAGTGCGTCTTTTTTGCCGAACAGTAAATCTGAGAGGCATATGCCCAGATAGGTTTGAGTAGGTAAGTGTATGTATTAGTTTTTTCGAACTTTCAATTTCGATTTAGTTTTACTTAAAGTGCAAAATAATTAAAACACAAAATAAGAACTGGACAAAACATATTTTATAATAAATTATTGTATACAATTATTTTAATGTATATCTTATATTGTCAATTATAGTTAAAATCTAATAAAAGATTATTTTTGGCTTTGAAAAAATTTGTAATTATTTTTTTTTTTACGCATTAGTACTAATTAAAAGCATCCCTACAATAGCAGAAAAAAAGATTAAAAAATAAAATTATCATGAATAACCGTGTCATTATGCACAAACCCCTCACATTTAAGACGAGCAATGGAATACGCCTTAGATTGTTTAATTGAATTAAGGATAGATTAGTAGCGTAAATGTTAACAACAAACAATCTACCACTAATCTTATTTAAAATGAATTATTATTTAGTAGTTATTTTGCTTCTATTTATTTTATATTTTTTGTACATATAGTGTGAATGTGATCTTACCTCACTATAACCCACATCCAAGTGACAGAATGTTTTAATGTTCCATAAATACATCTAAATAATAATTAAAAAATAAAAGCTAGTATTAAAACATACATCTTTTTATTATTTCTCTCGACATCAATCCCTCAAAAACTAAGGCGCAACGAATAATTATTTGCTTTAAGGAAGAGGTGAAGAATAGCTAACACTAGACGGAGCCATAAACTTCAACCTGTAATTTCACAGATTAAAACAGTATGGAAGCTACAGAGGAGTTTCTCAGAGTTTGATTTCATTACTCCACCAGGAACTAATTCTATACTAGCAGGAACTTGAAATATCAAAAGAGAATTAATAGGCATTAGTTTTTGTGGTTCCAAATTGAAAAACATTGTGCATATTCAGTGCTATCTAAAGGTACTAACTGTAGCTTTCTTTTTCGTTTGTTATAATTTTCAATTGTTTTTATTATTGGATATTTGCCATGATATAATCAATAGTCAATGCCCTTGAGCGAGGCAAAATGTATTATTTCTTAATAAAACAAGATAAAAAAAAATGTTTTACAATGGCTCATCCCATCACTTTAATCAAATTCCTCATATAAATTATCTTTTACCAGTATTACATTTATTTTAGAGCCAACGGATTTGTTCTTTATTATTCTAGATTTTTTTATATTGTGTAAAGTTATTTACAAAAATCTAAGGCGTGTGCTTTAGACCGCACGATAGAAGTGAAAACATCAACATGGCGAGATTAATAATAAGAAATATAAATTATAAATAATAGCTCATTATAAAGATGATGAAATGCTGAACGTTTCCCTCGCTTACAGTATGTAGTTCCGATTTTTAGTTTCTGAGATATTTTAATCCAAGTCTTCAATAAAACTCGGTATAATTTTCTTTACGATATTATTTTTTTCCTTTTCGCCTCAATAACACGGAGTCGCGTTAAAATACAATTTGAATAATAGCCCATTAAAGAGAGGTTGGAATGCTAAACAATTTCCTCGCTTAGAGTATGCAAATCCGATTTTTAGTTTTAGAGATACTTTAATCCATATGCAAGAAGTCGACTCCAGTCAGCTTTACCCGAGCGTTACTTATTGAAGATCTGACGGCTCAATATAATTCCTTCTCCACAAAAAAAAAAATTGTTAAACGCGTCTAAAGAAGTTTTAACTTAAAAAAAGCTGTTGTTTTCATTATCTCATACGTCATTTCCTTATCTGTCAGCACCGGGTCCGATTAAATTAATTATAAATAAAAATACAAATAAATAGTGTTAAAATTCGTATTAGAGAAAAAATAGTATATACATTTACCTACTCAAACCCATTTGGACATACGCCTCACAGATTTACGGTTCAGCAAAAAAGACTCAACTTATAAAAACTACAATCTTTTCAATCTAAATTTTTTTTTTTTAAACACTTTATTGAGAAATATTACAATTTGTCACAGTTAAGGACACTTACTTATAATAGAGTTCAGAGAGTACATTCATACCGTGTATACAAAAATATAAATAAATAAAGTAATAACAAAAGAATAAGAAAAAAGAACAAAGGAAAAAATATATATATATACATAAGTAAGTAAAAATAGAAATAAAAGTACAACAAACATCCTAGATAAAACATACTTATATACATTATTTACAATTAGCCAGGTGATCTCCGAACCAATCCTGTCCCCTCCACATGTGGAGGGAAAAAGGAGGCTTAGGAGATCCCTACGCTTCTCCCTCAGCCACTTCACTGGTATTTAAGACCAGCGGAGGATGAGTAAGAGCGCTACAGCCACAGACACTCATGACTTGAGTGGAGAATCTGGCATTTGCTAGAACTCCAAAATATCCATAAATCTAAAATTTTAATAGTAATAACTGCAGCTCCCTGGTATGTCAACAACAAGACTTTACGACCTAAGATAACCAACCATTGACCAGCACATACGTACTCTCTATTCCCGATTTCATCTTAAACTACACGGACATCACTATGGACTTATCAACGAAATGGCCACGGCTGAAATGCTCATCAGGAGGTGACTGAAAAGGAGCTGGATGAGAAATCTCCTTTCCTGATTTAGGATGTAAACAGACCAGGGGAGAGGTGCTGCTGGGTTCCATTCTTTGTCATGCCTATCATGACATTTTACACATAACAACAGATCTGCTAATTGTCACATGACAGGTGCGGATGAAGAATTGAAGAAAAAAAAAAAAATCGTATTATTAAAATTAATGATGGGTATAAGATATTCAATATGTAAAAGAGTACCCTGAATTTATGGAGGAATGGCTTGAAACATGATTTCAAATGGATGAACCGAACAGTAATTTTTGTAAGATTGTTAGTTTGATAGAATATAAAACTTGGAATGCTGATCCTGCTAGGAAATGGCGATCAACAAGATTCAAGTTGGGAGGAGAAGAGATTGGAGCGGACAGGTTATAACGAAGGCAGATTCTAGAGGAGGACTAACGACTCTAGTTAGAGGAGAGGCAGGCGGGGGAGAGCTGCGGCCGGCACAAAACTCTCCTCATCATATCAGCTCAGCCTCTTCCCCATTGTCACCTGTCTCCTGTCTTTCCATCCTGAGGACTGGAAGCATTGGGGAGGGGAGAGAGGGAGGACAAATCCGAGCTTACCTCGAGGCGTCAACATTTCTTATATAGCATGATTGTTATCTCATTGCAAGGACAGTTTTTGCTTTTTTTATTATAACAATTTCTTGTTCACTATTACAAGAATCAATCCGTACCAGATAAAAAGTGGACAATAGTTGTTGTTGGTTGGGACTTTAAGGTTGAAGCCTTAAGTTCAAGCCAGGCAGATTACTTTTGAAGGAAGTTAGTTGACTGTTCTACATATATATCATATTTATCATGGGTGATAAATATTCAGGACGCAGCCTTTTTAAAAAAAACTTTAATTTTTTATTCATACCAACGTTTTAACCCAAACATCGTGGGTTTGAGCACTGAGGGTGTTCAAATACTCTGTACTTCACTCCAGTCCTCTGTACCCTCTCCAGTACAGTACTCAGTACTCTCAGTACTTGAACACCCTCAGTGCTTAAACAAAGGCCCTGAAGATGACCCACATGCTTGGGTTGAAACGTTGGCATGAATAAAAAATTAATTTTTTTTTTTACAAAAGACTGCTTCCTGAATATTTATCACCCATGGTAGATTACTTTTGTTTATCTCTCATATAAATCTTTAAAACCTTTTAAATTTTATTCAACGAATTGATTTCAGGAAACTTAATACTAACTTTATAGTGTCTTCGTCATTTTAAAATTATTTGATATTGGAAGTGTAAGTCCTGAATTGATTAAATTTGAGATGTAAAAAGAAAATTCTTGCAAGATGTTGCTAACTATGCGTATTATTGCAGTGGTGGCTGTTCTCAGTCTGGTTATCCTCAACCTCTTCTTTGCGGATAGGACGATTTGATGTTTACTATGGCTTTACTGTTTTTATTTAATAACCCTCAATTTGCATGGCTGGCTCTTATTTCACATGGACTGCCAACTATGATGTATTTCTGTATGCAGCACCCCGGCCCACTAGCGGATACAGGATTTAATTTTGGGGGGGACTTCAGCCCGAAACCTCTTTTTTTTCATAAAAATAACGATAATTACTTTGGAAAAACAGAAAGAAACTAACTACCTATATGAAATGGTGTTTAAGTTATTCCTTAAGTACTTTTCAATGTTATTACACGAACAATAATACTTTAAGAGGTATTTTTAAAATTGTTTTTCCCATAAAACATGGTTATATTTTTCCATTTGTGACGGCTTCAGCCCAAAAGCCCCTCCCCCCCCGTAGATCCGGCCTGAAAGGATAAGCTCTTGTTTGGTTGCCACATCAGCGAACTCATAGTTGACTATGATAAATTTTCCAAGAAAAGAAAGATATATATATATATATATATATATATATATATATATATATATATATATATATAGATATCCTATTAGTACTTTTTCCTGAGATTGATATTCATACTCTTGGTCAAGAAAGGTCTTGTCCGGTAACTTGTTGGTCTTCTTTCCGTATTATTGTGAATGACAGCTGTTTCCATAATCTCTGTTAGCCTGTTGAGATTTTGCTTTTTACAATATAAATGGCAATCGTGCCTTCTAAAAACCAACGATCAAACTCAAAATTAAAGACGTAGCTCCAATATACACAAATAAATAGTGTTATTGATATAACATTCAAAGAATTAGTTCTTCATACTTAAGAGCAGCCGTCGATTATACCCATGGAAATCGAAGCGACGTTTAAGAACCATAAATAAAATTCTAAAATTTCATAATAGCACTAGGTCTTTAATAGACACCTGTGAAAATTAAAAATGAATCTGGCTTGTATACAATTCTACATCTCATGTCAACTTAGTCTACATTTTATTATTTTTCTTACTGAGTTACCCATATAAAAAAGCTGGGACTAGGTCCCTTTAGAATAACAGTATTGTTCATATAAATTAACCATAAATCTGGCCAAAAGACTTATTACAATGAATAATAACAAAATACTTGTAATAAATTAAGTATTAATTAAGCTCTTAGGATAAATTAACGAGAACAGTTGGGTAATAGGGGTTCAGTACTACAATATTGGAGCTAAAACAATAGCATAATAATCGCTGAATGAAATTAGAAAGGAAAGCAAAATCTATTTTATAGGTAAAGCATTGTAGTGATGGAATATAAAAATTTAAAAAAATAATAATAACTGTTAATATGTAAGGAAAGAAATTGTAAAAACAAAAAAAAAATAATAATAATGATATACATATGTTCCCTAAGATATTTAAATGAATATTCGTAAAGATTAGGAGAAGAAAAAATAAAATAAATTATACATATATATACACATAGCGAGAAGTGTGTTGAAGATAATTAGAAAATAAAATACATTTCACTGAAATACATTTCATGAATAAAAAAATTAGAAATTAAAAAAAAAATTTTACCTACTCACAATGCTTAGTGAGTGGTGATGAAAATTCACCATACATATATACATACAAGTTTTCTCAGCAAAGTTTTTTATATATATATATAAGGAAAACAGTCATCTCTAAATTCTTCTCTAATATGCTTGAAATATTATACCAACGCTTTTCAAGTAATTGCTAACTGCTACTGAGCTGCCTGACGCTTGTGCAAAACTCAGATTGAGCGAAAGTAATATGATAGAATAATAACGATTTAGCGCCCCGATGTCGGAGGGGCTTTTAACTCTGCTTTGATTCCCTGCCCTCTCTCCTGACCTGGGGAAAACCCCGTATAGCCTAAAAGGCGAGGAAGGCTTGGGGGAAAAAATAGGGTACCGTGTTAAAGTTTTAGCCTATAGTTTTTCATATTGATTGACTTTACTGTAATTGAGCTCTGCTCTAATAGGGCATAATGTGATGCAATAAAACCCAAAGCAATAAAACGTTCACTAGCATTAATTTCAACAAACATTAACACGTTTAAATCAACAAATTCTGAAGCCTTAGATTTTAGTTTAAATTTAGTAACGGCAAGTAAAGGTCATGAAACATTTTATTAGATTCAATTAGGCAAATTAGGATTATATTTGTGCTTAGGAATTATGACATCTAGATAATTAAAGACTTCGAATTTAACAACATTAAATTATGGCTCAGTATTTAATGATGCTACTAATTGATTGCTATCAATCAACGTACTTTTTTGTTTATCTCTTTGAATCACGTAATATAGTGTTCCTGCAGAAAAATTGTGACACGAAATATCTCATATCTATCTCATTATGTAATGTTTTGTGTGGACAGATTCTTCATTAAACATTTACTTACCTTAAATACATGTATATGTATAGAGCTTTAACATCTAAAGGTTTTTCTCAAAAGCATTGAAACTAAAGAAAAAATATTAATAAAATGTAATAATTATTACACATTTATGTGGAACAAGAAGTAGTTCACATTTACTTATCAGAATATTGTTACCTTACTATAATCTATTATTCGTCTATACATTCAGATTGTTTATTATGCATTTTCCTCCTCATCGTCAATAACCAGTAAATTAAAATATATCAAAAATTAAATAGAAAACGGTTTTATTTTATTAAATAAATACAATTTTCAGACTCACGTAATATTTTTGTTTGTAAAACAACTGTTTTAATTTTACTTCTCTAGCTATAAATATCTTTTTTAATTAAAAAAAAAATATTATGAGTTAAATATATTTTTTTCTAATACAATATATTTTTTCACTTTTATTGTGTAATATAAATTTTATTTAAAAAAAATTTATTTATACGCTTTACACCATTTGCACCTGTGCTACAGCCCATCCAGCAAATTTGATGCGTTCGACATCTGCTCGATTAGCTTCATTTTATTTATTGTAGGAGTAGGTCCCTTGGCCATTTTCTTTTTAATCGTCGTCGATCAGGTAACAGGAAGCAGGAAGCAGGAAATACATGTCATAAATGTTGTTACAAGAAAATATATACAGATTTCAACAGAAAAATTATTTTTTATGAAAACTTTATTAGAAAATAAAATGTACATCTATAGAGAGTAAAACAAAAAAGAATCACCCTAAATGTCCCCCTTTTGCCTTGACACAGGTATTTAATCTCCGTGGCCAGTCATCAATACTCTTGAGTCTCAGCACTTCTTGAGGAACGCGCTCCCATAGTGCAGACGTTCCTTCAACAGAACAATATTGAGGTTTTAGCCTGGCCAGCACATTCTCCAGATTCGAACCCCATTGAGTATTTATGGGATAACCTCGGAAGACGAATAAGAGCGCGTGTAACACTTCCTGATACACTGCAGGACCTTTAAAGGGCTCTTCGGGAGGAATGGGCTATCCTCAAGCAAAGGGACATTTCCCGACTGGTAGAAAGTATGCCGAGGCGTCTTCAAGAAGTAGTGAAGGCGAGAGGAGGAAACACGAGCTACTAAACGATGATGTAATTAATTTCTTTGAGAATAATAATGGTTCGTTTTTCAATTTTTTTTTCTCTAATCCTTCTTACCCAATCACATTTTGATTATAAAAGATAAATAAAATTACATAAATACTAAGTATTATCTACAAATACCATGTATTATATACAAATACAACTTTTTTTACAAGTGGCAGAAATATTTTTAGATGAAAACATAAAAAAATCAAGTGGCTGGAATTTTTTGCCTGTCAGTGTATATGATACACTCGCATAAATTCTAAAATTCAAGGATAGGCAGATTTAGAGAAAGCAGGCAAATATTTCTTCAAAATTAAAATTTATAAAAACAACAGCTTATATGAAATCTACAATTAATGTTTCTGCATGAAAACCTTTCAAATAAATTTAATCATTAAATTTAGCAATTCAGATAAGTTGCTGATTATAGAGATTTACTATTTCTATAGGAGTGAAACGTAATCCATATTATATTAAATACGATATTTTATTATGTTAGATTAAATATTTACATAATATATAATACAAAGTAAGATTAAAATTTAATAACAGTCTATCGCAAGGAGATAAAGATATTCAATTCTGCCTCACGTGCAGGCGAGGTAGGTTAGTATCTCCATCAATCCAGGCGCTAGTCATTGGAACAACTAATAGAGATTCTCAATTCATGTTCAACGATTTTTAATACAATTGTCGCATTAATATGACTATAATATGAGGTAATAGTTGAATGAGAGAAGTTTGTTTTGTTAATACTTAGAGTTAATTTATCCACACTTTTTACTTGGGCATGATGCATGTAATGGGCAGAATCAAGCACTGAAAGAGAATCTGGACTCCTAAAACATTGGTTTTTAAAAGTATATAAATATACATACATACGTGATCTCTATTCCAGATTTTATCTCAAACTACACGGACGTCACATCGGACTTATTAACGACATGGCCACAGCTGACATGTCTATCAGGAGACCACTAAAGGGCAACTGGATGAGAGATGGCAATCACCGACAGTTTATAATTCAACACGCGAAGACGTGTCTGGAATGACTATGATCATTTTTTATTTATTCGCTTTGATTACGACTATTATACTCATTTCATTCTAGACGCTCAAAAATAAACCTAAAACAGAAACTGAACACTTACATTTATCCACTTAAACCTATATGTACAGCTTCACAGATATATATATATATATGTATAACTTCCAAAATGATCTATATAAGGAAACCACAAACTTTTCAGTCAAAAACTTTCAGGACTATAACTTGAGCTCCATGATTAGAAACATTGCTTCACATATAGACTTTCACATTGTAAGAAATTAACCACAACATACGAACATACAAAAAAAGATTTCACGATGACTTACGCGGAAATACTAATACACATATACAATGTGGCGACATGGATGAAGAAATTAAGATAGAAAAAAAATTATTTGATTTTTTAATTAGCTTATTCGTGTTCATGTTTTTTTATTCGTTTTTGAAAAGTATTATTTGCACTTGTCAACTGTAGAATGATGGTAATCATGAAATGAGCTGATCATATAATACATAATGACATGTCAGCCACGGGAAAGTTACATCTATGTAATAATAAAAATATTTAATAATATATATATTATTTTTTTAAACTTAGCAGTGAAACTCGTTACATGTTTATTATTTGGTCAGTATAGACTAGATATTAGATATTAAACAATTAGATATTATTCATAAAAAACTGGATGATAGTAACTCGAATTCAATTGTAAAAAAAATAAATAAATGAAATATTTTAAGCGCAAATAATTGTTATAGACAAAAAAAAAATGGTGATCACTTTAAATACAACATTCTCGCGTGTTAAATCCTGAATAACTTTCGGGGTGGTAGGTTGAGGGCAAGGTCTGAAAACTGTTTTTAGAAGTTCAAACCTTTGTTAACAATAGTGTATATCTGGTTTTTCGGGCGATTCGGGAAATGGACAAATATTTTTAACAATTGTTTGAAACGTCGTAACAATTATGCATATTTATAAAAACAGATCTTTCAGCTTTTTTAGAATTCACCAGAAGTACCTAATTCTGCCCAGTACACCGTTAGGTTTGAACAAAAAATGCAAACCAGTTCCAAATATAAAAAAAAATGGTTTTTATTTCTTCTCCTATTATCTCATAGCAGGCCTTTATTAATAAGATAACTTTCTCTGAGTTGGTTCAATTACCTCGTTGTTAAATATAGATCTCTCATCCAGTGCCTTTTTAGTCTCCTTCTCATACTCACTTGAGCTATACTGTGAAAATTACAAACATATAATTAACAAATCAGGGAGCAGAGTAGTTCGGGGAGTTGGGCGCCGGACCGCTAAGCTCCCGGGTTCGAATCCGTCAGATGATGTGTAATTTTTCATTAGCCATAAATGGGGATCGAAATACCCTTCTGGGGCACAGCCAGCCTAAATAAAGTGGGTTCTGTTAATTAATTAAGGAGGAAAACCTAGAGGTTGGTCGTGATCACCTCCTTGCATAACCGTGGCCTTGAAATAGTACTTCCTAACAAAGTACTGTATCTTAGGAGCCCTTTTATGGGTTATAGTGGTACAGATTTTTTATTTATTTTTTTATTAATAAATAAAGAGTTACAAGAGTAGTTTTTGGAAAAAAAATCTTGAAATTATGGGTTTTTAATTACATACATATATAGCATATTTTTCTAATAAAAATTCAATATATGTACAAAAATTTGATATATTGAAATTTTTAATATAATGAATAACATATACAGAATTTCAACTGCATATTTAAATATATTATCGCATGCACTGGCACATTGAATGTTTTACATCTTTTGTTTATCTGTGTAATAATTGGCTACTATAGGATTTAATCAATCTTTTTTTTTTTTTTGGTTTCATGGAATAGAAAGGCGAATAAAATGGACAATCTGGGAGGGGTGGAGTGGGAAAACTGTAATTGGCTCAGCGGGGCCAAACAAGCTCTTCTCGTTAGCCTCATGTCAACATTACGTCTCTTCCTTTCGGGTCATGGGCCTTCCAGCTCTCGGCAAATATCAGTCCCTTCCATCATCAACCTAGGTACGTCTTTCAACTTTGTCCCCTCATATTAATATGAGATGTACTTGCACTGCTAAGTTTAAGGATTAAATAATTAAATTTAACATATTTAATAAATTATGAATAATCAGGAGATCAAATGTATACTGCTGGTCAAATATCAATAAAATTGCTGCTCACACTTGAGTCGCTAAATCACTCACCTTACTGATCATTCATAATATTTAATAAAAGAGATCATACAGGATAAAGTATCACGGAACCATCATCCAACGTACCCAATGTTATAATTTGTTCATTTCTTCTCATTTTCTTCCTTCTAACTTTTGTCAACATTACAAAAGTACACAAATGGTGCAGGAATTTTTAATTAGTGTGGGATAATAGATTCTACCATACTCTGCAGATAGATCCTTTCTACACTCATATCTTCCAAAAAATCAGCAGTTGAAGGTGGATTCGCTCATCTACTTCGGAAACATAGTCCCCGAACCGAACATCCTCTTTCATCAAATTCCTCTCCACAGTTCTTCTGTAGGTACGGTATGCATTTCTTATAGATTTCTTCCTTTTCTTTTTATACTTTGAAATATTGATAATCATTTTTATAAATTCATGGGGCTCTGAAACGTCGCAGATTATATTCTACCAGAAAAGCACCTGCCAAAAAGAGACAAAAATTAAAGTTTTCAACGACATTGAAAGATATTTTGCGACACAGGGAGGAACATGTCATCATTTTCTTCCAATACTTAATGGAAACAAATTATTACAGCAGTATATAAAAATTTAGAATTACCGCCAATGACCCTCTATGATAGAGGCGAGTACAAATAAATAAAAAAAGTAACAGGAACCAACGTTTTATCCTTGTACTAGACTCTACAATGTTCTTATCGTACATAAATTGTTTCGACTTGGTAAATGATTATTGAGAATATAGAACATAGTTCGTATCCGAAAGTAAATACTACTTACCATAAATCATTTATATTTAGTATTGAAGTATGAAGGTGGTATAGAGTAATAATTACTCGATACAATTATTGTATCGTGATAATGGTGTCTTAGCAAATAAACTTGGCATAGATACATAGGATGTTCAACAAGGGATGAATAAATAAAAAACACAATATTTAAAATTTATTTTGAAAAAATTTATATACTCTTGCAGTTCCTTCATTCTAAATATTTAATAATAATTCACAGTTAGAACATATTTTGGTGTTATTCTATATAAACAGCTATATAAAAGAAATAAATATATTTTATTATTTCAAAAAATATTTGTCGGAGATAAGCCAAGGCAAATAAAACGTTTTATAGTGTTGGTTTATATATCTTAGAACCTTTCAACCAAACATTTTACGACTTCAAGAGGGCTCAACTCGAAAAGACAATAAACTGGGTAGAAAAAGCCGATCGCAGGCACGGAAAAGGTTCGTGAGATAAATATCTTTATTTGTTTCAAGATAAAATATTTTATTTACCTGACATCCAAAACCTAATACCTATCCTAAATTAACTAAATGAGTTCAACCCAGAAATCCTATTTTTTAGTGGATATGTTTTATATACGATAAACCTCCAAAGTCCTTCAAGAATTGGAAACCATATTTAATATGGTGATGATGATTGAATGACAACTACTGTTTAAAAGGAATTAATTCCTTAAAATATTTCATCATAATATTTTTTTATTATTAAGGAATGAAAACTATTTTATATTGGGGACCATACAGGGTCATTCGGAATTGCTTTCCGAGGCACTAATGACGTTCCGAATTATCGTGTAAGGTAGTGAATGAAGTACTGATGGAGGTGTCTGGCGGATTTCCGAACATCCGGAAATCAAAGGTTCATTCACGAGAAGTGGAGGGGGGACTGAGGTAAAAGTAGTGGGGAGACTAACCATACTACTGGATAGGTTAGTTTACCTAGTCCTCAAAACCATTATAAATTGCTGATTTCCATTAAAAGTAAATAGTTAAATAGTTCTTCATATCCCTTGTCTATATTTTATAAACCATCTTCAACTATTTCTTTTAAATAGTCAAGTGGGCAACAAATTAAAACAAAAAAGTGGAAACTTCACAATTTACTTCAAGAAAAAAATTAATCTATAACTGTTGTATATATTTGTCAGTTTTTTTCCCATTTTCCTCAACAAATTTATTATTTTTGCAATGTCTTTCCTTAATTTTTGTAAGTAGTAGACTTATATTTTACTAACTTTTGTCAAAACGACTTTCTATGAGACTAACCTTACTACTAGATAGGTTAGTTTACCTAGGCCTCATTTTTAAGTAAATGATTTCATTAAAGTAAATAGTTGTCTATATCCCTAGTTTATAGTTTTGTAAACCATTTTCAACTATTTTTTCTTTAAATAGTCAAGTGGGCAATAAATTGGAAAAAAAAAAGAAATGGAAACTTCTCAATTTACTTTTAGAAAAAAAATCTTTGAATGTTGTGTTTATTTTTCATTGATTTTTTTTCATTTTTCTTAACAAATTGATTATTTTCGCAATAATTTTCCTAAATTTTTGTAAATAGTTAACTTATATTTTTCTAACTTTGGTCTAAACGATATTCAGGCACTAGAAGTAATTATTATATCACGATTTTTCTCTTGATGTATATTACTAGATAGGACAATGTCCAATAAGCTTATCTGTGCTGTTTCTATGTTTACAACTAAGCTAAATTGTAATGATAAGTAATGATCAGTAATGATTGGACGTGTAAGGGTCTTCATGATCAAAGCAATCCCGAGCAATCTTTGCCATTCTTGTGACGTTCATTCACGAATGATGGTGTAAGGGTCGCTTGCGGTAGAATTTTGAAAGTTATAATATTAGAATATTTATGACATATATATATATATATAAAATAAGGACAACGGTAATTTATTTTTTCCGTACTAATAAAACAATAACGTATGGTAAGAACAAAAGATTAGATAAGGAGAAAAAAATCAGGAAATGATATAAAAATGGAAAAAAAACATTGAATAAATGATAACATAGAATTATTGCTAATAGGCTATAGATATTAGCATGTGAAACACCCTGTAAACTAATTTCGTAATACCCTTCCATAAATATAAATTATACATTGACAAAATTAAGATTTATGTTAATGGCACACAAAAATCTGAATAGTCTGAAACATATAAAAAAATAAAAATTAATTAATAAGAAACATATTTTACACTTCCGTTATCTATTTTGAGTTTAAGGTTATTAGGAATTTCTTATTGTACATTAGTTTTGTAACATATACAAATCACGAAACAATGTTATAATAACAATATTTTATTGAATAATTTTTAATAAATTGTGAAGAAAAATGTAACAAAAATATTTATGATTTAAGCAGGAGTTCAATGAAACAGCTATCTCTTATAATTAAGAGCAAAATATAACTTTTACCTATATATGTAGATGTATGAAAGTTTTTGTTGAACTACATTTATTGATACATCCGATTTCAAAGCAGTTATTTTCTTAACTTTTATTTTCAAACCTCAATGATAAAAGTTAATATGTAACAGTTTTTATAAACCATTAACTTGAAGAGGTTTTAATGAAAAAAAACAAAACAAAAAAACAATATGCTTTTACGTTTTTATTAACAGAAAATATAATCATCATTATATGTACGTAGCTGTATAAAACATTATAATAATTTTTATATACATTGCTAACAAAGCAAATATTCACAAGGTATCAACATATTATGTACTATGTTAATTCAAAAATACTAAATCGGTCGATATATAATACTTTATCATATAATAATATTTTATTTTTCAATTCTTCGACCTACGTTGTAGGTCTTGAAATTATCTTGACAACTGTATGTAGGAAATGACACTTATACAAAAACATTTAAGCTAGAACTTTTATTAAACAGTTTTGTATTTATTTTATTCATCAAAAAAAGTGAGGTTAATTTTTCTTTGAAAATCTTTTTGACAAAATCTTAGAGTAAATTAACAGTGAAAACTTTTCTTTTTGTTGCATTCTGTTGTTGAAACCAATTAGCTCCAAGAAATAGGAACTCCACACCTCGGTGTAGCGGTTTCACCGCAAACGATGCCTGAGACGTCGATATCTGCCAGTTCTACAGAAAATGTGGACGCTTTAAACTCAAACCAAACTACTGAAAATAATTGGGAACTCGTTACAGGAAGAAAACGCTCAATGGACAATAACAGAGACCCAAGAAAAGCTAAAAAGGTAAGTGAAGTTACAACAGTAACCACTAATAGTTTTGAAGTTTTAACTAACATTAGTGACGAGTCTGATGCTACCACTAAGCAACCAGTTTCTGTAAAACCGCCCCCTATCCACTTGAATGATGTACAGAACTACACCGAACTGGTCACATTTCTCCAAAATGTAGGAGGTTTGAACAGCTTTAACCTAAAATCCACATCAAGAGGAGTAACCGTATATCCTGAAAACTCTGACACATATAGACGTATAGTAGCTAACTTAAGACAGGTAGGTGCCGATTTCCATACCTATCAGTTAATAGAAGATAGAAATCCAAGAATCGTATTAAAAAACTTACACCATGCTACTCCAATTGAAACCATAAAATACGAATTAAAATGCCTAGGCTACGATGCCACAAGTATTGTGAACGTTATTTCCAGATACAAAAATCCACTTCCCATGTTCTTTATCGATATCTCTAAAGCCACATTTAATGAAAAAATTTTTGATATCAAATTTTTATACTATACTAGAGTGAAAATCGAAGAGCCAAGAAAGAAAAGAATGATTCCACAGTGCACCCGTTGTCAGCAGTATGGCCACACAAAGGCTTACTGCAATCACTCCCCGAAGTGCGTGAGATGTGGCCAAGGACATGATAGCACCGTCTGCACAAAGACAAGAGAGACCGCAGCAACATGCGCGAATTGTAGCGGATCCCATCCAGCAAATTATAGAGGTTGTGCAACTCTAAAACAACTGAGGGAAGTACGCAATCTCCGTAAAAATATACAAAGTCCCCAAAAAGCACAAACTAGCGCACCCCCAGGTATAGACGAGTTTCCTTCTCTTCCGCAAAGTCAGCATACCGCAAATTCAGGTTCTTCAAAACCCGATTCTCAATATCTAGGACCAAAACTGCGAACTTCTCCTACAGAAGTCCCAGAAAATCACCTTCACCAGCCAAAGCATCCAGAAATGAAAAAGGGCATTACTCAACCGCCACTACCGACTTACAATCACCCGGCTTCAGCTCAGCTCTTCAACTTGGTAAGTGGATTGAATAACCTCATCCAGCCTCTTTTCAGCCTTCTCCAAGAACTGTCTCACGTTGCACAAGCCTTATCCTCCAGTTATGGCTACTAATCGGCTGACAGTGGGCTCCATGTCCGTTCTTCTCTGGAACGCAAATGGTATAAACCAACACAGGACTGAACTTGACATGTACATACATGAAAAACGGACTGACATTGCTCTCATCACTGAAACACACTTGACTCCACATTCTAAATTTTACATTCCAGGCTACAAAATATATAGAACTGACCACCCTGATAAGACGGCACATGGCGGTACGGCAATACTGATTAAGCAATCACTAAAACACAACCCTTTACAATTACCCATTACACCTGACATACAATCCACAGCAATTACTCTGTATACCCAGCACCATACCATTACCTTCGCTGCAGTGTACTGCCCTCCGAGATACGTGCTAACATCTGCAATGTTTTACAATTTTTTCCAACATCTCGGTCGGTGTTTTATTGCAGGTGGTGATTATAATGCCAAACATCAGTCCTGGGGATCACGACTCTGTACTCCTAGAGGAAGAAATCTAAAGTCTGCCATCGATCAGCTTTCATTAAACACGATCTCACCTGATACACCTACTTACTGGCCAACTTCAAGACAGAAAACACCAGATTTACTTGACTTTTTCATTACTAAAGGACTCAGGACAGTGCCGTATACTGTAACTGCAAGCTCTGATCTTTGTTCTGATCATTCTCTTCTCAGTTTGGTACTATGCGATGAGCCTCGTACTGCATCAAAAAAACCAACACTTACAGATAGGATAATCGATTGGAAAGCTTACAGCGACTACTTAAATTCGACGCTATCAATCCCAATGTCCCTTAAGACCGAAGAGGAACTCGAAAAAGCTGTTGATAAGTTCACAATCAGCTTACAACAGGCTGTATGGTCATCATCTGTACCAAGACCTAGCAGAAATACGTCTCTTCCAATCTATCCGCAGTACATTAGAGACCTGATCAGAGCAAAGAGAAGAGCGCGCAAAGTGTGGCAGACTGGTCGACTTCCATCTGACAAACGGACTTTCAATAGACTTAACAATGAACTTAAACGACAGATTCAGAATTTTAAAAGAACGAACTACGACAATTACCTCAAAAATCTTTCGACTGACGATGGAAGCTTATGGAGACAGACTAAGAAACTTGTAAAGCATTGTGAGGTGTCATCACCACTCCGAAACGTAGATGGTTCCTGGGCTGTGTCAGACCTTGAAAAATCTGAGCTCTTTGCCAACCATCTTTCTTCTGTTTTCATACCACATACTGACTTCTCTAATACTGATCACGAAAGACATGTACAAAACACTTTAGACATTCCTTTACAACTGTCATTACCTCCACTTTGCTTCACTCCCACTCAAGTTGCAGAACAAATCAGACAGTTACCTAAAAAGAAAGCTCCCGGTCATGACCTGATAAATGCTCAAGTGCTCCAGAAAATGCCAAGGAAAGCTCTAGTATACCTAACATCAATTTATAACGCAATACTCAGAACGACTAAATTCCCCTTACAATGGAAATACTCATTCATAAAAATGATTCACAAACCTAACAAAAACACTGACTTTCCTTCATCATACAGACCCATCAGCTTGCTCCCATTATGCTCTAAAATCTTTGAGAAACTTCTCTACAAACGACTTCTTGACATACTGACTACTGAAAACATAATACCTGAACATCAGTTTGGATTTCGTTCACACCACTCAACCATTCATCAGCTACACCGAGTGACAGACTACATTGCGACAGCACTAGAGCACAAATTATATGCAACAGGAGTATTTCTGGATGTTGCTCAAGCGTTCGATAGAGTCTGGCATCAGGGACTTCTTTTCAAACTTAAGACTATACTCCCTCCAACCTACTATCTTATTCTTCAATCTTTTCTTTCTGACAGATTTTTCTCTGTTTGCCAAGGTACAGAACTATCTACCATTAAACCAGCCCTAGCAGGGGTGCCTCAGGGGTCAGTACTCGCTCCTCTGTTGTATATTATTTACACATATGATATTCCAGATCCTCTCTATACTCTGACCGCGACTTACGCAGACGATACAACAATCTTGACAAGACATCAAAATTCAGCATACGCCTCACAGACTTTACAATATCACCTAAACAATTTCTACGACTGGTGCAAACTCTGGAAAATTCGACTCAACCTTGACAAATCACAACATATCACTTTTACCCTTCGACGTGAAACTTGCCCCCCTATTTACCTTGACAATATCCAAATTCCTCAGACAGACAAAGTTCAATATCTTGGACTGACCTTTGACAGAAGAATGACATGGGGCCAACATATCAAAAACAAAACAAAAACTTTAAACCTAAGACTACGCCTATTGTACTCACTCCTTGCAAGAAATTCGAAATTAAAACTTAGACAGAAATTGAATACATATACTTACCTACTCAAGCCTATTTGGACCTACGCTTTACAGATATATGGGACAGCCAAAAAGACTCACATACGTAAATTACAGACTTTTCAATCTAAAACTTTCAGGACTATTACCAAAGCTCCCTGGTACGTCAGTAACATTACTCTACATAAAGACTTACAGATGCCAACAGTTAACGACCACATACGAACATACTACAAACGATTCATAATAACTTACACGGACATACAAACTCATTGATTCGAGGCATGGCCACAACTAACATGCCCGATAGCACCCGAAGGAGGCTTAAAAGAAGCTGGATGAGGGATCTCCTCCACTAACTAGAAATATTACGCTCAAGACAGGAAGGACGCCGCTGGGTACTCCTCTCCCTCACGCCTATTCCAAGACCAATCTCTTCATCTTGACATCACACTCGCTGATTGTCGGAACTTCTGACAGGTGTGAGTTGAAGAATCAAGTTATTGTACATATAGTATGAATGTGATCTCTGAACACTTTTATAAATGTCCTTGGGACAGATTGTAATATTTTCAATAAATAAAAATTATTAATAATAATAATAATAATAATAAAAAACAGTTTTGTAAAATATTCTACTTTTAACCTCTTATTGATAACACTTTTTTATTTTCAAACTGTTAAAGTTGAGCTCATTTGTAAAATAAAATAACTTTCAACCCCTGAAATTAAGAAATACATTTTAATATATGTTACTAATACAAGCAGTAATTACCAATACTGTAATTAAAAATATCGATGATCATTATTGACACATCTAGGACCAGTAGTTTTTCTACCTAGTTTTAATTATACTGTAAAAAATACAATAAATCTGTAATATTATATCAAATATTTTTTTACAGAAATATAATTAAAAGTAGTGTACTTTATATACATATAACATAATTATTAGTGTATTTACAATCTCCAGCCCTTTTATGCCCTCTCTCTATCTATTACCACCTGCCTTACCTTTTCAGGCATGAGGGAAGATTATTTTACAGATATAACGAACATTTCAGCACCATTTGCTAAGGTGAAGACTCGACACTCTCGACCATCACGGCCTCATGCCCTTATGTGACTAGATAACGTTGATTTAAAGGAACAAAATGATTTTAAAAGAAATTATTTACTTCTTTAAGCGTCGTAAAAACAACTAAATACTAATTAATCATCATATCTACTGAGTATCATATTTTGCTTTATAATAAAATATCTTAGACAGATATATATATATATATATACAAACTTGACGAAATGTATTATTTCAAGTAATAATTATCTGTGTTTGTTAAGTATAACTATGAATAGAAGTAATATACATTTAGTTGTAAATTAATTAAATACTAACAAATCTGAAATAATTAAATCACTATTGAGGAAAGATTGACCGTTTTATATCATAGCCCTAATTTAAGATTACGGCTAAAAAACTAAATCTCAATTACTATTGTGATAAAGATATGGTAACGTTTTATGCTGATCCAACAGCTCATTATATATTTCTGTTTGTCCCTTCCATCTCATCTTTGACCATCATTGGCGTGATTCAAAGAAGCTCTGAAGATATTAGCTTCAGTATGGAATCACTGCTAAAGTTGCAACCATTAGATGGATTCTTTTATCTAGGTGAAATTCCAGTGATATTTTAATGGAATGGTTGTTTTTTTTATCGAATAAGCCATGGAATTATCTCCTACCATTGATGTAATCATACTATGTCAGCTTATATTAAAGGTAAGGGTAAAGCCATTAATCACACTTCGACCTTTGAACCACGATTAAGCCGAAGAAGTATATCATGAAGAGGGATCCCCTTGGTTTCAGGAACCGCGCTCCAAACAAACAGGCAACCAGCCACACTCAAGATGCCGTAAGAAAATAAACACTCACTCAGGCCAACTTTATCTATAAAAACAGGAAAGAATTTTACATTCAAAAATGCAAGAAACGTACCCCACCAAATAACTACTGAAACAGCTAGACCCTTAATATCGATCGGTAGAGTCTCCGATGTAACGATGTAAGGTATCGGCCCAGCACCCAGACCGTAGTTGAGTACATGAACTGACAAGCATAAGACAGGAATCCATCTGAAGGATGAAACATCAGTATTGACACTTTCTAAATAGAAATACGTTCCTAATGTCAGCAATGCCAATCCCATGAATACATAAGATATAAAAAGGAGAAGTCTCCTGCCACAGCGGTCCACAATGAAGGAACTAACAAAGGATGCCATGAGTTGTATGACACCGACGATAATGGCAGCTCTTTCCGGTGCGATGGAACTGCCGGATTTATCGAAGATGAAAGCGGTGTAGGCGAGGATGGGCACCACGCCGCTGAACTGCTGCCAACTGAACAGTCCGAGGCCGATGATCATCGCCTTCCTTCGGCCCCTGGTGCTTACCAACGCTGAGGCACTGGCACCGCCTTGATCGCTCGCATAGCGTGCCAAACTGTCCATTTCCTCTTGAACACATTTTTCGTTATCATCACGCAACCAGAGAAGAGAAGCTTCTGCAGCTTTGATCTCTTTCTTATTCCAAAGATATTCTGGAGATTCAGGCATCCATAAGAATAATAGAAAGAATATGACTGGAATGGCTGTGCAGAGGAGATTGAAAGCTTGGTAGGAGAGTATGGCGCCGAGGGTGTACGAGAAGAGGACTCCGGCGTTCAAGGAGAGCATGACCACGGAGCCGAGAGCGCCGCGGATGGCGGACTGCGCAGTCTCGCTGATGTAGGCCGGACCGATGATGAGCCCTCCCGACCCGGCGAGGCCGTTGAGGAACCGTGCGGCGAGGAGGAGGCCGTGGCGAGCCGTGAGTGCGGTCAGCCCCCAGCCGAGCAGGTAGCATGCGGCCGCCAGGTAGCAGCCTCCCTTTCGGCCCAGCTTGTCGGCCAGTCTGCTCCAGAGGAAGGGACCTGTCAGACCACCCACGAGGGTCAACGAGGCCAGCCAAGAAAACTCTTCGTCGGTCAGTCTTCCGATGGGGCTTCTGTCGCTCTGCAGCAGGCTTTGGACAGGGGATGTCCATCCCATCGTAATTCCAAACAGAAGTGCCAATATAGAAACTGAAAATACATTAAAATAATAAGGCCTCTAAAAAAAAAAAAAAACATACTGAAATAACAAAAAATTAAATTAGTTAAAATAATATAATACGAATAAAATAGAAAACAATTATTATTGGATCTCTGGACTACAGATTTCCTCCGAACATACGTTACAAGGGGCTAATATACAACATTATATTGAGACGGGGATTAAAGGTTAACTTAACTTAAAGGTTTTGCAAAACAAACACACATAAACAAAATACAAACAAAACAATAAAAAATTCGACGAACTGTACATTTCAAATAATATTATATATAACGACGTAAACCTTTCAATATTAAAATTTTACATCCGTGATAAACACAATATATTGTAATCTTCAACTTTAAATCTCCTCAATCCATTAATTCTTTTAATATCCTCCTCCTTGTTCCCTGCTCAACGCAAATTGGAAAAGAAACGGCCAAGAAGCCAGGTCCTTCATTAATAGCTGAAATAAAGTCACTATCAATCGTATCTTCACAGGCGCAAATGGAGTCAAAATTTAAACAAATAAAATACATTTTTTGTATATTGCAATTTAAAAAATAAAATATAAAATATTACATTTCTAACATTATTTCCTTTTTAAAATACAAAATATAAACAAATTATTTTTATTCCCTTTTTCAAAGTTTTTGTACACACAAAAGGAATTTACGGTTTGAGTAGATTCTACACTTTCCGTGAAAATCGATCTTAGAAATATTTTAAGGTGAATTGCCCATTAGAAGCGAAAGGGGGCATGGTAATGAAATATATATAAAAACAATTCTGAATTTGACTGCAACGTTGTATCGAAAATGAAAGCAATGAAGAAGTAAATTCGGAGATTCGCGATTTGAAGAAACTCACGTTTACATTTTTATTTATTTTCAATGTTTCTGATATTTTTTTATTGATAATAGTAAAGGTCGTTAACAGAGGAGAAAAAGGGACTAAACTGTTTTGTCTTTGCCTATTTATGTAATGATATTGAAAGTGACTTTGTAATTAATTTTGTTTGTTAAGTCAAACATTTACTTTCAGAAATCTGAGAATAGCCGCAAGCAATATTCCTGATAGGGTAGTATAACTAATATTCGTGCAATAATCAAATCAAACAGTGAAGCGGTAAAATATTGGTCAAAATTTAAGAGTTATGTATATTTGCCTAGTAATTTATTAAAATAATTTCGAAACACAATGACCGAACAAATGTTAATTAAATTAAATTAAAAGTTGAAATAGTTTCTAAAAAAAAAATCAGCACTGACTATGTAAGTTGCCTGATTCGAGTGTAATATAAGTTTATTTAATTATTTAATAAATGAATACAAAATGTACTAAATTAAGAAAAAAAAACATTCATAGTTTCGTTGTTAACTAAAAAATAAATAATTAATAAATGTTATAATTAATAAAATGCCAATTAAGATAACGCAATCTGCTGGCAGCTGTCCAAGTTTAGAGATGCTATTAGACTCTGCACAAGACTTTAATGAGGTCGATCGGGGTCAGTTGTTGTCTTAAGGGTTAGCTGTTGTCTTCCACGCTATGATACATGGCACGCTTTATCCGATCCGGATAATCGAATTTGGTAGATTTGAGATTGCATAATTTGAGAGATTCCTTCGTTCTGAATTAATGTAATAAATAATATGCATAAAAGGTATTAAGTTATAATTTATTGTTAACTTTTTTGAAGATTTTAAACTTATAATAAGGTATAATTATTAGGAGGGATAAGATTAAGAAAAAACAATCACTAAATGATAATATGAAATTTCGCAGGCATTGAATTTAGCTAAGACAAGCAGAGGGAGGGAAAAAGAAAGAAAAATTCAGAAGACGGTATGAAATATAGAATAATCATATGAGGATTAATGTAAAATTCATTATAGCTATCGTTACCATATTATGCACTCAAAATAAATTAGTGTAAAATACACTTCAAATTGTTTTACAATTTAACGCAGTTTTATTATTTATTCTTTTATCAAGCTGAACCTTATTTATTTTTATTTTTTTAAATGCAACTGCATGTACCCGAGACTTATAAGACGGGTTACTAAATCCAGAGTTATTGTTGATTAATTTATTGTTATTTATTCTATCTGACTGCGGAAAATAACTACTAAAATACAACTTATTTATGTATTCCACCCAAATCAAGTATTTGTTTGAGATGTTTTGTAAGGATCAAGTATTTGTTTTACCCTTTAGTATATTTTAAATAAAAAATGTTTTTCAAAACAAATTAGTTGTTTCAAAAAAACTATACGGTATCTAGGACACTACTTGGACAGAAAACTCACCTGGAACTTACACACCAAATAAAAAAATAAAACTCATCAGACGATACGAAAAATTGCCACTCATTTTGGACTACAGATCTCCATCCAACTTACAAAACATGGGACTAATCTACACCACCATACGAAACAGAAGTTTGGAGTTTCGCAAATCACGTCCAAAATCCAAAATACTTCGTAAAATCGTAAATACTCCATTGTTTATTTCAAATCATATCATACACAACGACATGAGCATACCAAAAGTAAAATCCTACATACATAACTAACAAACAGCATTCCACCCTTCTACTCTCTATCATCCAAGTCTACTAGTTCGTTCTCTTTCTTCCTCTCGGTTAACTGGTGACCGACCCTCAACGAAGACTATAGAGGCATTGGACTAGAGATCTCCTGCTCACAATGTAAATAAATATCAAGAAAACCTAGAATAGATAATAATCGGCAACACGTTCCATGATACTTGACTAGTTATTTTTTAATTGTGTCCGATATATAAAACAATAGGGAGCGGGGTATCTGAGTGGGTGAGCACTGACTTCCAGAGCTCAAGTTCCTGGGTTCGAATCCGGCTAATGTCTAGTAAGTTTTCATTAGCCGTGGATCGACCTTGGGATCTGGAGACCCTCCTGGGGCATCCCAGTCTCTATAAAGTGGGTGATCTTAATTATAAAAAATAATTAAGAGGGAAAACCTGGCGGTTGAGCGTGATATCGGAACCATCACCTCCCTGCACAACCCTTGGCCTTAAAACAATACTTACTTCCTCACATAGCACTGCACCCAAAGGCCCTTCACCCTCCATGGGTTGTAGTGGTACAGGTTTTTTTTTTTTTTTTTTTCTATGAAACAATATCCTTAAAGGATGTAGTTACAACATAACAGACCAATACGAGTTGAGATTTAAAAAAAAAAAGGAAATTAAAATAGTTATGGTCTTAGTTAAATAATTATGGCCGAAGGATTAGGCCTTTCACAAATTTCCATATATAAGTGCGTAGGGTCTGGATTTATTGAGCTAAATTTGAAGGGAAAGGTAAGATCCCTGAGGACCCGGCGGTGGGTGGGTAGCTTCCAGTTAGGGAGGGAAACATTTAATAATTAAATCCCCGACGGTAAGAGAGGCGCCCTTGGCACAACCTTGCAGTCTCGGCTAACGCTAATGCTTCTCGTGTTTTCCATAATTTTAGCTTTTATCACGTCTCTTAGGTCGAAAATTAGCTTTCCGGCCCTTTGATGTGGTTCTAGATCTATGATTAGGTTTAAACAGCGTTTTAGTACTTTCAAGTTTCTATTTTCCGTAAGCGAGAAATTATTCCTGAACTTGGTCTAGACAAATGATTTTCTCGAAATAAAAAACAAAAACAACTAAGGTATGTGCTTTAGACAACACGACAGAACTGAAAAAATCAAGGCGAGATTAATAATATAAAAGATAAATTATAAATAATAGCTCATTATAAAGAGGAGGAAATGCTAAAAATTTCCCTCGATTAAAATATGCAGGTTCGATTTTTAGTTTCTTAAATATTTTAATCCATATCTCGGATAAAACGATTTACTATAATTTTGTTCTCGACACTATTTTCCACTTTTCGTCTATGTAACACGGCATCGCGTTAAGATACAATTTTGAACAATAACTCATTAAAGAGAGGATGTGATCCTGAACAATTCCTTTGCTCACAGTATGCAGGTTAAATTTTTAGTTTCTGAGATATTTTAATACATATCTTCGATAAAACTCAATACTATGGAAATTCATTGAAAATTCGAGGCCAATATTAAACGCCTGATGAACTGCGCAATACGTTTTGTTTTCGGAATCTCAAGAGATACGCATATAACCCAGTATTACACCAAGTTGAAGTGGCTCTATCCATCCAACCGCCGTCTGTACTTCCTTGCTACCTTTCTATACCAAGCCATCAGAACTCAGCGACCTTCCTATATTTTTCACAGCCTACAATTTAAATATTCCATTCAATCCCGTCCCACTAGATCCCGTACTTCTGACCTCTATCCACCTCCTCACCGAACTGCTGCGTTTGACAAATCCTTTATAATTCAAGCCGTCTCCATCTGGAATACCATCCCTCCCGATATCCGACATGCGCAATCAGTTTCCTCATTTAAATCTCTCCTTTTTAAGCACCTACTTCTTTCCCAACCCGATTGATCATGAAAGTAGATAAGAGAACTTTTTAAGTTCCCCAGAAATGATTTTGTTTATTATGTTATTTTATTTTCACATGTTTGTATATATATCTGTATGTATTTATTGTTTTTGATTCTGTTTTATTTTTCTTCCAATATTTTTATTTTAATGAGCATTGTAAATATTTAATTTAATTTTATGGCCACACAGGCATTTCCTCTGTATCTATAATTTGTCCTAAAGAGACAAAAGTCCCAGGATAATAAAAATCTATTTTCATTTCATTTCATTTTCATTACTATAATTTAGTTGTTGACAATATTTCCCCCTTACGGTCGCTTTAAGGTAAAATTTTGAATAATAGCCCATTACAGAGAGGATGAAATGCTCAACGATTCCCTCGCTTACAGTATCCAGCTCCGATTTTTAGTATTTGAGATATTTTAATCCATATGCAAAAACACTTCAGTTACTCGACTCCAGCCGAGTTCACCCGAGCGTTACACATCAGAAATTTGACGGCTATATCTAATTCATCCACAAAAAAAAAAAAAATAATAATAATAATAAAATGAAAAACGCGCCTAAATAAATTTTCACATTAAAAAAAAAAAAAAGAATTGTATAGAAACCAAAAATTATATCCTGATTAATTAAATAAAAAATCATTTTAGTATTTTGTAGATTATTTGTTTACAGGTTAATTTTATAATTTGTAAATGACAGTTTTGTATCAGAATAATCTGGACTGATATTGGAGATATCATAAAACGCATAAAACATTTGAATTGAATACATAAATGAGCTATTTTATGTTTCGTAAGTTTCTTTACGAAAATATTAAAAAAAAAAAAAGAAATGTCAACATTAACCGTAACGCCGCAGATACTATTTCTGCTAAACAAAGCATTGTGTAACTATGAGAAAAAAAGAAAACAAAAAACAACAAGGCTATCTTATACAACTTTTATCTCCATGGCTATTATTTTTATTTATAGGCTGGGCACTTTCCATTATAATGATAAAATCAACCAGTAAATACATTTTTTATTTAGACTATTGTTATAAACTAACTAGTGTTTATGAACGATGATTTTTTTTTTCGATTCGTATTATGTGATATTTAACAAGAGATGCTGTTTCGGTTTAAGTAAGTAAATTTCTGAAAGAGTTAAACTTTTATGAATTTTGACCTATTTATAGAAGTAAACACACAGTAAATACATCAGTCGTCTCTTCTATTTGTCAGAAATAGTAACAACTTAATAAATGTTCTGATTTCACAGAGAGATAATTCATCCCAGTACTTAATGATCAAATTTCAAGGACAGGATTTTTAATGAATTTTCTCAATAAACTCACGCTAATGGTTTTTTTAATCCATTTATTTATTTTTATTTTATTTTTTCAAGCGGATATTAAAATGGACTTTTAAGAACAGTTCTATTTTATTTCATCTCATGACTTTTCAGCTCATGCAGCTATATGTATATGAGGTGAAGAATACAGAGAAATGTAAATGAAAAATATAAAGAGAAACAGAAAAAATGAAAAAAAAATATATTGTATGTATAATAATCCAAACTATAAACATATAAGTGAACAATTGACTTACCAACGTTCCGCCAATTAAGGTATCATCAGTACAAAAAAAAAAAAAATACATACATGCAGATAGAAAGAAAAACAAAAACAAAACATTTTCTATTGACATCTCACCAAGCCACCCAAAAATATTCTAAAGAAAACAAGAGAGAAAGATTAAACAAAACAGCTGATATAAGATTGCATGACTACAGGGAATATATATATATATATACATCGAATATTAAATAGAAAAAATTGTTAATGAAATAAAAAAGAAGAAGAAATTAATTAATACAATAAAAAGAGGCTCGAAGGTGTATTAAGCTTACATACATACTCCCCAAAATGTAATTATATATTCCCCCAGCTGACAAAAATGACAGTCAGTTCAATAATATTTGTTTTTTCGATTCATTTAACAATTACACTTTAGTAGGAGGAAAACTAAGAATAATACAAAGTAAAATTTCGATATTTTTAGGCTAATTCAAATATACTTCATTCAATTCAGTTGACTGAAGTTAATAATAATTATATCATTTAAGATTTAGAGCTTGCTTACTTTGCTTATTATAATTAATATTTATTCAGTAACAAATTATATTATATTTCAGAAATCAAAAACTAGACTTTTATTTATACATTTTTAAAGTTCCTATTCATGAAAGTTCATTTTTTATATATATTTTATTTTTATGGTTGATTAATATTTAGGACGCAGTCTTTTTTTAAATTTTTATTTTTGCCAACGTTTCAACCCAAACATCTTCAGGGCTGAAAATGTTTTTTTTAAAATTACAATCAGAGATATAATAGTATACGACCGCTAATTATAAATAATAAACTATAGTGATTGATGTCACATGAATCTTAACTAATATTGTAATACACATATTAAAATAAAAGATGACCCACATGTTTGGGTTGAAACGTTGGCAAAAATAAAAATTTTAAAAAAGACTGCGTCCTGAATATTTATCACCCATGATATGTAGACTACTTCCTTCAAGTATTTTATTTTTAGAAAGCGATATCTTTTATTTTATATATTAATCTTTAATTATTTAACAATAACAAATCTTTAATTATTTTATCTGACAATTTTAAACGTATTATTATTTTCGAATAGTTTAATATTTGTATTTATATTTACTAGTATCACGGTAGTACTTTTTTTAAATTCATAAAAACATCACTATCATTGATCCTTAAGTGAACGATACTTTTTATTTAGCATCCTTATCATGATTGATAAATTACATGATGGATTACATACTAATATTGACCTAATAATAGCAGAAAAAAAGACGAAATCGAGCAAAAGAAGCTGTTATCAAGGATATTGACCTCAATATGCTAAATAGATTACGAATATTCAGTGATCCGTCATCCTTGCCCAACTGAATGACGCACGATTGTTATTGTATATTTATTTGATACATTTTTTCTCCCATAACCAAGTTACTGAAAAATAATAACTGATATTCGGTCATATTTACATCGTATTCACTTCATAAAAATGATTTAATAAATAATCAATCATATTGGATCTTATATATATATATATATATATATATATATATATATATATATATATATACACATATATATATTTTTTTATTACTATATCTATTTCTTAGCACTGGCTATGTGGCTCCAATTATTTTTTGTAATTCAAATTGAAATTACCTCAGTTATTAGTAGCCCTGTTTTTTTTCCCCGGAAAATTCTTTTTTACTTTTTTATTTTTATTTTGACTAAGTATTTAGTTAATTTATTTTTTCTATCGAATTTCTCTCGTATCCAGTCCTTACAATCCAAAATCCTTCGTAAAATCCTCAATGCTCTTTACTTTGACACAAATAAAATCATCCATAACAACCTTAATGTTTCTTATGTTTCTGACCTGGCCCAATAATACCTATCCTTCCATTACAAACTTCAGAACAATCCAAATCCTCTCGGTTCTTAAACTTCCTCTTCGATCCTTGATAACACTCAGATGCGTCTGAAAAGAAGATGGCCTCGATATTACCTATTGTAAATACATTTTTAGAGTGCTACCAGTGGGTAGTTTCTCAACAAATGTTTTCATGTTACTATATTTTTGTGTTCACATTTACCGAATGTATTTTTATTTGTAATACAATTCTAAATATCATAAATAAATAAAATAATTTTTAATTTTTAGTTGTTAACTTTTTGTATTTATTCATTACTTCATATTCACATTTTTCTATACGTATTGATATATGAATGTATGTATTACTGATATGTTAATATTACCTTTATCTCATGTGTACGTTACATCTTTCATCATCTCTTATTTCCATAATTTTGTCTATACTTACTTCTTTTTTTTTTTTTTTTTTTAATATTTTTACCCCTCATGCTTAGGTCTAAAAACGTCAGCAAACTTAATAAAAAAAAAGTTACAGCAATTTTCATCAATTGTTTATTTCATCGTTTTTCTTTTGTTGAATTACACCTACGGGCAAGAAGTGAGGAGAAATGTTTTATTTTCATATCAATAAATCGATCTGTACTAATACATACATTTTAATAAATACAAGAACTGTGGTTTACATAATAACTTCATGAAGAATTTAAAGCGTTTACGTGAATAATTTTAAAATTGAAATACAATTTTTGCCGATACAAGGGGCGAACAGTATTGGCAATAAAGGTGTTGCAGTCAAAGGTAGGCGTTAATATTCATAACATATTGTCGACATGACTATGCATGGGAATTACCACATTGCGATTGCTGAGGGACTGGAAACCAGGAATTGCGATTTTTTTTCCTTTTTCACACTGTTTACAACAATAAGCGATGCGAACCACACAACTGGTGGATTTTAGTTATTTTTTGGAGGTAAGAATTTACAACCGTATAATGAAACTACAGTAACATAAAACATGGGATGTATTGCGAAATTAACTGGATTTCCCCTTTCCACAATATTTGCGAAGTTTGGAAATAAACTTGGAGCTTCGCATAAAGTAAAGAACGGGAGAAAAAAAAAAAGACACTAATATTAGAAAAAAAATCTATTCTTCAAAGCAGTTCTTCTTTAATTATTTTTATTTTATTGAATTGACCTTGCCTTAATAATAATAAGAAGAAAACAAACAATATTCGTTATTAATTATTCATAAACTTGGACCATAAAAGCAACCTCAGAAAGAAACTTATAGCCACTGAAAAGGACTACTGGAGACGAGCGGCGGAAATATCCAGAGTGAATAAAGCCAGAGATACGACAATCAGAGAAAAGATGGAGACTAAAAGAACCATTCTGGAAGAGATTGAGATAAAACACCTGAACTGGTATGGACATTTGAAAAGAATGCCTGAAGGAAAACTACCCAAAGAAGTCTATTTATGGAAAACTAGGGAAAGGAGAAGACGAGGAAGACCAAGAAAGACCTGGGATAACGAAGTGGAGGAATCCATGGTAGGTCATGGTATACGGGAAGAATGGACCTTAGATAGGATACTATGGAAAGAAGCCATCCAAGGTTTTGGTTAAGGAAACTCACTATTAGAGGAAACTAAAACAAAAAAAGGAGAAAATTAATCATAAAATTTATTTCTATTCTTCCAATACCTAAGATAACTTTTGCTACTGAGAATAAAAATATGGTGAATTCAAGTAGTTAAAAAAATTAATCTATTCCACTTCTTACGTTATTAAATATTTTGAAGATGAATTATAATAGATAATTGTTTATATTAATCATAGTTCAGCACATAATGATTTCCACTTCCCTTCCTCGCTATCACGGCTATACGGGGATATGCCCGGATCAGAGGGGAGGAACGGAGAATTAATGCTAAACTTAAAACTCATTCTTTCTCCCACAACCGATTCTGAATAGTAATCTACCGGTTCATCAAATTTCAGAATAAGACGTGGTTTACACAACGCCTAAGCCCACTCGCCAACACATAATAATTAGACACATTCGTTATTATCGTATAAATTGTTGGCTTTTCTTATGATTCCATTAACGATTGACGAATAAAACAAAAAAAAAATTCTTTATCACAAAATATTAGTAAGACATCCAACAAAATTATTCTTATTATAAGTAAATTATTATAAGTTCTTTGTTAAAAATGAGATTTGCTTAACTTTGTTAATTAATCGGTCATGAGGATGTTCCTAAACTCGACGCTACTTACATCGATGGGTTTTATCTATACATTGAAACCAGCTATGGAAAGCTATTTGTGCTGAGTTTAATTTGTGCTGAGAATAACACAGCTGAGGAAGGTTATAATAAAACAGCTGATCAGGGAAAAAAATGAATAATAAAAAACCTGCAATATCCAACCAAACCCCATAAATATGTTACAAAAAAATTAGAAAATATGTAGAAAAAAGTTATTATTATAATAATGAGAGGATAAAAATTATGTGATAATTCATATAAAAAAAAGTTATCATAAAAAACATCCGATTGCGCTGATGAATATAAAAAGTGAAAACAAAATACCTACATTTGTTTATCCAAGATGCTCAACGTTTCCGAATAAAAGTTATTCCTTAATATAAAAGTTTTAAAAGTTAAAGGAATAAAAGTTCCTACTGTCAGTCCTATAATAAAAGGAATTATCCAACTTCTGTACCAATTAAAATTAAAAAAAAATAAAATCTATATATATATAAAGCGAACCTAATAAAATTATGTAAGGTAAATTAATAAATAACAAAAATTTGGTTTAATGAGGTTACTTAAGAAGACATCGGTGAATAAATAAACGCACTTAATTCAATCAATAGTTTCATTCGATACGTTTAGGATCACTCTGATGTATTTTCGATGTCATCAAGTTTAAATTTAATTTAGCCTGCTTTAATAGATTTAATTGAAAAAAATTTAAACAACCTTTTGTTATAAAATATCAATTTATAAAGTCTTTTCGGCATTATAACAGTTATTCTTAAACGAATTATGTGAAATTATTGCATAAGAAATGATTAAACATCATTATAAATTGGATAAAAAAAACAAAGTAAAATTTTGGGTTTCCAATTTGGTTGATAGTTACATGTATAATGCAATATATTTGTCATTTCCAAAAAAGATATATATATATATATATATATATATATATATATATATATATATATATATATATATATATATATATAAAACATAGTTTTAAATTGGTAAACATCAAGGTTATCGGTAATTGAAAATATACATTTCGAAGTAACTAAAATAATGCATTAGCTTTTTAGATAAGAGTCTCTCTTGAAGTGAAAAAAGCAAAAAAGAATTTTTAAGATATATCTTGCTCGTTATAAAAATAAAAGTCATTAATACACTTCTCGAGCAATATTTTCATTTTATAAAATATTTTTTCGAATGAAAAAAATAAATAAAATTCAATTGTTAATATCTAAGGCCACAAGCCATTAGAGGATTAAAACAATGGCGTTGTCAGTTTGCAGAAGATACCTTATCAACATCAAATGTACACACACGGGCTCTAACTAAATAAAAATATTTCCATAGCATTATTTGGGCCAGGTTTTCATTTTAAAAATGTCAGCAAGGCAAAGTTATTTAATTTTTCGCTAAACCAAGGACAATTACGGACATTATTTAAGAGGTTCCAAATAATAAAATGTAGACATTAAATCATTTTCATTTAAAGGATTATTTTTATTACAAATAATTCTAGTACCGTAATATTTCACCTGAAATTGTCTATTATCTCGGCTTATTTATAATTTATTACTTCATGTAGAACTTCCTAAAGATTATTTTTATTTACAAGGCTGTACTTTAAAACATAGCAGTAACAATAATTTTGAAAAAAATAAAGAACAATTACTTTTTGCAAAGTTATAACCAGAGCTGATTGATACCAACTTTGGCATCAATTTATCAGAACATTTTTTATTTTTTTTTTATTTTAATTTGATTAACTACATAAGCACTATTTCAAAATATTATTAAATATTCAAGTGCTTCAACGAATCAGTTAAAACTTGTTTTGTTAAAATTAAAGTTATTATAATTTAGTTATTGTTTTGTTTTGTTTAGGGAGTGGAGTGGTAGGGTACTGAGCTTCCAATGCTAAAGGTCCCAGGTTCGAATCCCGGCTCGTTACAGAAACATAATTTATTCAGTTTCATTGGCAGTAGGGTGACCTTGGGCAGGTAGACCCTCCAGCTTCTATAAAGCGGGTGTGGGTACTCTTAATTAAAATAGTTAATTAAGGGGAAAAACTTGGCGGCTGAGCGTGATCTCGGTCAAATCACCTCCTTACACAATCGTAGACCAAGAAACAATGCCTTTCCTAAATAGTACTGTAGCCAAGACCCTTCGTGGGTTGTAGTGGTGCGGGTCTTTTATTTAATTTAATTTATTATTTGTAAATATTATCATTATTGTGGAAGAATATTTAAGCCAATAGGCTAACAAGTTCATGTATGACAGGAAGGTTCGTACGGGCTCAGAGTGGACGAGTGCTTTGAAACTAAATGTTAACAACACTTCTCTCTGCGGAATTTCTGAGACCGAAGACCAAGCGAATGGAGAAGTGCCCGCATTGACAAATGTATGACTGTTAGTGTTTCCCGAAATCTTTGTACTTTGCAAGATCAAGACCCGTCTGACTGTTGCAAGACCAAGACCAAGACTGAGAAAAAAAAATCACTTTTTTGAATAAAAATTAAGCCAAAGTAGTTACTAATACTTGACAATTTTAGTTACTATATGTAAAGAATTGGTATAACCAATATACTTTGGCATTTAACTCTCCTATTTTCTTATTCGGGTTTACTTAGTTTTCCACAATCTGAAAAATATCATTAAACGTAATATCACTATAGTAATAGGCTGATAGGTAGGTAACTGCAAGACTCTTGCTCAAGACCACGACGAAGACCATAACTGAGAGTTAACCATAACCATAAGACGAGTCTTTGTCTCGCATTTATGGCAACATTAATGGCTGTTTAGAATCATTAAAAGAATGAAACACTGAATAATAATTTGAAAAATCAAAAATGTTAAAAATATAATTAAAATTCAAAAAATTATCGTCTATAATGAACAACATCAATTTCGTGGTTTAAAGCTTAAAGTAGACAACAATAAATATAATCTCATAAATATCTCGGTAACCATTGATTTTATCAAAAAATGTATAGTCATTATATAGAGATTGTAAATTACTTTAATATTGGGCACTGATTCTCGTAATGCCTTCCATGACATTATTTTTTCCAATCAACCTCACATTCACTGGTTGTCATTACCATTATGACAGGTGTGAATAAAAAAAATAAACCACAAAAAAACTTTAATATTGTACTGAACAATATTTGCAAAAAACCTCATAGTTTTGGAAATACTCTCAAAAAACTAAAAAAATATCAGTTTTCTGTCCTTCTCTCCCCCATCAAAACCCGAGGCGGAATTCTTTGTGACTTTTTCCTAATTATTATGGAGAGGGCAATGAACGATTTCTGACAACATTCATCTTTAATTTTTGAATGCTGTAGTAAAATCCCTAATTTTACTGGACTACAAAGGCTAATGCCCATAGAACGTGACATATCCTGGTGATCTGCTATTTCTTAGTATAAATATCGCTTGTATAACTACGGTATGAAAAGTAACACAAATATATCGCCGAAGTATATATATTCGCCACAAATATATTCGCCAAAAGTAACTCTATCAAATCGCCGAGATAGACAACAATCTGTGGGCCCTTAAACTTAAACTTTAAATTATGCAATGTCCGATAGTGCCACCCACATTATATTTTTTTTTTCTCCTTCCATATTTATTCTATGGTATATTTAATTTATAAATAAAACTTATATAAATTACGGTTTTTAAATAGTCGATGTCGTAAATATGAATATCATCAGCAAAGTATAACTTCATTATTTTTTTATATAAACATTTATAACTGAACAAACATAAAAGAAATTTTTTAAAAATCTATTTATTGAATAATAATAGAATCAGCCACTGCTGGAGGGCTATAAGCATTAGGGCTAAAAGTTCTCATTCATACAATATATACAAATAATACAGAAATAAATATAAATATAAGAAGTAAATAAATAATACTGATAAAGAAGGTAAATAAAAAAAATAAATAAAAAAATAAAATAAAATAAAAACTTTTAAACACAATCATAACTATGGAAGACAAAAAAAAAAAAAAATTTAGTCATAAATATCTTCTGTATAAAATCCCTTATCTGTGAGTGAAATAAAAATAAGGATAGACGATATAATTACCAATCAAATTGCCAATTTTTTAATTAATACATTTGTGACTTGGATTGATAATTAAATTTGTATAAAAACAGTATTTGGCATATAAATTGGATTCAAACGTTCGTTTGCGCACTACATTAAGACATTTCTAAAAATGCTTAATGAAATCCCAACACCGTTTGTATCTTGTTATGTGATTTCAATATTTAATACAACATCCAGGGTTGCTGTAAGAAAATTACGTTTATCTCAGTTATGTATTATTTATCATGTACCTAATTTTCTTACTAAATATGGGCAAGCTATCAAATTTAGTGCTTAGCCTCTCGTTGTCACAGGAAATCTATAAAACCGTTACTAAAATCATCGCTGGAAACCATGGACGGAACTCAGCGCGTTCCTTCATTTAGGAATTGAATTATCATTAGTCCGATAGTTAGATGGTTATCCGCATTATAGCCTGAGTGTTGTCATTTATTAACTTAGATTACAAATTAATTTTGAATTTATTTTCTATATCTTTTTATTTCAGTTTTGAAATTTAAAAACATCGGTTGGTAGTTATTTCGTAGCATGTTTATATATTTTTTATGTGTTTTGTAACCTTCTAAGAGTTCTAATTTTCACTGGAATTCATCAGGTCGTTCCTAAAACCACCAATAGCTGTCCATCGTTGTTGGGTTCAAGCCATTAATGAAATCCATCGATGGAACAAGGACTGAGTTTAGCAAGTTTGCGTAACCTTTAAATCAATAGGAATATAATTATCTTTGGCATTTTCATACAAAGAAAGGACGAACGATTATGAAATAAATATGATAATATTTTCTTTTTTTATGAATTATTAATACTAATAATGATTATATAAAAAACCTTCTAGAAAACCAAAAAGAAAAGTTCAAGAATTGAGGAATTGAACAAATAAATATAAGAATATGTCACAGAACCAAAATGATGGGAAGATGAAATATGTGATGCACATGAAATTAGTTGCTCAATTCACAAGAATAGTTATAGAATACAATAGTATTCGTAAACTATGAGCCTGTTATTATACACATATAATAGATACATGGATAAAGTTTAAATGGTTACCAATAGTGAGGTGACCTCTACAATCAGAAAATTCGGAGTGAATGTCACGCTTGCTTCTTTCAGTAACATAGGAGAAACACCGTTTATTCTCAAACAACTCACGGAGAAGAGTTGGCAATAAAATCAGGACGTTCTTGTACTCTTTGTGGATTGTGAAAGCGCATCGAAATTCATTCAGCTTGTTGTTGAAATATAATATGGAGCCACGGATAATTCACAAGACAAAAATACTAATAAATTAAGCGGATATGATAAAAAAACCTCAGAACTAAGTTGTGAGGATATAATTGTAAAGGTTCGAGCACAAACCTCTGAGTTTTAAAATCCAGTTAAACAATTAAGTCAACGTATTGTCAATTCAGAGAATCGTATAACAATTGGTACGATTTCACACATTAATATTCATACGGCCCCTTGCATGAATTTATAATATTTATATGCTGTTCAATTTAGCGAACGATAAATCAAAGATTCCTCTATTTTTTTAAAATTTGTTTATTGAGAAAAAGTACATCCTTTCTCAATTCAGGACATTTATAATAGAGATCAAAGAGCATATTTACACCATATTTATACAAAACATAAATAAATAAAGTAATAGCTATATTGTACACAAAAAAACAAAACAAAATACAATAACATAGAAAGAAAATATATATACAGGGTTTTACAGGTTAAAGTGGCCAAACTGAAAAAAAAATAAACTTAGGACCTCAAAACAAGAAAAAAATTTCCTTTGAAGGTATGAAGGATTAGGAGATATTCAAACCTAAAGATTTTCGTTGTTATGAATTATTTACGTTATATGAAATAAATAAAACCTATTCATATTAAATGTTGTTCAAAGCGATTTCCTTTGATATAAACACATATCCAGTGCCGTTCTGCCAGTGCTGCTGTTGAAGAAAGATACCAAGTCTGTCTTAATGCTCAATGATATCACTTTGAACCACCTTTAATACAAATGTTAAAGTTTACATTTAATTAAAAAGTTGTAAACAATTACATAGGTTTTATGTATTTCATATTACGTAAATAATTCATAACAACGAAAATCTAAACAAAGCGTTTGTGCTTATACCTTCTGAAGAATTTTTTTCTTGTTTTGAGGTCTTTAGTTCATTTTTTGTAGTTTTGGCCACTTAAAACAACATATTTATATATATTTATAAATAAATTAGAAAAATCATTAAAACAAATGCATTTAAAAAATAAAATTAACATTTTAGACACAAGTAATTTTAATTTTAAAACTAATAACTTGAAGAGTTGTGCAGGTTACAGACGTACTCATAATAATATGTTTATCTATAGAATAAGAATCTGAATTTAAAGTATAGCATGAAAATGAGTTTAATGACTACAATAAAGTTTATTCAAATAAAAACAAATTAATAAAAAAATCCTAATAAAGAACTTAAAAGAAAATTTGAATTGGTAAAATATAAAGGATGAAAGGACCACCACAATATACATTTTGTGTATATTTCTTATTAATATTATTATTTTATTTTTATTCCATTTACTTTATTTGTATCTAATGTAAATATAGTATGAATAAGCTCTTATGTCAATGTTACTAATTCCTTTGTTGTGACATAATGTAATAAAACTCAATAAAGAAATTTTAAAAATAATAAATGTTACGCCCACCAACTATGAAAAGCATGAGAAGTATAAATTAAAACTGATAAAGTAAGTAAATAAACATGGGAAAAGCAAATCATTATTTAAAATGGTTCCATTTGACAAACACTTGAATAATTTCCACAGATCGGCAGACACCACAAATATTTGACCACACTTTTTATATGAAAGCTTCCTTTTTAGAGATCGACAAATATATATATATATATATATATATATATATATATATATATATATATATATATATATATATATATATATATATATATGTATATATTGAAAACAATAATAAACAAAACACTCCCACTAACAAAATTTGGGCACAAACATTAGCAAACTTTTTCAAACAACTTGTCAAACTAGCTGCAATGACTGCATATACATACCCACTGTAGCTGCAAGAACCTGCCTTGCCCTCCCACAAACGACGTTAGGCGCGACATATCCGCCTGTGGACAGTGGCCTAATCTCTGCCTTGGCCTTCTCCATCTCTTCTGATCCAACGTTCTGCTAGGCGTCTCCCCCACCACGAATTCCTACTAACGCTGTTTTGATGATAACGATATCTGTAGTTGCACACAACTCTGATGAAAAACGGTGTTTATAAGCACGAAATACGTAACAGAATAAATAAAAAAAAAATAATTACAGACCGAAAGATCATAAATACTAAATTTAAAGTTGTATTTATAAATTATTTACTTATTGATAAATTAAAAAAAAATCACCCATTATTACAAACATTTATGGGTTCAAATGATAACAAACAGTATTAAATCTCAAACAAACTTTTTAAACTTAATTGATTGATTTAAACTTGACCTATATCTGTTTTTATTCATAACGTTCAGATATAATATGAATATTACTATTTTTATATATAGTTGTAAGGTTCCCAAATTTAGTAAAACAACACATGGTGTAAGTAGAATAGAAGATGATGTTAATTTATTAATTACAAAATAGATTGAAAAAGAAATAAAATTTTAAAAAATATTTTATTTTGGGATTAAAGTCTTTTAAGAATAATGCAAGATTTTAGAAATAATGGACATTATTCTGGCATGAAGTAATGCAAACCGATGGTACTTATCAATTGCCTGTAAGTAGCGATTGTAATTACAAAAACAAATAATTCTTACATAGCTTTGGAAGCTTTAATATGAATTAGGTTGCGAAATAGGAGTTGTTTAAAGGAATTTTTGGACGAGGTTTGACGTACAGAGATATGTTTGAATTTCCGAAAAAGGAGGTGGCCCGAACGACGAGAGATTTGCAGAAGGTAGTGGTTTTATGGATGGATATATATAGATCAATTGGTCGAGATATAATATTTAGAGAGAGGACAGAGGAACGCAGAGCAAAGAGTCCTAGGGCATAGAAAGATATTATGGTTCTGAGTAATCGGGAAGTGGAAACACCAAGGAGGAATTGCCGTTGGGAAGTAGGATAGATCCACTTCAATTCGGTTTAGCAGAGAACACGAGAACGGCATGAAATCTCAAAGATGATAAAAATATGTTATTGTACAAATAATGATATTTCCATTACAAATACGTACTATAATAATAGTATAAAGTTCTTTAGACAGAGTAATAACATTTATAAATATTATTTATTTATTTATTTGATATTTTGTAGCCTCTACCCTGTAGGATCATTGGCAACGCCTTTAAATTACACTCTGTTGCAGAGTTTTATCACTTTCGTTAACGATTTCGTCAGGGTCAGATAAAGTCTTGTCCACTCTTTATACCAGGCAATTTCTTTGTTTTGGAGATCCCCTTAATGCTTTTCACTTTATTCCAGAGCTCCTTCATTGAAATGCTTTGATTTAATGAAGATAAGAAGTCTTCCCATGACGATCTTTTGCTTTTCGGTATATATAGTAATCTTTGTATCTCATTGTTTGATTTTCTAGTAAGTGTGTTTCTTGGAGACAAACTAGTATAGGGTTCTCTTCGCTTATTTCCACTTTTAGGTGCTCTAAAATCTGTTACAATTCCATTGAATGATTGTTTTCATTTTGATTGGCAAAGTGTTTCTTATTTTCCATATTATTATTATCACCATGTGTTATTTTTAAATGCTCGGTAGTGTTCAAGGAGTGCTCATTCAAAATCTTTATTAGTTTTGAGGTTCTGATTTTTAGCCCTATAAATATTAATAATGCATTACAACTAAAATAAATAGTTATATGGCTACGGTTAAAAAAAAACCATTATATTCGATTTAAGAAAATAATAAACAATATTAAATTTTTACATTAGTCAATCTGACTTGTTAGAATGCACTTGCATGTATTTATGTAATTTTGCAGGTATTTATGTCGATATTCTTCCAATGGCAGTGATGATGAAAAGTCTTCGTGATAACTGATTGCAAGCCTTATAATATTTGGACATAATCTTGCATATTCTATACGTATAAGTTTTGATTGGGAAAGCGGGGTAACTCAGTGTTGAGTACTGATTCTACCAAGATGAATAATGACTTCCAAGGCTTAAGGTCTCGGGTTTGAATCCGGAGGATGACAGGTAAATTATTTACTCTGTGTCATCAGCTATGAATGAACCCTGGGGTCGAGAGACCCTCCTGGGGCCCATTCGGCCTTTATAAAGTGGATGTGTTTAAACTAATTAATTTTCGGTAAAATCGTGGCAGTTGAGCGCGATCTCGGTCTAATCACCTCCTTGTACAACAGTTGACCAATAAACAATACTTCACTACATAGGAATGAACCTAAGATCTTTCATGGTTAAAAAAATAAAGTTTTTTTAAAACTTTTAATTTGCTAAGAAACTTTGAATCTTTTGAATCTGGACATAATATTTGAACTACTGGAGTATCGTATTAAAAATTACAAATGGTTCTTTAAATTGTATGTCTTTTCGAATCCAAACTTCAGTAAAGACTTTACAATTGTGTTAAAAGGAAAATTAACTAAATAAATAATTAATTTAAAATATGATATCAGCAGTAATCCATTAATCAATATTTGAATTACATAGACCATTTCTAAGTAATTTAAACACTCCTCTAATGGAATTCTGAATGGTTATTATGTTCTAGGTCTTTTTAATATAATATAAATATGATGGTGGAGATACTATTAAGACAATGTATAAAGATAACATTATTTTAAAGGGAACTAATGGAATCGAAAATAACGTACAGATCTATAAAAAATCACGTAAATGTTTGGGACTCGTGACGACTGCAATTAGGAATGATAATAACAATAAGCTGGCCTAACCGATAGTTTTATTAAATAAGATTAAGAAACACTTTCACAATATTTTGAAAACGGGAAATTCTGGCCTGCCACCTTTTTTTGAGTATCATAATGATGAACTGTTAACAGAAGAACCAATGAAGAATTGTAAATAAACATCGAACAGTTATAATGTTATAAAGCAGCGGAAATCTATAATATTCATAGTGAGTTAAATAAGGTATGCGATTACTCTAGAAAACAGCGCTCACAAAATATTTTCAAGCGAGATAAAAAAAACAAAGAGGAAAGCTGAGTGAACGTGGGATACACGAGACATGAGTTTAACAATGGGTTATTTGTTTAAAAAAAAAAGAAAAAACAAATAAATAAGGACATGTGAGGGAGGACGTCATCATGAAGGAAAAGCTCTCAACGAAATGGAAAATCAGACTTCCAACTCACATCGCTAAATTCACCGTCAGTTGTCGATCTCCAGAATGAAAATTATATTAATATAAAATGTTTATTTTCACAAATAATGAAATGAGAAATAAACTCGAAACGGGAAATATGCACACTTTTACAGTTTCTGAGCTTTTTTTTTTTAACTTTTCAGCAACGAAGTATTTTCATGAAAATGAGCCATTCCAAAAACGGCTAATAACTATAGATTTAAAAAAAAAACCAGTCCAAATGGGACCTCAATTAATGAAACTTGGCTACGGACTCTGGAATGGCAGTTCTCTTGTACTTTCCAAGCGTTGGAACGCCGTGTCACAAAAACAACTCCAGCTGTAACATCTGTTCTGTTTCTTTTGGGTATCCTTATGCTCAAATGCGCTTTCCAGGTTTTACATTTTCCCATAAATTTTTCTAGATTCAAATCATACGGTGCTCTCGTTCCATGGATTATTCTCAATATCCTTCTTTAAATATGGAGTTTTCGTACACCATTCGTTATTTTGTTAATTTGACAAAGGAGTTGTAATGTTTGATTTTGGCGTTTTCGGGCAGGATTTTCTTGTTATCGATATTTCTTATTATTTTGGCATTTATTAGCAAAATTTGATGTTTTCGCTTTAGTTCTCCTTTGATAGATTATTTGTCTTCTCCATGAAATATTATGATATCACCTGTATATTTCAACTATTTTACCTTTTTAATAAGGATCCCTAGAGACCTCCCTAGGGGGCAAGCCGTGGCATGCTTTAGAATGCTCACAGGCCACGATTTCCTTCAGAAGCACCTCCATCGCATCGGTGTAAAAGATAGCCCGACATGCCCGATTTGTTCCTTAGACATGATGACAGGAGAACATCTTGATACATGCCCTGCATTACAGGACATAAGATGTTCCTTTAATGAAATGGACAGCCCAAAACTGTATTGGACTGCAAGAGCACAATGGCTAATGAAGCAGGCGTTACTTAAACGCAGGAAAAAAAAAAAAAACTTTTTAATTTCCTCGATGTTTGTCTATACTTGCTTCATCACCAGTGACTTGGTTGAGTGAGTAGCGCAGGGATCTGTTAGAGCTGCTTTTCCTTCTATAGTTAGAGGAAAGCTCTGGGTTCCCTGCCTGTTTTTAGGCAGTATATTGTATATAGGTTTGACTGTGTTTTTATATTTTTAATTTACTTATATTTAGGTTTTATTTTTATTGTACATAGTTTTTTTTATTATTTAGTTATTATTTTACTTTTGTTAATTTTATATTTTCTCTATATATGGTGTGAATGTGTTCATTAATCAATATAATCATTGCCCATGAGACAGAATATTATATGTCTAAAAAAAAAAATAAAAAATTTAGAAATGATACGATGAAAGATAAATTAATACCTGAAAAATTAATTTTGGCGATTGGAATCTAGTAAGCATTTCAACATAACACTAACTAAACCATCCAATCTTTCTGGAAGAAAAACTTTAAGGAATGGGACTTTAGAAGAAGCAAAGTTTCTTAAGAAGAAGGGTCGGAAGTTCCCGCTTTCCCTACGATCTAGTAGTCACATAAACACTTCTAGAAAACTGGGGGTAGCATCACTACCAAGTTCAGAACATCAATTCCCGGCATGGCTCTAATTTCTGAATTGGAAAAGTTTTGCTCCTTCAAGAAACTGAATGAGCGTGAAATATTTAAAACTCCAATCTCTAGAAGAAAAGAAAACTAAATTAATTATTGATATCTGATAAGTAATCGAAATGAAATAAATAGTCAGGAAGCAGTCATTATACAATCTTTTTATTTTTATTTGTGCCAACGTTTCTACCCAAACATGTGGGTCATCTTCAGGGCGTGGTTCGAGCACTGAATGCTTTCAAGTACTATTTATCACCTACATGATATGTTGAAAGATCGACTAGCTTCCTTTAATAATTCGAAAATAAATAAAAATATCAATATGAATTTTGTATATAAGCCTTTCAGTTGATAGAATGACTAACTCCAATTTTAACACTTTTGAATAAGGTCGTTTTAGTGATATTTATAGATGGACAATTTATAATATCTAAACAGACAGTGGGTAAGTTTATTCCAAAGTAGGTGATTGCAATGTTGAAATAAAGAACTGTGAATAAAGGTATAAATTTTCCACTAGAAATATCACTGAAATTATAATCAAAAATGTTGAAATTAGAGTTAATCATTGTGTTAACTAAAATGCTTATGTATAAATAGGGTGAAATCAATGAAGTGGATTAAATATAAAATGTATTTTATCTTCATGTTCTATATCAGTTTGTTATCTTGAAACAAAATTTCATTAATTTTTTTTGCGAAAAATTCATTAGTTTTGAATTAAGCAAAGCCAACTACATCGACTGAATGCATGTTCTTGCCGCTTAATGAGTTATGGAGATTAAGAAACAGGTGATAATCCGAAGGCATTAACAATAATTCAGGAAAATATGGAGAGTGAGGAATAAAGTCCTTCAATTTTCGCAATACATTTTTTGCAACATTGAGCAAAAAATGGCATTGTCATGTTGGAATAAAATTCCTCGTCTGTCGATAAGTAAGGTATATTTTTCCTCCATTAACCACTTCACTCGAGATCATAGCAGAGATCTTTAGTAATAGTTTAGGTCAAGATAAAAGAATTCACGATGAAGAATCCCTTCCATATCCCACCAAATAAACATCATTATAGTAATAATAAAACCACATATTTGATCTCCATAGTACTACTTTATTATATTTTTACATCAACGTTTCAACCTTCAGAACATTCAACACTATAAAGGAAAGAAACATTTAAAAAATAAAACAATCATCACAGCCTAATTATATTTGCAAATTAATTATCTTCATTTAATACTTTACTTTGCATACCTATTTTAATAATTAAAAATCATGATGGGCTGAATTGCCCTGGTCAACTTCATTAGTCACTCAAACCTTCCTCTATAAGATTATGTCTATTTTAAAACCTCATTACATTGTCAACAATCCCAAAATAAATTTCCCATCATGAAAACCATCTTTATGTATTGCTAAACTAGTTCATAAATATCACATTGAAATAAATACAATCACAACCCTATTCACCTTTTTTAAACAAAAAAACATTATTTTTATTTTTGCCATTAAATTTTATAAATCAATACACCATTTTTATATTAAAAATTAACATAAATTATTCTAAAAATATGCCTAAACAGATACAATTCATAATTTTTGCATTTCCATACATTTATAAATTAATGTTGCTTATTATTTCCGCATAATTCTGACCTATCTACATTGAATCCGCCTTTAAATGAGCTGTATAATTTATGTTCTCTGTAATATATAAACCTTATAAAATTTTACTCTTGATTGTGTTTTTTTCTTTTTGTTGAACTTAAACCTTCTATAAAAGTCAAGTTTATGTTCTTTATTGAAAGCATGTTGTACCACTGGTGTTCTTTTATTGTCTTTTTTTCATGTTTTTCACATCAATCTGATGCTGGTACATTCTATGATTGATACATTGCTTTGTTTTCCCTACATATATTGCTAGACAATTTAAACATGGAACCTTACACACTAATCCCTCTTGATAGTTTTTTTTTTTGCAATTTCATCCTTTAAATTACTGTAAAAATTATTAATTTTGTTCTTAGGTCTAAAGCTTAAGACATAATCTCTCGCATCATAATCATTACAATGGTATAGGTGATCAAATATGTGGTTTTATTATTACTATTAAGGCGAAGTCCCAACCAACAAGTTTAAATACATATATTTAAACATTATAATTTTTTCGGATTAAGTCCTTCTCTAACTAATCTTTTCGACGTCTCTAAGAACTAACTTGTCGTTCACTGTCGAAGTTTTTTTCGATATATTTCTATAAGTTTCCGATAATTTGAATCAGTATTTCACCTTTATCGAATTTCCAAAGCATAACATGCCGTAAGTGCTTTTTAGTTTATCTAACTGATATTTCAGCACAGAATAAAAACACAATAACACAAAAAAAATATAATAAATAGTATAGTATGTAATGCTATAAAAAACAAAATATGTAAACACAATTCAATTGTAAAGGAGGGGTTATTAATATCAACATAAACATGCAGATTTTTAAAAACCTGCACTGTTTATGTGATATATTGATAAAAAGAAATTCTGCAGGGATGACAAGGCTTTATAGCAACATAAGTTCATGATATTAGTGAGGATCAATAAGTGAAGTATTCACGTACTTAATAATGATTTATAAACGTATACTATTTGATAAATGTATATAATAATATATATATATATATATATATATATATATATATAATATATATATATATATATATATATATATATATTATATATATATATATATATATATATATATATAATGCACCAATAGAATTACAGAAGATAACATGAATAGTATGACACATCCTGTCGAAATGTTCTTAACAAATTATAATGTAGGACATATGAAAAGAATTAACTTACTGTAATGTCTGTGCTCTAGTTATAGACGTACTAAGGATAACTTCTTACCTAGAAAAAAAAAAAAGAAGATGAATATTAATCGTATTCAATATTAAGTCAGAGTAATAAATGAGGAGTGGAATCTATGTTTTATAACAACTATGATATTCAAATTAATTCCTTATGGATAGTTATTAATTCCCGAGAGTAGAAAAATTGAAATAACTTGACTCCACAATAATCTCAATGAATGACCAACGTATAAGAAATAAGCCAGCGTATAACTAGCGCAAACAGAGATTTCTTCTCCATTTCAAAGGTATTGAAGTCCTGAGTAATCTCAAATTAATGGTGTACAATTCTACGGTAAATTGGTTCTAGTATATGGCTGTGAGTCCTGGACACTAACCAGCACCCTAGAAAAAAGGGTTGTAAGGTTTCAGAGAGAAAAATCCACCGCACGATAATCGGAGCGATCAGAGTACACACATGGAGAAGAAAGACCAATAAAGAACTGCTTACAGAAACTGGTCAATTAAATATCCCATGATATGAAGGCAGGGAGGTTAAGATGGGCGGGGCATGTAGCTCTTAGCAATCCTTCTGGAAGCCTCTACATAACATAACTTCAGACCCATCCAAATTTACTTGTTTTCAACCTTGCTTACTCCTCGATTCTTGATAATTCTCATAAGCCTCATAAAAGAGGGTGGCCTGATAAATAAACAAGGCATATTAGCATCGTTGCTTGTGAAGTAGGCGACTTAATAAGTTACGCAGTACACCAAACGAACCACTAAAACATAAGCTATGCTTGACCGACGTAAACAGAGTAATAGATGGGAATAATAATATCTATGATAGATCTTGTTAATTTTTTTTTATTATTTTTTTTTATAGAAATATGTATAGTGTACCATTGGGTAGTACTTAAGTCATTATTTTCATTATTATTAGGTCATCAGACAAGTGTGTTTAAGTCATTTTTTTTATTTTCTTCTCGTTTACTAGTTGTATTTTATGCAATACATTTGTAAATTTAAATCAATAAAAAAAGATTTATTTTAAATGTTCTTAAATAATTTTCCAAAAGTAAATAATGTTTTCTTTAAAACAAATAAAAAGCATGCAAATTGCAGGAATGAAGTATCACGTGATAAAAAACCGTTCACCAAAACTTCCTTGTCCAATGTTAAAGACAGCAAGTCACGTAAGGCTGTTGACACTGAAAGAGATCATCGTTTGCCATCACGTAAATAGTACGCACCAAAACTTTAGTGTTTCTCTTGTTTGACTACAAATCAGATATATTCCTTCCAATTACAAGTTTTGTCAGCTTTATTTGGAAGGAGTAAGGAATGGAACGAGTTATCTTTAGCGATATTTTGGTTGATAACTAGAATGAGTATTTACATAAAGAAACGAAGCATATTATGTACGCTATAAAATTGGTATTAATTTATATAAAAATTGTTTGTGTTTACATAAATATTATATTATGACGTTATAATTATAGTTCTTGAAGGTTCTAGACAACAGAAACTTGTAAAGGTGTCTGATTCCTAAACTATATTAGAAAGGTATAATTGCGATCATTATCCACCGGCAGCTTATTCAATGATTCCTGTACTTATCTTCAAAGATCAATACTGTGATGTACGGTGTGATAAATGTGATTAATAAACATACTTTATATATATAAAATCTTTACCCTTACCATTCATTAATGGTCTGTTTAAAGGCCAAGAGTTGTGCAAAGTGATTGGATTTTCCCTTAATTAATTTTTTGATCGAGTGTACCAAATTTAAAATGGTTGTGTGTGTCACAGGAGGGTTACTTGGTCCCCGGCTGATGCAACAAAATAAATTATATTATATTCTTTAATCTTTTTAACTAAGCAGCGATTATTTTGTTTCATAGTATTTTTAATTCCTTATTTGTGTTGTATATAATTGTAGTACGTTGTAATTAGTCTCAGTGGTTTGATTTTATATATACAGTTTGTTTACTTGAAGCCTTTTTTTCAAGCTACTTTTTAATGTAACAAGTTTTCTGGTCAGATGTTATTTTTTTTTCTGTAATATTCTGTTATTCTTATGGGACCTCTTCCCAGGATAAAGTTATTTTCTATTCTATTATATTCTAAATAATAACCTGCCACAGCCGGACTCGAACCCGAAAACTTGAGCTTAGGGTGATAATGTCTTACCCACTTAGCAATCCCGCTGCTCAAATATACTTCAATATATTATTTATTAAATATATAAATATTATGTTCATTGTTGGAGAAATTGGCAATTAGGAAGGTTGTTACATTATTCAACCGAGCAATTAATCTTTCTATTATGAATTCACAACATCGAATCCTAATAGAATCTAAGTCTAATAGAATCAATATTTTAAAATCTAAAAAACATCACCTTCGATTAAAAGCAATTGTTTCAAATATAAATAAATAAAATAATTGTTTTAGGCTTCATTTATTCGCAGAGTTGTGGTCTTTCTGATAAAATATCATGTGTGCATTTATTTCCTTTGTCGGTTATGGAATTAAAGGTATTTTCCATTATTTTTACTATAAGCACTACTTTAATATGTTGTCAAAACTAATTATTTCTTGTCATAGGACATGAATTGTATGAAAACGACATATGTTCAATAATCAAAATTTAAAAACAAATACAACTGAATAAATTTGTTTTCCTAAACAGAACCCAAACGAGGCAAAAAAAAAATCAGAAAATGGACAGCTGACGTTGCTCGACTGCTACTACAGAGATCAAAAATTTAACATGAGCCAAACCCATCCGTCACACCCAACCCCTAATGGATCAAGTTCGATCCCCAACAGAATTCGTTTACTAAAAAAGGCTGCTCGTTAAGCCAATGCATAAAACATTTTCGCTTCCACTTTGTGCTTAAAGAATCCGGAGTAAATAAATCAATACTTTTTTACTCACAAAAAAAGCATTTTACTGATAGAAAAAAGTCTTTCCATACCTGTTCTGAAACAAGAAATGAAAAAATAAACACGTTTCGTCTTTAAGAAAAAATTAGACTTAGAATTACTGACTGCATTGCTTTAATACTATAGCAAAAATAATGCGCAACGGGAGTGTTTCAAGACGTTGTCCAGGCATTTGATAAAGTCATGTACCGGGGACTTCTCTTTAAACTGAAAACTGTACTACCTCACACATATCTCCACATATTTTTTTCTGTCTGACAGGGCTTGGAAATTTCTTCAATTCAACACTTAGGAGTACCTCAAGGAATTACTTTATTTATTTATTTATATTTTATGCAATTTGCACCTGCGCGTCTGCACATCTAGCAAATTTGTTGTGTTTGTACTGTCTTGGTGTGTTTGCTTGATTTGGTTTTAATTGATATAGCCGGACTCTTAACCATTTTCTTCTTAATCTGCGTTGTTCAGGTAACAGGGAGCAGGAGATAGATTGAACCAGAGGATTGGAGTGATTTTGGGTTGAAGAATGAAATGCAGTGTATTTGTCGTGTATGTAAGATTTTACTGTTGGGGTGTTTAAGTCGTTATGTACAGCAGTATTTGAAATGTACCAAGCTGCATTAACAATTTTTCGTAACATTTTTTATTGTGCTGTTTGTATTTTGTTTATGTGTGTTTGTTTTGCTGAACCACAATGTTCTGCTTCATATGTCCATATTGGTCTCTGTAAGGTGTTGTAGATCAGTCGCTTGTTTCGTAAGTTAAGTGAAGATCTGTAGTCCAGAAGATGTGACAGTTGGCTATATCGTCTAGTAAGTTCTAGTCTTTTTAATTTCGTATGTATCTTCCAAGTAAGTCTGTTGTCTAAGTAGAGTCCAAGGTACCGTACATAGTTCTCTAGGAATAACTTAACTCCGAAACATTGACGTTGGCGATACAGAAATTTGAGCAAAACACCATAACCTAAGTAACTAAATCGGGAAGGATGAAAATGTTACATCTTGGGTGGCTTTTTTACAATATTGATTATTAAATTAAAATGTTTCTGGCTGTCTTAAAAGCATAGGGAGTTAGACTTTTCTTTCTACACGCTCTCGCAGTTACTTCACACATCCACTTAGTACCTTTTAAGAGTGCCAAAATCATTTTATTTTTTAAATCAAAATTATTCCAAAGTATTCCTAGATGTAACATTGTTACTACACTTCACAGTAATAAATCTATTCGCCCTCAGTATATATTCAGTGAACTGCGAATTGAAGGAAGTTAATTCTTTCTTTTTATGTTACTGACGTGTGATGAGCTATCTTTTCCTGTTCTGATGATCCTCATTGGTTTCATTTTATGTGTTGTAGATTTTAATCGATTGTTTCTTGCACTGATACCATGAATTTACATAATATTCAACGTTATTAAATTGAATTCAAACAACCTTAAAATAAGAAAATCAAAACAAAACCTGAATATTTATATTAAAGTCTAAGATCAACGACAACAAACACACACACACACAAAGAGGCCTAACGCTGAGATGGAATCAGCCCTTGACATTGCAACCAAAGGACTGACGTAGAACATGACTCCGTCACTACAAGATTAGGCGTCTGTCACCAACAGGCCCTAGGCATTGCAGAGAACTAGTCCAATTTAACCCTTCAGTGATCACGACTAATTGGCAATTGTAGAGGAATACGCTAACATTGTGATTAAAAAAAAAAATAAAATAAAATTGAAAGATTGATGAGCATGATATGTAGAAAAAATTCTATGAAAGTTGTAATAAAAATATTATAATTTATTAATAAATGTTTTGGGCTCTTCGACTAACTGATCCATTTTACCCCATATTAAAATTGGATCAATTAACTACTTAGGTATAAATAATAAAATTACAGTTAACAAATACAATTTACAGTTTAGCAAGTTAAAAATAGTTACAATTGAATTTGGTGGTACCATTGAATTAAAGTTATAAAAATAAAAAGAAGATAAGTTAACAAAGACAATTAAAATAAATGTTAATGATTACAAGAATAAAAGTTAATAAATAAAATTCAAAAACTAAAAATTAATATTAAAAGAAGAAAAGTTAAATGCTACAATTTAAATACGAAAACTTACAAGAACAAAATTTAACAAAAACCATTAAAATTAAAAGTTAAAGATTAAAAAAAGAATAACTGGACAGTTATATTTAAAATTAGAAAAATAACTTACAAACTTAAGAACTTAACAGGTGCATTTACAATTACAATAAGAACAGTTTAAAGGGATAGTTTAAATTTAAATGTTAAAATTACAAAAAGAAGTGTTAACAGATACAATTTAAATAAAAAATAAAAATTCAATGAAGGTGCAAATAGTGTATATATAATTATTACTAGTGATAAAATTTTTTTTGTCTTCAATTTTTCATCCGCACCTGTCATGGTAGTGACAATTAGCAGATTTGTTGTCAGGTAGAAAATGGCATGATAGGCATGACGAAGAATGGAACCCAGCAGCACCTCTTCCCTGGTCTGTTTATATCCTAAAATCAGGAAAGGAGATCTCTCATCCAGCGCCTTTTCAGTCACCTCCTGATGAACATTTCAGCCATGGCCATGTCGTTGATAAGTCCATTGTGATGTCCGTGCAGTTTAAAATGAAATCGGGAGTAGAGAGTACGTATGTGCTGGTCTATAGTTGGTTGTCTTAGACCGGTATGTAAAGTTTTGTTGTTGACGTACCAGGGAGCTGCAGTTATTAGTCTTAAAATTTTAGATTGAAAGGATTGTAGTTTTTGTAAGTGAGTCTTTTTTGCTGAACCGTAAATCTGTGAGGCTTATGTCCAAATGGGTTTGAGCAGTTAAGTGTATGTATTTAGTTTTTGTCTAATTTTCAATTTTGATTTAGAAAACAGGGAGTATAGTATTTTCAGTCTCTTGTTCAAAGTCTTTCTTTTCATTTTGACGTGTGGGCTTATAGAAAATTAACTGTCAAAATTAATAACACGTTTCCCACCATATCTGGGAGTTAACAGACATGATTATCATTATTAGCAATTTTTGTAACTTATTAAATAGCTAATACAACAACGGTAAAAGGATTTCTTTCGCTGGTCTGTTCTGAATACTGTTCTCATAGGAATAGAAGGGTTAATCCTTCTTCTCTTCTGTATGCTGCTTTTATCCAATACATCGAAGTAGTATCTTATACATTATTTTTTAAATATATATATATATCCCTTTTCCGTCTCTCAGGAGTCATGGATTTTGACGAAAGAGGTATTAATAGATAGGGAATATCACGTAAAGTGCGCGAATAGTAATTTTGATTCCTAATTTTATACCTGGACTTAAATAAAAGTGAATGTAAAAGTGGGAGGTTTCGAACTATTTGATGGTGCCGTCTCAACGAATCGAGACGTTACAAATGAATTCGTACTTTGGGAATAACTCGAACAATACGCAATTTTCGGTCCATTACGGTATTTGAAAGCTTATTAAATTAAATTAAAAAAAAAACATCGAAATTCGGACGATTTTGTGCAGAGTTATAGTGTTGTGAACATTTAGTATTTGCTGTACGATAACGATTCTGTTGCTTAAGGGAATTTACGATTTTGATAATAGGCCCTTTTTTTCGGGATACAGTATTTGATGAATCAATTTGTAGCTATTTTTTAAAATTTTATTCTTTTTAATTAATTAAATTAAATTTTATTTTTATTTATATAAATGTGTATTCCTTAAAACACTTCGTGGAATGTTTGTCAAAAATCTTTATTATTGAAGTTTATCATTTTAAAAATAAACTTTCAATTATCTTTTTAATGATAAAATAACGTACATCCTGATTGCACTATTTATCCGTGAGAATTTAGCCTTTTCTCATTTGCCGTCATCAGATGTTTAAAGCAATGTTTAGAAGCTTTTCTTAATTTATGATAATCTAAAGAAGGAAAATGCTAATATTTAAATTATAAGATTAAGAAAACGCAATGGTTAAACCATGGCAGATTATAAATCACATTTATAACTGATGGCTTACTAAATATATATATATTAAACCTTAGCGTATCAAGTATTATTGAATGGAAGTTGTATTGAGCCCTGAGTTGAGATTTTTTTTTTTGGATCCTCCCATACCTTGCCGTTTGCTTTTAAGCCTATACGGGTTTTTCCCGGGCCAGGGGATGTGGGCGGAAATTTAAAAGACTTCCTTGGTACCGACCGGGACGCGAACTCGTGACTATTTTTTATCAATCACTCATATATCAAGTTGCCGGGCAATGACGGGGCTGTGCACACACGTTAGCCCGTTCGGCCACTCCCTGAGTTGAGCTGAAAATGTATTAAAATCAGATAGAAATATCAAGTTTGTGAGGAGCATTCAGACGGGTCAGCTTGTCTATTATTATTAGTACTTCCTTAATCCTAGATTTGACATGCACCTAGACAAATAGAGGCATCTTATTATCATTTTAAGGTATAAAGCTCTGTAAAAAGCTCTTCCTTATGTTTGACAATTGATAGATGCAAAATTGTAGATATGATGTTAATTAAGTTCTCGAATAGAAAAAAAAACGCGTAAATTTTAGCCGCAACAGAATATAAGATTAAGATTCCACTTTTTAAATAAGAATAAAAGGTTCACAATTAGCTAAAAGCTTGAAATAACATAGCATTTTGGAAGTATGGTGGAGACTGGGGATGTGGCTTACGTCAGATCAAAGTGTCTTTCAGCTCTAATTTAGTAACTTGCATTCATAAGACCCAATATAATAAATTTAAAACTAAATATTTTTATTCAGAAACGATTGGATGAAAGAATAAACAAAAGATAATTATTAGATGACAGTTTTGAAGGTGCAAACACCATTTTAACTTAAAAAGTATAAAACATCTAACGCTATGAGCTAGGCGCTGGCATGTCATGACCAAGACGTGTCTTCAATACCGTGACGTTGCCTCGTCTCCATCACTTTTTAAAAATATTAATTACACTTGAATTACACATGTCACTTGAATAATGGTGAAAAAAAATTAATCAACTTTAAAATAATTTTAAATACTGTAATTAAATAAAAAAATTCAAATTAGTTTATATTAATATTAAAACCGGTTAGGACTGAATGAAGCAGTCTAGACTGTTATCTGCTTTTCAAGTTTTTGTATATCTTCAATATTTTAATTCACCAAATAGATCTTTATAGCACTAATGGATTCTGTATCAAAGAAATATATTTATACAATATTAAGTGTTTTTAAAATTGTTCATAGCAGTGTGATTTTAGAAGGCTAGAAATAAAATTTTATGTTCCTGCTAATATTTTTTTCTTTTTAATGTTTTTTTTTGTTCTTTTTACAAGTATTTTATATTTTTGCTATTTTTTCTAGTATATATGTTTTTATTTACATATTTTCTTCTTGTTTTATTTTTACTCAATTTGTTTATAATAGTATAAATGTTAACATAGAGCAGTCAGACCCAATGCCCTTGATTGTATAATCATTCTTCCGATATAAATTTATATAATAATAAGAAATACGACTTTTCACAGAAACGATTGTCGATATATTTCAATTATTAGGAGAGAAATAATTTATATTATTACAATCCCTCAGCTCGTTTGTAGCTTTCCATTTTATTCTGTTACCACCGATTATTATTTTATTCATAAAGATGAATAAATTTATACTCTGAATGTTATTAAGTTTGTATATTTTCAATAAATAAATGATATTATCAATATTAATAATAAGTATTTACTTTTATTAGGAGTATATTTACAGTTGTACTATTTGATAGAATAATTTTATTGACCTTGCTAAATTTATAAATTGCCTCATTAAAGTGTATTGTGCTATTTATTTTGTTTCTTTTTGGGATATAATGCATTAAATATATTCTCTCTCGATTTATTTTTAATTAGATTCCCACAATTATAAATATATTTTGGTTTTTCGCCCATTTAGTTTAATTTAATTTGTTTTTCTGATATTTTTTTTTTCTTTTGTATCTTATTAATTTATTATACTGGTGTGAATGTGTTCATGCCTCACTATAATTATTGTCCACGTGACAGATTATAATATTTCTAAAAAAATAAAAAAAATATTAAAACTGTATGTGATTTAATCACCTGTACCTGATTGTGTATATTGTATATAGGTATGACTGTATTTTTATGTTTTTAATTTACTTATATTTAGGTTATTTTATTTTTTTATTATACATAGTTTTTATTTATTATTATTTAGTTATTATATTACATTTGTCAAATTTTTTTTTTGTATATACAATTTTTTTAATATGTTCATTTTAATATTAATATAAACTAATTTGAATTTTTTTATTTAATTACAGTATTTAAAAGTATTTTAAAGATGATTAATTTTTTTTTTCACCATTATATATATATATATATATATATATATATATATATATATATATATATATATATATATATATATATATTATTATTATTATATTATTATTATTAAAACTGTAAAATAGTCTTTTTTAAATTATTTTAGTAAATATTGTCAATCAGATGGATTAGTATGCTGTGTCTGTCTTATAAGTAAAATTGTATAAGTTGTGTGCTAAATGGCTTAGAACCAGTAAATGTTTATGTAAACATTCTTTCAATGATAATAAAAAAACAATAGAATAAAAAAAACTATAGAAAATTAGAATAAAGTAATAAATTAATAATAAATTAAAATTTATTATATTAATAATAAAAATATTTATGTAGTTCACGGAAATCAGGGAAGGATGTTATAACATTCTGTGTTAGTTTTACAGACTACTCTCTCTCCCCTTCTCATGTCCTAAATTAAATCATACGTCCAATAAGTGCATTTATGAAATATTATTAGATTGTGTGATCTTGTAATTGTTGACTTATAAATTTAAAAATCGTCAACTTAACTTATCGTTAGCTTATCAATTTTAAAAAAAGCTACGATCTATTTCTATAGAATAGTTTTAAAATAATTTCTAAAAAAAGTTAAAAAATAATAAAAAAATACAGAAATTGTTAATTTAAACATTAAAAAAAAAAACCACAGCAACTTTCTTTTTGGATTAATAACTAAACACTATTTTTATGAAAGTAAAGCTTAGTGGGTTTCTATAACCAGCGTAGTTTTTGCGCCCATCCATCACTGCCCAACGACGAAGTCTCTGTTATACAAAACCTTGGGTAAAGATAATTACAAGAGGCTGTCAATTCAATCTCGAGTAAGTATCAAATCTCAACAGCATTTAATAAATTAAACCTGTCAAGCTGTAAACAATTTCGGGATTACGAGAAAATTTCAAGGTCTCTCTACAAGTATATCATGAACTAAACATCATAAACTACAATAATAACATTTATATTTCCTTATACCGAATAGAAATTAAAACAAAACTTTAATTCTTAATGATATTAAATACGGTTGGTATAGGAAATTGATAAGTCTGCCGAAATCATTTTATGAAATTCACTGACTCTTCAATATTTTGTATATCATTATTATGAAAAGTTTTAATAATCTGAAACTCAAATGAAAATAATAGAATACTCAATATTAACTATAGATTTTTAGTTTTACGCCGTATACACTAAGAACATCAGTGTTAACGCTGTACAATACTTTCGATTTTTCAGAATTTTTGTGTGTAATTTATTTACAATTTTTATATATGCCTTAATTATTAACTTTTATGATATATATATATATATATATATATATATATATATACAAAATGTTTCAATCGACTCTATATTTCAGTATTGTATTTTAACATAATTATTTAATGGGCGATTAAATTATTCAACAAACTTAACAGTCACTTAATAATTATTCAACAAACTACTTGAAAAAAAAATGACGGGATCGAAACGTCGAATAAACAGCAGGAGCAATGAACTTTTAGTAGTTTATTGAATAATTATTAAGTGACCCAATTCCCAATTAAATAATTATGTTTATATTTATATAACTTAAGATATAAGATATCTACTTACAAATTTCATGACCTATTATCCGACTATAATTCATAGCTTAAGTTATAATATATAAAGGTAGAATTGTAAAAAAAACATTGTAATTTTATATAAATATATATTTAAAAGAAGTATAACAAAAACAGGCTCTCCATGATATAAACAGCAACTATATTGTTGACTTTTAAACTCACTTGACAAATTCTCAACACCCTTACTTTGCTTGAAAATATTTTTAAAAAATTGCCTTTATTGGCATAGAAATTTTTTAAAATTGATATTATTAGTAATATAATAAGAAAAATATAAAACTATTTTTAAAAAAAGTAGATAATGGAATGATGACCCATTACCAACGGTTTTATACAAACTTAAACGGACATTGCAATAGATCGATAAGAGACATGACAACAGCTGACATATACCTTAGTATGTGGAGGAGACTAAAAAGGCGTTGGATGAGAGATCTTTCTTAGACAACCTAAGTAATTGAAACAGATCAGGAAAGAGGTGCTGCTGAGTAATGTCCTTCCCCAAGCCTGAAAATGGCATTATTTCTCGCATTTCAGCCAATTGCTGATTGTCAACGCAAGTTTATAGGTGAAAATAAATATTTGAAGTCAAAAAAGTAATGAAAAATCTACACATATGTGGAATAAAAATATCACTATTATGTAATTTTGGAGATAAATAACGATGGTGAAACATGATAGTGCTTTCTTTCAAGTTGAATTATTTTCTCTTTCAAAGGTATTACAATTACAAAATATCTCTAAAAATCTCAAATCAAGGGTGAGCAATGCAGTGATGAAACCTGTTCTGGTATCCGGATATGGTAGAAAGAAATATTAAGAAATTTGAGAGGAAAATTCTAAGCTCGATAGCCGGAGATATCTACTACCAGAGTGCTAAAGCATGGAGAAAAATGACTAATAAAGAACTTCGTAGGGCAACTGGTCAATTGATATCTCATAATTTAAAGACAAGGAGGTTCAAATAGGTAAGGCATGTATCTTGGAACAATCAATCAAGAAGTCTCTACACAACATTGAATACTTCAATAACCTTATTAGGCAAGGAAGAGCTTAGAAGGCCAAAAATCCGATGGATAGATCGAATCCACAAATATTCAATGGAACCACATGCATATAACCGCAAATAATCACGGAAAATAAAAATAAAACAAACGTTAATTGACATAACACTTGGGATACAGAGGGAGGAAAAAGAGCATTTTACATGGCAGTAGTCAGCTCGAGCTTCTTATCGCTTGTTAAGAATTTCAAGGTAAATTTTCAATCGTGAATTAAGTATTTATCTGATTAAATGAGAAGGAAAGCTTGATTGATGAAACAAAAAAAATATTTTAGCCAAAAAAAAAATTAAGACACAGTTTTAAAAAAAAAAGTTTCAGCAAATCGCACTTATCATTATCGTTAAGGAAAAAAAAGAATATTTAAAAAGACTCCATTAAGCGACACTCTAATGGGTAAACATGCTCAACAATATCAAAACAAAAATAGCTTTTCTGTGTAAAGTGAAGTATAAGCAAACAATAAAATCATTTCGAAATTGATTTTTCCTTTAATCTGAGGATTGTTTTTTAATTCATTTCTGGAAAATAATAATGATACGTAAAGGCTGCTGAAATTATTGCAACAACATGAATTGTTCTGGTATATATATATTGATTTTTTCTTGCATATCTATATCTGAGTGTTAAAAACAAAAAAAAAAGTTCCTTAACACAAAACATCATACATGACATAACACATTATGCCAGTGGATCTTAAATTTTTCCTTGCGATCCTCTTGGAGGGCTGGAAATATTCGTAGTGAAGTTTACCTTAAAGCAATAATTTAATAGAATAATGATTTTTACCTGAGTTTAATCTTGAGTTTGATTGATTTTTTGGTTAATTATTTTCAATAATGAACCATTGTGATCGAACAAAAATTCAAAAATTAATGAAAGATTGTGAATAATTAAATGACAATTAAAAATAAATTCATTAGCAAAATTTTCTAACCTTAATATTAAATTTTTCATAATATTAAAAATTCTTAATGTTAAAAGTAAAAACACTGTAGTAAACATATGATCTTGAAGTAGACATATGAATTTAAAGATGATTACATTCGGGTGAGTTCACGTATTTGTACAAATAAGAAATAAAATGACATCTCTAAAGTGCAAAATAACTTTATTTTACATATATTCGGAAGACTGTTAATTGAGGAGATGGAAAAACAAATTATGTTTAAATGAGGTCAAGGATGAGGATTTCCGTAAAGACTTTGGTAGGAATTTCTAAAATGAGGTAGCACATATGACGAAGGATTTTTTAAAGGAAACTGTTTTATGAGAAGAAATAAACAAATTTGAGGATTGGGATCTCGTGTTGAACAAATGAAAAGAGGAACAAGGAGTTAAGAAATTAAGAAGGTAAGAAGATTTTTTGAATACAAAGGTTCGGAAAAGGAATACACCTAGGAAATACTGTCGTCACTTCAACCTGGATAGAGCCACTTCAACTCGGCATAGCAATTAAAGACGTGGGAGCGCCTGGAGACTCCGAGTATAAATCTAATGAAACAATTCATTAGCCTCTTTAATCTGATCTCAAGGTTCACCAGACAGTCCACCGTATACAAGGCAGCCATAATCGAAGTGAGGGAAAATGAGAGAGGAAACTAGAAGCTGTCGGATTTTAAGGAGCATAGAGTCAAGGAATCTCAGAAACTGTTTGAGGGTAGAAATGGACTTTCGGATAATTTGGGAAATGTGATTATTCCAGGTCAGATGTTGATCAAACATTATCCCAAGGTTTCTTATGGAAGTGTGGAAACTTATGGGTATCCCATTGAAGTAGAATAGAGGATAATAAGAAATGAGGTTAATCAGATTCTTGGACCCAATGAGAATGGCTTTGGTCTTCTCAACATTCAATTTTAAATCATTGTTCACTTCCCAGGTATTAATACTGTCGATACCTTCTTGTAGCCTTCGGATCGCCTCAAGAATCTCGGTAAGATGGAAGGAAAGGTAGATTTGGAGATCGTCCGCATATAAATGGTGTTGTGAGCGACGAATGGAATCAAAAAGGTCATTAATACAGATGGAGAAAAGAGTTGGGGAGAGTGAAGATCCCTGAGGAACACCACTAGTTAGTAAGAGGGGAATGGAAGGAATTTTATTGGGAATGATGACTGTTTGCGATCTTTGATACAAAAAAGAATGGAACCACTTCAGAGCACTATTTGATATGGAAAGGTTTTGGAGTTTGGTAAGGAGGATTTCGTGATTTACGGAATCGAAAGCCTTTGAAAAATCAAAGAGGACTAGGATCGAGATTTTCTGTTTGTCTATAGAGAAACGAAGGTCCTAGGAAATTTTCAGCAAAGCGAAAACTTTATTTCAACTAGGAAACTTTATTTAATAATTTCCAGAAATAATGGTTTAATTATTTATTTTTTATATCTTTGTAATTAGTTTTACAAGAAAATTTATATATATTTTTTTGTGATAAGCAGAATGTAAATATTTAATTGTTCCTACCAACGCTATTAAAAATCTAAGACTTCAATTTAATGTTAATCCTGTACACCTTCTTTCAAATAATAAAACATTTAATACCAAAATATCGATATTCTTATTAATATTTCGATATATTTGATAATTATCAATATTCTATATGCCGAATATTATTGTTAGGTATTTACCTTCCTACTCTTTTCAAAGATTAAAAAGATTTCAAATATTTGAATATCATTATATTTTTTCTATATGTCGAATTACTTATTTTTTAAAATATTTGAAAATATCGGAAGATTTACATCGATATTTACACGTTAAAGGTTAATTTCTAGTATTTCAACATTTTACGATTTACTATTTACGATGAAAGACCACTTTCTGGATTATTTATCAGTTTTGGGGTGGATAAGTGAGATCGAAAACCAGACTGGAATGGATTGGGGATATACACTGACAGGCGAAAAATTCCAACCACTTGATTTTTTCATGTTTTCATCTAAAAATATTTCTGCTTTGGATTGGTCTATTGTTTTTAATGAATAAATAGGTAATATTTTTGTTTGTTTTCAATTAGGAATGTTAATATAGAGGACAATAACCCTTACTTTTACGTTTACTTTCTATGGAATCAAAATGTTTATTCAGTATCATTAGTTCAGTGCCGTTTCTTGCAGCACATTTCTTAGTCTCCGGCTTTTAATTTTTTCAATATTAAGTTTAAAAATGCCTCTTAGTGATGAGGATGTTGGGCGTGGTGTGGCATTTATTGATGATGGACGTTCCATTAGATAATGTCGTATGAAACTTTATTCCATATGAAACTTTACGGGACGCCGTCAGGCGTTTTCGGGAAACTGGTTCTTACTTCAACCCTCAACGAAATATCCAAATATCCTCAACGAAATCGGCGATCGTTCTATTCTAATGCATGACGTTCCTTCAACAGAACAATATTGAGGTTTTAGCCTGGCCAGCACGTTCTCCAGATTTGAACACCATTGAGCATTTATGGGATAACCTCGGAAGACGAATAAGAGCGCGTGCAATACTTCCTGATACACTGCAGGACCTTGAAAGGGCTCTTCGGGAGGAATGGGCTATCCTCCAGCAAAGGGACATTTCCCGACTGGTGGAAAGTATGCCGAGGCGTCTTCAAGATGTAGTGAAGGCAAGAGGAGGAAACACGCGCTACTAAACGATGATGTCATTCATTTCTTTTAGAATAATAGTAATTCGTTTTTCACTTTTTTTTCTCTAATCTTTCTTACTCAATCACATTTTGATTATTTTTTTTTTTTTTTTTTTTTGTCTATTAAATATGTATTTGCGCCTGTCAACAATAAGTTAACAATCAGCAAATGTGATGGCGGTAATGATAAAATGACATGACAGGCATGGGGAAGGAAAGTACTCAGCAGTACCTCTTCCCTAACTTGTTCCAATTACTTAGGTTGTCTAAGGAAGGAGATCCCTCATCCAACGCCTTTTTAGTCTCCTGTTCATGTTCTGAGGTATGTCAGCTGTGGCCATGTCTCTTATAAGTCTGTTATTATGTCCGTTTAAATTTGTGTAAAATCGTTGATATAGGGTCGTTATATGTTGGTCAACTGTTGGAAGGTGGAGGTCAGTATGTAGAGTTTTGTTAGTCACGTACCAAGGTGCTTTTGTTATGAGTCGCAATAATTTTGATTGGAACGTTTGAAGTTTTTGTAGGTGGGTCTTTTTAGCGATGCCGTATATTTGTGATGAGTATGTCCATATGGGCTTAAGTAAGTATGTATATGTATTCAGTTTCTGTTTTAGTTTTAGTTTCGAAGATTTGGCAAAAAGAGAGTAAAGTAGTTTGAGTCGTTTGTTAAGTGTCATGCGTTTCATTTTAACATGTGGGCCCCATGTCATCCTTCTGTCGAAGGTGAGTCCAAGGTAAAGTACAGTGTCCGTTTGAGGAATTTGATTGTTGTCAATATAAACTGGAGGACAGGTGTTTTTTCGAAGAGTAAATGTTATATGTTTGGATTTGTCATGATTAAGTCGAATTTTCCATAGTGTGAACCAATCTTGTAGTTTAAGCAAATGATGTTGTAGAGTTAGTGAGGCCTGTGTAGGGTCTTGATGTTTTGTGAGGATTGCTGTATCGTCTGCATATGTAGCTGTCAAGATCTCATCGTCAATAGGTATATCGTAAGTGTATATAACGTAAAGTAGAGGGGCTAGTATTGAACCTTGGGGAACTCCGGCCAAGATTGGATGGACTGAAGACACTTCCGAGCCCTGCCGAACTGAAAAAAATCTGTCGAAGAGGAAAGATTGAAGGATAAGATAGTAGGTGTATGGAAGTATAGTCTTAAGTTTAAAGAGAAGACCCTGGTGCCAGACTCTATCAAACGCCTGAGCAACATCCAAAAATACTCCAGTTGCATATAGTTTTTGTTCTAAAGCTCCAGCAATGTAGTCTGTAACTCTGTGCAATTGATGTGTCGTCGAATGGAATGTGCGAAAGCCGAATTGGTGGTCAGGTATTACCTGTTGGTCAGTCAATATGTCAACAAGTCTTTTGTATATTAATTTTTCAAAAACTTTAGAGCATATAGGAAGGAGGCTAATGGGTCTGTATGATGAAGGACTGTATATGTCTTTACCGGGTTTGTGAATCATCTTAATAAGTGAGTATTTCCATTGTAAAGGGAATTTTGACGTCCTTAGTATACAGTTGTAAATTGTTGTCAGAAATACTAGAGCTTTCTTGGGCATTTGTTGGAGTGCTTCGGCTGTTATTAAGTCATAACCAGGAGCTTTTCTTTTCGGTAATTGTTTGATTTGAAGTGCAACCTGAGATGGAGTAAAAGAAGGAGGTGGTAGTGTCAGCTGAAGTGGGATGTCTGATGTGTTAAGTACCATAGTCTCATGTCCTGTGTTAGTGAAGTTTGTAAACGGTTTAAATACAGAAGAAAGGTGGTGAGCGAAGAGTTCAGATTTTTCCTCATCCGACACGGCCCAGGATCCATCTTCTTTTCTAAGTGGTGCTGACAGCTCTCGGTGCTTTAACAACTTTTTGGTATGCTTCCACAAGCTCCCATCGTCAGTAGAAAGACCACTGATGTATGCGTCATAGTTAGTTCTGTTAAATTTTTGGATTTCTCTTTTAAGTTGATTGTTTAGTCGGTTAAATGTCTGTCTATCTGAAGGGTGTCTGTCAGTCTGCCATATTTTACGCGCTCTTCTCTTTGCTCTGATTAAGTCCCTTATGTACTGAGGATATTTCGGCAAGTGCTCAGCTGTCGCAGAGTTGAATTTTGGTATTGATGATGTCCAAGCAGCTTGTTGAATATTTTTGGTGAATGTTTCCACAGCCTCCTCCAGTTCTTTTTCACCTTTTATGGACACTGGGATCAAAAGCGAAGAGTTTAAAAACTCTCTATATGCATCCCAGTCAATTGGTCCTTTGATGAGAGCTGGTATTTTTTGCACGTTGACGGCCTCATCGAGTACAATAAGGTGTACCGCTGAATGATCAGAGCAAAGATCAGAGCTCGTTCTTATAGAATGAGGTAGGTTCGCAGTCGTTTTGTAATGAAGAAGTCCAAAAGGTCCGGATATTTTCGTCTCGATACTGGCCAGTATGTCGGTGTTTCAGGATTAATAGTGTCTAATAAATGCTCATGGATAACAGCCCTTAAATTTCTTCCTCTTGGTGTGCATAGCCGTGACCCCCAATGTTGGTGCTTTGCGTTGAAGTCACCACCTGCTATGAAACATCGACCTAAGCTTTGGAAGAAGTTGCAAAACATCGAAGATGTCAGCATGTATCTTGCAGGACAATAGATCGAAGCCATTGTCAATCTGTTGTTTTTCATGTAAAGTATGATGGCTATGGATTGGATGTAGTTGGTAAGTGTTAATGGTTGTGTGATAAAGAAGATCTTATAAGTATAGCAGTGCCGCCGTGGGCAGTGTTGTCGGGGTGGTCTGTCCTGTGTGTCACATAACCAGAAATACCGAATTTCGATCGTGGTGTAAGGTGAGTTTCCGTTATCAGGGCTACATCTATACGTTTTTCATGAAGATAAAAGTCCAGTTCAGTTTTGTGTTGTGCCAGTCCATTTGCATTCCACAGAAGGATGGACAAAGAGCCTGCAGTCAGCTGATTAGCGGTCATTTTGTGGATACATGGCTTGAGTCACCTGTGCAAGCTGTTGGAGGATAGTAAAAAGGGGCTGTATGAGGGAGTTTAAACCATTGAGTAATTGGAGCAATTGAGGTGGGGCATTATTTTCAGCTGAAGGTGGCTGCTGAGTAGTTTCCCGCCTCATACCTGAACATGATGGTTTGATGTGAGCAGATGTAGTAGCATTATCTCTTCTTGTCATCTGGTTTCTTGATGGTTCCTGCAGCTGAGCTGGCGTAGCCTTCTGCGAAGAATTTTTTTGTATCGGCTGCTCTTTTCGCAAGGGCTGCGGAAGAGTCGGAAATTCTTCGAAACTTGGTGGTGGAGGGAGAGGTGGGGATCTAGGAGGATGGTTGGTTCTTGCTGTTCTCCTATGCGCCCTCAGATCCTTCAGGACTTGGCATCCTCGGTAGTTGGCCGGGTGGTCTCCAAGGCAGTTTGCGCAAGTTGCCTTTGTCTCCCTGGTCTTCAAGCAGGATACACTTTCGTGGCCTTGGCCACACTTAACACATCGTGGAGAATGGTTGCAGTATGATTTTGTATGATCATATTGTTGGCATCTTATACACTGAGGTATAATTCTTTTTTTTCGAGGCTCCTCAACAACAATTTTTGTATAATAAATTGATTCGATTTCATAAATTTTTTCATTGAAAGTGGCCTTTGTTATGTCTATGAAAAACATGGGCAAAGGTTTTTTGAATCGAGAGTATACATTTGTGATGTTTGTTGCAATGTAACCATGTTTTTCTAAATCATTTTTAATTTCAGAGATTGGGGTGGTGTGGTGCAAATTTTTAATGACAATTCTTCTATTTTTGTCCTCAGGGAGCTGATATGTGTGGAATTCAGCACCTCCATTTCTAAGACTACTAACTAGTTTACGGTATACGTCAGGTGTTTTCGGGTAAACTGTTACACCTTTGATAGTTGTTTTCAGAAAAAAAGAATTTGGAGCTGCTTTGTTTTCAAGGAATAGGACCAATGCCTGATAATTTTGATTATTAAAGGTAAAAAAAATTAAAATTCCATAAATACTAAGTATTATCTACAAATACCATGTATTATATACAAATACAACTTTTTTTACAAGTGGGTGGAATTTTTTGCCTGTCAGTGGAGACTAAAGGATATAAACTAAGATGGCTATAGGCCGATGCTTTGTAGCTAATAGAATTTTCAAAGTTAGTGCTTGCCTGATGTAAAATAAAATTTATTTATTTATTTGGTATTTTGTTGCCTCTACCCTGTAGGGTCATTGGCAACGCCTTTAAATTACACTCTGTTGCAGAGTTTTATCACTTTCGTTAACGATTTCGTCAGGGTCAGTTATAATGTCTTGTCCACTCTTTATACCAGACAATTTCTTTGTTTTGGAGATCCCCTTAATGCTTTTCACTTAATTCCAGAGCTCCTTCATTGAAATGCTTTGATGTAATGAAGATACGAAGTCTTCCCATGACGATCTTTTGCTTTCCGGTATATATCGTAATCTTTGTAGCTCACTGTTTGAGTTTCTTGTAAGTGTGTTTCTTGGAGACAAACTAGTATAGGGTTCTCTTCGCTTATTGTCATTTTTAAGTGCTCTAAATGTCGAAAAAATCTGTTACAATTCCATTGAAAATAAAATTATTGAAATAAAAGATGTTGAACTATTCAATGCGGCTAATGTAAAAGATTTTTTTTCCTGGCAGGATTTTAAACTATATAATAAACCTCGCATGTTTGGCGATGACTGTTATAAATAGAAAAATAAGTAAAATTGAAATTGTATTCTGCAATCCATTTTTTTTTTCAAAGTTTTTCTTGTTAAATGGTTATACAGTTTATTTTAGCAGGGAAATAAGGCCAATATATGAAAAAATTCAAATAGCTATCATTATGTTTTAACTATAGCACGAATTTCCGATTTTTAAAAGTTTAGCTTTCATTTTTATACTTAGACATATATTTCCTAATATTTATTTTTACCTTTTCATATATTGTAAATATAATTGAGACAGTTATAATATCTACTTAAGGATAAGGAATAAACAAGATCTAATCAATACAGCCTGTAACAGAGGACGTGGTTTAAATTCAAATCGGCCAAGAGAAGATAAAAAGGGAGTGAATACTGGGCAGCCTAAACCCTAACGACACTAGTTGGGACAGACTGAGTACGCAGTCCTTGAGAACTGCCCTGCTGAATCAGTTAGTAGCCAATCCCCGTTCCCTTTTCTATTGATTTATTGTTAGCTTTACATCGGATGATTATAATTATCTTTTTTTACACATTTTTTGGCATACAGATGAAAAGAAAAAAACTGGGTAAGACCAAAAAGATTATACAACTAAACATAAAATTATGAATATGAATAAAACAGTTCTGGCACATGCAGTACTACATAAAAATTATTATGAGTGCAACGAGTGTGTAATGAGAGTTTGTATGTGAAAAGTTATGTACACACATCTAGTAAGAGCAAAGATGTTTTGAAAAATTCGATATGATACTGCCGCTAATGTTTGTTTCTTTTTAATTCTTATTTTTATGTTTGGTTCGAATATTTTTTTTTTGTTTACAATTAATCTTCATTATTATTATTATTTCCCTCATAATGAAGGAATGAATTAAAAATAGAAAACAATGTGTTCACGTTAAGAATAGCTCCAATATAATATTTCCGGCAAAAAAAAAAAAAGCAAAACAAAGGATGAATAAATTTATTCATAGGAAACTAAAGAATATATTTCTTTTCGGCCACCATGTGAAAATAAAAGATAGAATCACAATGCTGTGGGTAATCACATATTTATTCAGTACAGTAATTACTTTATCATGGTGCATATATTTTGAGCACTTTTCTATGAAGAGGAAAAGGGTAAAATTCGTGGATCAAATTCTTTTATAATCTTCTTTTGTTTATCATTTTTAATTTAATGAAGAAAAAAATACATAGAAGAAGCCGAATATTACTTTACTTAATAACCATTTGAAATATACAATAATAAATTGTACTGAAGAGAGAAATAAACGACTTATTTAATACCGCTCACAAGCGTGCATACTTACAATTATGAAATTCTAAAAAAAAAAAAAGAGAATACTTTAAACAAGGAAACTGTGGAACAGCATGCTTATAACAGAAATAAGTATAAACTTGATGTGTATTTCATTCCGATAACCGTTTATCTGTTCATTTATAACAAGAAACTGGACATGTTTTTGTAGAATATTATATTTTGCATTAATTAAAAATATAATAAATTTAAAATAATCAGGTTAGACTTAATCCTCAATCAAACGACAATGAAAGCACATATCAAAACCTTATACACTAAAATCGTATTAGCAACTTTCTAAATTTTAATTAGCATCCTTCACAAATACAATAGTCACTAAAATAAGCATACAGCTATAAAGAGAGATACAGTGATTACGTCATAAATGGAAAAATCAAAACTAAAAAGCCATGAATCTCCAACATACTTGTGAACAGTTTACCTGGCAACATTTCACCAATTAAGGCATCATAAAAGAGAAAAAAAATAAATAAAAAAACATAGGATTAAAAAAAAAACATTTGCTATTGACATCTCACTGAATCCTAATTTAAACTAAAATATCCTCAGACAGATGTTGAACACATATACTTACCTACTTAAGCCCATTTGGACCTAAGCTTCTCAGATATACGGTAGAGCCAAAAAGACTCACTAACTACAGACTCTACAATCAAAAACTTTCAGGACTATCACCAAGGATCCTTGGTACGTCAGTAACATTACTTTACATAAAAACTTACAGCTGCCAACTGTTAAAGACCACATGTATAATATACTACAAAAGATTTCACAATAACTTACACGGACATACCAACTCACTTATTCGAGGCAGGGACAACGAACATGTCCGATAGCACCCGTAGAAGGTTCAAACGAAGCTGAATGAGGGATCTCCTCCAATAACTACAAATATTAACATCAAAACAGGAAGAACGCTGCTGGGCACTCCTCTCCCTCACGCCTATTTAAGACCTATTCCTACTTCTACATTTCGTCATCTAACTCACTATTGACTGTCGGAACTTCTTATAGGTGTGAGCAAAAAAAAAAATTAAATTAATAAAAAAAATCTAAAATATAGGTTTTCTAAATATTAAATTAATTGGGAATTTTTCCTATGCCATAGTCATTGGTCATTCGACCATCCGACATCTTGCTGCCCAATATAATTTTGATTTTTGTATGTAATCATTTACATATGTTTGATTCTTTATATCCGTCAAAGCAGGACCAAAAAGATTTGGGTGGTCTGCATCCTATTTCAGGTTTGGCACCTAAAAACGTTTAGGTGGTCTGCATCCATTTCCGCTTGTTCACATAATTTACATCTAGGACCCTCAGCCACGCCTATCTTGTGCAGATGACTTTGTAGATAGTCGTGACCAGTGGCCAGGTGGAAGCAGGCTACTGCATCTCTTCTTGGTAGGTCTGCTGGGATCGGGTTTTCCATCAAACATCCATAACGTCTCCCTTCCTCCTTGCCTTTGTGCATATTTTTTGTTTCCTCCTTCACTATCATCCTCACCATTCACCGAATTGAATCGTAGGATTTTGGATGGACTGTTGTGGCAATTCTGCTCCCCTCCTGGAGAGACTATCCGCTTCCTCATTTCCTGGAACACCGCAATCGCTCGGAATCCACTGAAGGACCACATTGGTGCCTCGGAGTGTTAGATCGTAGAGAAGGAATTCGCACGCTAAGATAGCACTCGCCATACATTTATTCACGTCAGTAATGGCGAGGATTGCTGCTTGCGAGTCGACAAAGAGAACAGGGTTCTGAACTTGCCTTTCTGAGAGTGTTCTTAGGGCTATGAGGATCGCTGCTATCTCACCGTCAAAATTCGTACCATCCTCACCCACCGCAGCTCTGAACTGAAACTCTCTCGAGTAAACTCCTGCCCCAGCATTTTTAACGGCTGATTCAGCTGACCCGTCGGTATAAATGTGAAGCCAATCCTGAGGCGGGTACTTTTGAGCTACAGTTTCCAGTGATATCGCTTTCAGCTCATATTCTGCTGTTTCTTTTTTATCTACCTTATGGAGTAGTATATAAAAATTGGGAAATAACATTATAATTCAGATTTTTTTTTTTTTAATATAAGTTTATATTATTCATAAACAATGAAAGAAAAGTATGAAATAGTTCTATCTCTACTTTTACTCTCTTAGTTACTTTACTTTTAGTAAAATAGAAATATTCCACTTAAATATTTTACTTTTGTTAAATATTTTACTTAACTTGTTTAGATTAAGTAAATATTTTTGAAACTTATGATAATTAATTCATACTTGCAACTACGAGATAATAATCCTGGTTTAATATTAATTAACTAAGTAAATAATAATACAATATGTAACAGTTAAAAGGAGACAAACAAAACAAAGCAGATTAATAAATAAGTTCTACTCTAGCGCCGGGGAAACCATTAGGAGATAATACCGCAAGACAAATCATTATTGCGGTTTAGTGTGCTTAAACAGTTTACGGCGCACACAAGGACCATATACAGTGAAGATTCCTGATTCTCTATATATGAGGATATGAGGAAAAAAGTCAACTCTTGTTTGTTTTTTCTCTTTTTAAAACGATTATCATAAATTTATAGATTGTACAAAGAAAAAAAAAGAAAAAAATTAATAAGAAATAAAAAAGTTTAATGTAATAAACTAAAAAAAGAAATACTTTTTTAATGTAATAAAATGATAGAGTAATGCTTGAGGCTGATGCATTTGATATACACTGATACTTGGTTATCTATGGCATACATGCATAGCTCTAGGCTTGAATATGAGAGAAATTATATCTACCTAAAATTCGCAATGAGAAAAAATATGGTTTGATAAAATTTGTTTGATAAAATTATAGATAGAGGAATCGTAGAGCGTTACAAAAAAAAATGTCGAATTGTGCAAAAAATTCATAAGGCCATACTCTATTAATTTAGTTAGATGGATGGAAACGACTTGTACAAGTAGGTCACAAGTGAATTTTAAATATATCATTAAAAATCTTTATAATTAAAAAAAAGACTAATAGTTTATAAATACAATATTGAGAGGATATTCAGGTTTAGTCGATTAGAAGTTATTTTTATATGACATTTAAACTCTTTTTTCTTCCGATCTGTATATCTTTAAAGGTATTATAAAATAATTTTTAAACACTAAGATATCTATTTTGTCATGTAACTAAAATTTGTGTTTTTTTTTTTTAATAATTCCATTAGTTTGATTTATACAGTTTGTTTACTTACAACTTTTTATCTATCTAGTTTTTAATGTAAACTTTTTTATGGTTATTTTTTATGTATGTTATATCCTGTTATTCTTAAGAGACTTCTTCTCAGAATAAATTTATCTATCTATCTATCTAGAATAATTAAACTTTGAGCGTAACTACTGAGATAGTATAATTAAATTAAGCATTCAAAAACTAAATCGTACATGCAGTTTTTTAAATTATCACTTCATTGAACACTAAATAAACGAATAATATAAATATGAATATTAATAATAATATAATTAACATCGTTAGAGGTAATAAAATAGTGGAAGTTGTTAGTTGTTATTGTTATATACCTGCTCATTGGCCGATCACCAAGTATAATTTTCTATATACTGAATGTATGTTTATGTCATTATTGTTTTTCCCAAGGCTACTTTCAAATTCAATGGTATACCTAATAAGAAGACTTTGAAGAATATTAGATAATATCTTACATTAAGAACAATTATGTTTTTTTGTTTTTGTAAAAGAGATATGATGAAAATCGACGAAACCTAGAGAAAAAAAGAAACATATCTAGAGAATAAAGCATTATATCGCAATTTGTGTTATTTAGAATTTGGTAAAAGGTTTATTCTTGATTTGCTAACTTACTAAAATCAAAACATGCATTCCAACCCAAAATAGATGGGTTTCTAGACTCAATCATGGCGTATATATCACATTTTTCAACTTTCTATCTGATTTTATTTAACGAAATCATTTCTTTAAAACACAAATCATTTATAGATATATTAATATTATCCTTAAAAATATATCAATAATCTCTTGGATGCTGTAATGATAACTATAAGAATGAAAATAAAAACAAGTAAGGTTTAAATTTACGGCTCTATATAAGCCTATTTAATATAATTTTCTAGACATAGGATGCGACAAAGCTTACATTATGCGGTATTTTTTCGCTTCCTGGTATAGAAGCCAAAAGACACCTAAGTACATTTTCTATTTACCGTGCGGCGGGGTCGGAAGGCCCTGGGGGTGAGGTTCCCCATGGTCTATAGGAATATTTCCTTTTCAATTTCCAAGCCACCTGAAAGAAGCCGGAGAAATGAGATGGAAAAAAGCATGCCTTTACCCCCGTTTCCGATGGACTGCATCGCAAAAGGAAATGGATTTCCCAATTTGATGATGAAAAAATGGATTGCTGGTCTAACAAAACACCATTCCAAGAAATAACCAAGTATTTGTAAAATACAAATTCATTACTCGGTAATTACCTTCAGAATACATTTTCATAAATATGGTATGTACCTTCTTCCAAAAGGTAAAAGCACAGGCAGTATATAAAAAATATTTTATTGATAAACATGAGACACTATTGCTGCTAAAGAAGGTGCTCATATGAATATCCCACCTCTACAAATATACCTTGGCTCGTATAATGATGAAAAAACATTGCTACAAGATAGAGTACGAATGAATTGGGAGTCCATATGAAATGAAATTCCATTAAACTTAGAAATATTTAAAAAGGTACAAAACACAGAAGAGAAGAAGTGGTAGTGACAAGGGTAAGAATAAGTCATACTAACCTGACTCATGTCCATTTAATTACAAAAGAGGGACAACCATATTGCGATACATGACAGTCCCCGCTAACCATAAATCATATAATAGAAGATTGTACATTACTGCATCAAGATTTTGTAAAAAACAAAATACCCCGTTGTAGAGAACTAGCATTAAAAGACTCATTACTTTTTAATATAAAATGTTATAAAGCTTTTAAAACAAAACACAATTGTGCAATAAAATATATTAATTGATGAAATACAAGAGAAGAAACAAAACTTTTTTTTTGTGGCATAATGCACCATGAGCCATGAAGGCCTATTGTACGCATATATATATATATATATATATATATATATATATATATATATATATATATATATATATATAAATCACCATAAATTGTCTTGTATATTGTAAGAACCTCCAATTATAATTTTAACTTTATACATTCAGAATAAAATAAAGAATTAAAATATAAATTAAAAATAACACCATATCTCAAGGGCGTAATAACCAAGTTGTTGAACTCCTAAGATAACTCTTTACTCAACTTATCTTAAGTTAACTTAACTTAAAGAAAAAGGAACATTGTTAACAACGATGCATAAAAAAAACATAAAATATAATGAAAGGTATAATTCATCCTACGCTGGAAACAGTAAAACGATTGAACATTGAACAATAACAAAACAACCAAAATCTTTGCAGACCCACTATTATAAAAAATATCTCATAAATAGTAATTTTTCAACAGTATTACAATTTATTCAACAAGACATTGACACATTGTCACATTCGTAACAAATAGAGGCACAAAGGGAAAAAATATATATATTTTATAAAAAAAAAAAAAAAAAAAAAAAAAAGTAGATGTTGGATTTTCCATAATTATAGGATACATTGTTTCTTTCTGTTCCGTCCATTTTTGTTTCGGGTTCATTTCACAATATTTTAATACATTCAATTTCCCTTAAAATACATTTAATAAACAAAATATTACTACCTCGGAATAACATTACACGTCTTCTTCTTTTATTGGCACAACAGCCAAATGAAGCTGCCCTGCCCTTCGCCTGCTCAACAGCCGATAACCATCTCCCTTTATCTTCTTTAAGGGTAATAGGGATCCTCAGCTGTCGCAGATCCTGCCCACAGCATCCCTCCATCCTTATTACGCCCTTTGGCGTACCACGTCGGCGCATACTATCCAGAACGTTATTGTACAATTTATGAGCCACTCATTCCTCACTCATCCTCATCAGATGGCCAAGTCACTTAAACCTCTGTGTCCTGATTTACGAGGAGATGCTACATTTCTTGTAGAGCCTAAACAACTCACCATTTTTCCTTCTTCTTCAGTATTGCTCTCTCAAACCTGTCTAGTAGGTTAATGCTTTTATTGCTTAGCGTCCACGTTTCTCCACCGTATGTGACGATAGGCCTTATCAGGTCTGGTACAGCACAAAGTTGGTATTTTGGCTAACAAGTTGGCTTTTGATTAGCCTTAAAATGGAGAAATAGGCGCTATTTCCTACTGCTATTCTGCTTTTAACCTATTCTTAATTCTGGTTATCGTTGATGATAGAGTCAAGGTAGGAAAAGCTACTTACTATCTTACTACTTCGAAATTGTAAGGGCTCATTACAAAGCGAATCTTCCTCTGATCCAATGACTTCTTACTCAATAACATAATGAATATTTAATTGCTGACCGTTGCATTATAATGGTCCGGGGGTGGTGGTTATATATAGGCTAAATAGTGGCAAAACTATTTTATTAAAAGCCAACGTTTCGACCTGACTTTGCAGGTCTTCTTCAGGGAGGTGTGTTCAGCGAAGGAGTTTCACTTAGAACTGTAAACCCTAAAATCAGTAGACCGAGTTCTAAGTGAAACTCCTAGCTGAACACACCACCCTGAAGAAGACCTGGAAAGTCGGGTCGAAACGTTGGCTTTTAATAAAATAGTTTTGCCACTATTTAGCCTATTTATGACCGCCACCCCGGACCATCTCCTTCCTTCAATGACATAATCTTCGTGTTCTCCCTATTAATATGCAGGCCTATCTTTTTTGCATCGACATCCATCGCTTTGAAAGCTATCCTCATGATCTGAAGGGATCTACTGAAGATGACGACGTCGTCTGCATAGGCACAAACTTGGCTCATTTTTGTAAACATTGTTCCTTTCTGATTTAACATTCAGTCGTGGATTTACGTAATTGGCGGGAGTTTTAAGAAATTCCAGACCGTGTTAAAATCGAGTATGTTAGTAGTCACATTTAACACACAAATCTAAAATAAATCTCTCGACTTTGGCACATTTAACAAATATACAATACTTCATTCTGGTTGCATAAATACTTTTGCTAGAAGATTGGTGTCTGATTTTTACCAATTACGATTATGACTTGATTATGAATTCAAAGAATAATAACACTTAATATACGAAATAGAAGCTAGTATTAGCAAGTGGAACGGAGACCGTAGCACACGGAAGAAGTTTTGTCAAGTTTATGAGGGTCCCCCTGCCAGGAAAGGACTATAAATTTCTGGTTATTGTCCCCTCCTCCGCCAACTTCTGCTAGGGAAAACTTAGATCCTTCACGTTGGAAACTTTATCGTTTAATTTTCATTTAACCTAAAAAGAAGAAAGAGCCATTTAGCCGACTAAATTATATTTATTTGCAAAGGTAATGAGATATTTCTGATAAATGGCGGCAAGTATAGCCACTTCGGGCGCCGTTAAGAATGGTTAAAAAAATGTTTTTTTTTGTGATAGAGTGGTTTTGAAGGGGGCGTTGAGAATGGATTTATTTCGAACTAAGAAGAAGGACAATAAATCAGGACACTTTATGGCTCGGAATAGAAAATCATGAATTTTCTATAAATGATGTATTTATGGTATCGAGTAAGTGTATTGGCTTCTTTTATTTATGAATTGAATTATTAAATAAACAGTATTGACAATAAATTTATAATCCATTTAAGTGGTTTTTAATTAAAAACTATTTATTTTTACCCAAAATAATTCATCGTAAAAAATTGTTTATGTTTATATTTTAAATTTAATTTAATTTAATCAAATTGAACAGGAGGTCCAGAATAGGATTGCTTTGGCTAACTAGTGTTAATATTTTTTTTAATGATAATTAATTGGAATTCAAAGACACTTAGCCATCACCTTTGGTTTATATAATAAATATAGTTATGCATTTAGTTTCTGTCTCAGTCCTAATTTTGGAAATTTGGAAAAAAGTTAGTAAAGTAGTTTGAGTCGTCTACTGAGGACATAGGCTAATATATGGTACAGCCAAAAGGACGTATATAGGTAAACTACAAAAGTTTTCAATAAAAAAAATGATAAGAACAGAATTAGAGCTGCATAGTACATTAGCAACTCGACAACAAACGGGTACACTACAAAACATTTCACGAAAAGGTTGATCATAAACATGTCTAATAACACCCTTATAAATCTCAAAAGAAGCTGGATGAGGGATCTCCTCGCTTAAAAACGTATAGTAAAATCAAGATAGGAAGGGATGCTGCTGAGCTCACTACTCCCTCACGTCTATCAATGTCTTTCTTACTACTTATCTTGTTGAAAGCTTAATTACTGGTTATCAAACTTTCTGAAAGGAGTGAGAGAAGAAATAAAATAAAAAAAAAAATAACTTCAAATATTTTAAAAATCATTATTCGAGTAATTTTTTTAATTTCATTTTATTTTGATAAGTATATGTAATCATGCTTTTGTATTTTACCAGTAATAATTACTTTTTCCACCTAAATGTGTAAATCTTAGCTAGCTGGTTACGTTTTTTGTTCCTCATTAAAGATATTATTTAATTTTTATAGTGGCTATAATGTCGTAAGGTCGTTGAAACTCTGGAGTGAACTCCGAGAGATTTGCGAATCACAGTCATCTACAGGTGTACACTGATAGACAACTCTTAGAAGTACTCATTGTATGGTATATTTACTATGTCAATCATTGAGAATTGTTATTGTGATTTTCGAATTATAATTGGTCAGCCACACCAGGACAAACCACTACGAACCGGGTATAGACAATTGGTCGTTGCTTCACTCAATTGAAATAACAGATCACCGCCACTTTAAAATATTTACATTTTAACTATACATATAGACGATATACCAGAAGCAGATTCATCATTTGTGAAATTCGAGAAACAGACATTTATAATAATCAACTTATTTTAAAATTTATCATAGTATTTTACTCCCTTAATTTTGTCCAGATTGATGATCCAAATACATATAATGCACATATTGTCATAATTTATACCAATTGTCTTAATTAAGTTTGTATTTATAATTTAAAATAATAATACTTAAGGTTTATTTATCTATTTTTGTATATCTTTATTTCTTAATCCACACCTGTAAAAAATATTTACAGTCAGTGAGTTTGCTGTTGGGAAGATTAAGAGTATTAGAGTTGGTCAGAGGGAGTGCCCAGCGGCATCCCTACCTGTCTTGACTTTAGTATGGATTTTGAAGTGAAAAGATCCCTCATCTAGCTTATTTTTAGTATCCTAAATCTGTTATCGGATGTGTTAATCGTAGTCATACCTTGTATGGGAGTGTCAAGATGCCAGTATAAGTTATCGTGAAATCATTTGTAGTGTGTACGTAAGTGATCGTTAACTGCTGGCATATGTAGGTCTTTAAGTAAAGTAATATTTGTGACGTACCATGGAGATTTAGTTATAGTTCTGAATGTATTTGACTGAAAACTTTGTAGTTTTCTTAAGTAGGTCGTTTTGGATGTCCCGTATACCTATGGTTTGAAATCGATAATTAAAAAAATCAAATCTGATCAAAATTTTTATCTGGAATTTTTAAAAATCGTTTGATGATTGAAAGATTTTTATTCTTGACCATTAGTGATAAAAGCCATATCCTGATCATTATTTTTGAACGAAATTTTTACAATAGTAATTATTTAGTAATCCTTTTTAAAATTAAAAATATATATATTTTTTTTTGTAATCTCTATGAGATATTTTGAGTCTGGAGTAGTAAATAGAGAATATTGTTGTCAAGTACTGACGTGAAACTTCACACTACGACTGTTATACTCACTTCTTTCAAGACGCTCAAATTAAATTAGAACATAATTGAGTCTACATGGGTTCTCTTCATTTACATGCAGTACCATTCACATTACCGTGATTTTATGTAATACAGTGTAATTCAATAAAATAAAAAAAAAAAAAAAAACATAAACTGAACACCTACACCTATCTACTAAAGCCTATATGGATCTACGCTTCTCAAATATAAGGAATAGCCAAAACGACCCACATACGTTAACTACAAACCTTTCAGTCAAAAACTTTTCGGACAATAACTAAAGCTCCATACTTCTATTATTTTATATTATATCCTTTTCCTTTTCTTTCAATCTCTCCTGTAGATCTGTAGAAGTATATTCACATTTGCATATATTATATGTTACACTACAACAATTGTTACCATCGATTTACTTCAGTTTAGGATCTTATTACTTAGCTTAGTCTGTTTATATTTTAATGTACTTACTGTTTATAATTTTAATAAGCTTATTAACATTGTTTATAGTTTTTGGTCTAAATATTATGTAACTTCCACAATTCTCTATACCGTTTTGTCCGTTCTAGCCCTGAGGAAGACTCGCAAAGTCGGGTCGAAACTATGGCTTTTAATAAAATAATTTCGCCACTATTTAGAAAGTTTATGACCGCCATCCCCGGACCATCTCCTTCCTTTAAGGAATTAATTAATTTAATAATTAAAAAATCATTTCTATTTATTTGTTCCAATCCTTCCAGTCCAAAGTCCTTCGAACAATAGTCAATGCTCCATATTATGTCACGAACAAGACCCTACACCATGATCTTAACATCCCATATGTCCATGAAATCATGCCATCCAGATTCTCCAACTTTCACGAGAACCTTATCCATCATCCCAATCCTCTAGCGCAATCTCTATCCAGCTCCAAGCATCCATACCATCCTCCTCGAATGTTGAAACGGGAGTGGCTTCGAGATCTTTTGTAAATATGCCTTTGGAGTCCTGGAAATGGCCAGCTTCTCCACTCATGTTCTGAGGGTCTGTGGCTCTAGTCTCCACTCATTTAGTCTCCACTGGCTTCTAGTACTAGTGATGCGGCTGGAAAAGTGGCACTGGGATCTCCTGGAGTCTTGCTTTGCCTTCCACATGTAGAGGAAAAGCCTGGTTCGGAGATTATTGGGCGAATGTATATATTGTATATAGGTATGATTGTGTTTGGAAGTTTTTAATTTATTTTATTTGTTAATTTTTTTCTTTTTATTTACGTTCTTGATCAGTATTATTTATTTACTTTTTTCATTTGTATATATTGTATGAATGAGAACTTTTAGCCCTAATACTTCTAGACCTCCAACAGTGGTTGATTGTATTCTTATTCAATAGATAGATTATTAAAAAAAAATATTTATACATATATATATGGTAACTGATTGATGTGAGATTTTATTCAATAATTACTGTTAGATTTATTCAGTAATTCGTATTTTTAAAATAATATCACTCGTAGATCAGACAAGCTCTCTGGAATCCATTAAAAAACTTTACCGAACCATTAATAAGACAAATACCCTTATAACTGATAGCGATTTTTAAAAAATACAGCTTTCCGATATCAATAAAAGGGCAGGAGGAAGAGGAAACTCGGAGAGCTATCGGAGCGAAGCAATATTGAACAAAAGAAAGCAAAGATTGATATAGTACTTTTATAGCTTCCGGTCCGCATTCATCTCCCGGCAAGTGTAATACCTTTCAGCCAACTGTTGGTTTTCTATCTCCTCTCTCCACCTTTCTTTTTCTTCCGATACCAAATGAACATCGTGACATAAATCATTGATCCGTGATGAAAAAAAGGAAGAAAAATATATCCTATTGAATCCCTATAAGAAAATAAAAAAGACATGTTCCCAATAAGGTACTTCCTTAACTGGAAATTATTTTATGTTAAAGTGGAAAATAAAACACACTATCGTGTGTGCTTTGGACCATACGAAAGAAGCGAAAACTTTAACGAGGCATATAACAACAATTATTCAAAGAAATAGAAGGAAAATAGGTACTTTTGTCTGTTAAAAATTAATAAAGGCCTCCATAAGTATTCACTGGCATCCTTCCTCTTCCAAGTAATTCACTCCCGCCGTCCTTCATACATCGCCGAGCTCCTTCAATTTAAATCCTCTGTTCTCTCCTGCAATACCCGTTCCCGGTCTTCAGATTTATGTATAATGACCCCTTTTTATCGAATTATTAACATCCGCCTGAATCTTCGTAAATATTTTCATCTCATCTTAACCTACAACGATTTTATTTACGAAAACTCTTGGAATTGGGGCGTTTCCACTCTGGAGTAGGGCAAAGTTTGTCTATTTAATTAGGTACTAAAAACTAATAAATGCACGTTGGCTTTCTACTTGGATCGTAAAATAGTTTGAGCAAAAAATAGATAAAAAAAGTGGCCTACAAAAATAGTGGGCCACTATTATTATTTATTACGTTATTTCATTCATAACAATATCCCAAAATACTTCGTATAAAAATAAATATCCTTCGATAAATTAATAAGAAGACAGTTATTAAAATTTTTAATCATAAGTTTCTTGATTCCTTGTTTGAAAGTCTGAGTTTAAGGGGTCAATAATTTAGATACACGGTTTACAAACTTTGGTAAAACGGCAAGATATTATTCATGCAAAATCAGACAACTATAATATTGAGCATAAAAGCTATATAAAAACCGAATTATAAAGAAGTCATATATTCAATTCACTTCACTTAATGACTCTACAGCCCTAGTTGAACTTAGGCCTCACATATATTAGTTATCTGAAATTTCAATCAATCTTTTAAAACCAGTTATAATCGAAAATTGAATTCGTAAATATTGAATATGTAAATTATAAATTTTATGTATTAATTCTAAAAATTATGATGAGACTTTCTTGGAATAAATGAAGAATTTTTCGCCTTTCAAACATTAACTTGCGTTAGATTAATTAAAGTAATTAATAGTAAGTTAAATCAATATTTTTCCTCTGTTATATTTACTATTTTTCATTACTAATCCCTATGTAGTGTTATAATGCATGTAGTGGTTTTAGTTTTCCTTTCCAAAATTTCTTGGATATGTTATTCTGTGAAGACGATGATAATAAAAATATTTATTTTTAGAAACGATAAACATGTTAATTAACAATCGACTGTTGTTAACATGTTACATGTTAAGTGAACCACAATAAACAACCGTTCGATTTCCCCAACTACAAGCCAACGACCGTGTAATTACGACAGGAGGCAAGTGCAAAACTATGTATTACAAGAGTGGAATTAGTCAACAAGCATCTAAAATAACAATATAAAGATTTAATTTCTTTAAGGTTATAGTTAAAATTATTTTTTTTAATCATAATAAAGTGAAATAAAGCGAACAAGTTTATGGTGGTCGAATGGTTTAACTATATAAATAATTTAATTTAATCTAAATACAATACATTACAATTCTTTTTAGAATCAATAAATGACTAATTTATACATCATCATCTAAGAGAAAAAACAGTTTTTTATTCTCTTTCAGTCATTAAAAATATGTATTGACTTTCCAACATCTTTTTTAAATTTGTTTATTTTATTTAATTATTTATTTCTCTCTTGTATAATATCTATCTGTACTAGTTGGCCGGTGCTAATAATTCGCAGAAAATATTGTTTAGTGAAGGAATATAAAAAAAAAAAAAAAATATTGCAATAAGTAGATTCTATGAACTATGTGGGAAAGGAATTAATTGTTTTACCTTGGTCGATTACAATATTCCATTTAACACAATGGACCAAAATATTTGTACAAAGTGCTTTGCCAGGACCTATTTATAAACGATAACTGGAAAGGTAATATTCAAAATGAAGTCTCGATCATGGAATTTCATAAAAAATATAAAATTTACGAACAAAAAAGAAATAACAAAGTATATGTCATACAGCAAAAAAGAGATAGTGGAATAGTAAATGCACTATCTTTAAAGAGGAATAAATTATTTACTATACCAAATCTAAAAGAATGTATCTTTGTTAATAATTATCCGATTTTTACGAATTTTTTTAAAGGAATTTAGTAGTCTTTCTAATAATCATGGGTACAATAAAAAAAAAATGCATAATTTTTTAGTTATTCGCAAATAAAGATTCGTTTCCTTCATAACTTTTTTTTTATGAAATTTCTGGAGCATATGAACTATTTTTCTCATATGAAGGAGAAGATCTTTAAAATGAGTGGTCAATGATTGGATTTTATGAAGAATTGAAAAAGTTATGACGTACTGACAAAAACCATCTTTTATAAATAATATATAAAAATTACATATTCAAAGCAATAGACACTATATTCATGTGTATACAGTTTTAATAATTTAGGCTTTATTAATTTTACATTTTTTTTTCTTTCTTGTTAAGAGTAAAAGTATATCTCATCTTACAAGTTTCCTTAACTATATTTTTTTAAGTGTCTTTATTTCATTATATTTTTTCTCTCGTTGCATAATACTATTTTAACTATAATACATACATATAACGTACAACACACAGTTCGTAGTATGTACTTTATATTAATTCTTGTATGGTCTATATTTTTATTAATTTTATAACTATTGTTTTTTTTTTCTCTTGTTATTGATTATATATGAATGCACTTTATATTAATTTTTCAAGATATAATCCAAAAGTGTTGTCTTACGTGATTGTCATCCGCATAAAAAAGGTTATTAATATGAAAAGCTTTTAGTTACATTTCTCTCTCTCTCTCTTTTTTTTTTTTTTAATTCAACGAGACAGGATATAACACATCAAAGAAGTTTTAAACTTTGATGAAACGGTATGGCTTTGAGCAAAGCTACTTCATCCTTTCAATGGAGTTAAGTTTACTTCATAAAGCATATATCCCTACAATGGGAGGCTAACATATTACAAGATGTTTGATGTCAAAAGACTGTGACCTTTTGATATCTGACAATTCCTACAGTTAAGCTATTCTCGAAAATTTATAAGCTGTCACTCCAACTTCTAACTTGTTTGTCGTAGTCCTTTACTGAAGCCATCAAACGCTTTTGCCTCAGGGAAAGGAGCTACGACGTATGAATTATCAAAGAGGATAATTTTATAACGTCAATCCTGGAGAATTAAGTATTTATGATAAGCATATATATATTATACTAATAATTATCATTATTTATTTATGTATATTATATTTTATGTAAATATATTTTTTATTTTATATAAATATCTATATATATTTCGTCTTCAGTTTTAATATTAAATATCATGTTAATTAGTATATTATTTATTTACAATATTAAAGATGAAATAAATTTTAACACTAATGCTTCAAGTTTTCTTTGGTTTTATAGTTTTTACCTTTGTTATATAGATATATATTTTTATTTTGTATTTATTTATTTTATTTTTTTATTGCATTGTATATATAGTATGAATGGGCCTCACTCAGCTTTAGTACTCAGTGGCCTTAAATGTGGCAAAATGTATTATTTCTCAATAAAAAGATTTAAAAAAAAAATAATGCTTCCAGAGATGAGATATATATTTACATTGATGTCTCGTAATTTTTATTTTTTTATTATTAATAGTTATAGAAAAAGAGCTCTATAATAAATAAAATTAAAATATTACTTCTTATATTAATCTTGTTTTGTAAAAAAAAAAAAAAAAAACTGACACTGCCTCCTAGAGATAAATTTGTGCTTTAAGAAATTAAAGAACCAATTTGCGTCGAATCAGCATCATAACTTGATAATTTACATAAGTGTTATGATTATTAAAAAGTTATGATTATTAAAAAGCAACTGAAATATATTACAAAAAAATCTCCAAATTCTCTAAAGAAAATTCATATAATAAACATTTTTTTAGTATCACATTTATTGTTCAGTGAGTACAAATATTTTAAAATTATACCACCTTATTATTTATACCTTATGCCAACAATTCGAATTGTGATTTTTCAAATTTCTATAAAATTCCGTTCTTATTTACGATTCGTTATTTTTATAATCCATTTTGAGTCGAATCTGCATCATAACTTAGTAATTTACATAAGTGTTATGATTATTAAAATGGAAACTGAAATATATTACAAAAAATATCCAAGTTCTCTGAGAAAAAATCTGGTGTGTCCACTCACACGACTTTCCTACCTATTTTTAGAAAAATCTTTATAACTTTACATATATATTCTATGAATGGGTGCTTAAGGACCTAATACTTAATATCTTTGAGTGTAGCAAACTCCTATTAAAGTTCAATAAAAAGTTTCAATCTCTGACAATCGTGATTTAAATAATCGATTTTCTTTGTTTTACCAGGATGTTTAGGTTATTATTATTGTTGCCCAAAACCGAGACTAAGACAAGTCTTGGTCTTGCACTTTCAGTCTTGGTCTTGAGTTACCAATTAGATCATTACTATAGATAAATTAAAGTAATTTTTAGATAGGAGAAACCTACTAAGCCCGAATGAAAAATTATAAGAGTTAAAAGCTAAAGTATATTGGTTATACCAATTCTTTAAATATAGTAACTAAAATTGTCAAGTATTAGTAACTATTTTGCCTTAATTTTTATTCAAAAAATTTATTTTGTCTTTTACCAATCTTGGTCGCAACAGTTAGGCGTTCTTGGTCTTGGTCTTGCAATCTGCAGGACCAAGACCGATTTTGGACAACACTAGTTATTATACACTGTTGGATTCCTTTATTTTTCTGTGCAGGATAAGAACAGGATATTGCTTTTAGTTATAACGAATCTTAAACTACTAAAATCAAAAGAAGTTGCTTGTTAAGGAGGCCGTAACTTTTTGTTATAATAGCAAAAAAAAATTTTTATTCTTTTTCTTAAATACAAATTTTTATAGAAACAAAAAAAAAATATTAATTTCTACACTTAATTTTCTTGGAGTATACTTTTTTTCAATGCCGTTTGTTTGCTATAGCATTTTTTCTCCTCTGGATTTTTCCAAATTAAACGTTAATATAACTGTCGGAAAGCTATTTCAGTTCATATCAATAAATTTTCGATTTTATTCCAGTATAGGTTTATTCTAGTTTATTTTTAGTTGAGAAAAAAAGGAAAACTTATCTAACGTATTTATTTTATGTCTTTGTTTCTAATTTTTTTTTCGTGATGAGCTTCGTATCATTAGTAAATATCTGATCATTTTTGTGTGGATCTGTGGAGTCGTCTTGAAAAAAATATATATAGAAAGAAAGCTCTGTAATAATAAAGTCCAAATGAAGTTAATTCTTCCCCACTCCAGGAGAATACATTTTTTTAAAGTGATAAATAATAAATAATAATAATACTTATATTATAAAAGTAACAAAAAAAATCGATTGCCGCATCCAAGAGAACAGTTTACTCTAGAAAAATTTATGTAACTCTAATCATACGTCAAATCAGTACCACAACTTACTTATTTACTTAGGTGTTATAAATAAAAACCACGGCCATAAAATAACGATTTTTAGCAAACTTGCCAAAAAACTGAAATATATTACTACAAAAAAAATTCTCTAAGGGAAAAAAACTATTTTTTTTTTTTTTATGGGTTTCTATAAAACACATATTTAAAGTTTTTTTGTGGTGGGAAAAACAAATATCACTTTGGTTTCTACCTGATCTGTACTTTCACATCGCTACATAGATTGGTACAATTATTTTTTAACATTTAAGCACATAATATGTCAATTTTTTTTTCTACACAGAGGAGTATCTAAAGTAAAGATGTCTTTAGGAGGAAACATAATTGAAATCCGAACTTAAAAAAAACAACAAGTAAATATGATATTTTAAAAGAAGGAAGTTGTACTTAATTAAAATGTGATTAAGTTATTTTAATTTTTTTTTTAAATGTACATTCTATTTAACGTGTTTATGTTTGGAGCAATTACAAATTGAACTTTTCTATAAGGTTAGCACCATATCAACGAACATTAATTAATTTTATAACTGTTTAACATGTTCTTCAAATGAGCATAAGACGAGACAACCTGCAAAAATACATTTTTACTAAATAATTTATTATGCCATTCACGAATTTTCCTCTACTTTCAACAAGAAAGGTCGTGGGTGAATTCCATTAAGATACATTTCAAGACGACACAGAAGAGTGGGAGTGGCGGGGGTGGGGGAAAGGGTGGTTGTAGGAAATTGAATATGAATGAAACCGAGTTGAATAACATTTCTGCTACATCGTTCGCACGCAACCAGATCCATTCACCTTCCCAAAGTTTATTCCAAACATTTTATGAATATCATGTTCGTATTATTTCCAATATAGTTTACATATGTAATGCATATACATTAATTACATTCCGCTCTTATTAAATATCATGTTAGTTAGTATATTATTTATTTACAATTTTAATTTTAATTATTAAATAAATGAAATAAATTTTAACACCAATCCTTCCATAGATCAGATAAATATTTATATTGATATCACATAATTTTTATTTTTTATGAATAGTTAAAGAAAAAGAGATCTATAATAAAAAAAAAATTAAAATATTACTTCCTATATTAATCTTATTTTGTAAAAGTAAAAAAAAAAGAGAAAAAAAATGTGACACTGCATCCTAGAGATAAATTTGTGCTTTATGGTTGTTATTAGTGTTGCCTAATAGCAAGACCAACACAAGTCTTGGTCTTGCACGATCAATCTTAGTCTTGGTCTTGCGCAAGAGTCTTGCAGTTACCTATTAGCTCATTATTATAGAGAAACAAGAGTTTTTAAAAAAAAACAAAAAAAAAAAAAAAAAAAACCGACACGGCATCCTAGAGATAAATTTGTGATTTCAGAAATGAAAGAACCAATTTGCGTCGAATCAGCATCAAAACTTAATAATTTACGTAAGTGTTATGATAATTAAAATAGCAACTGAAATATATTACGAAAAAATCTCCGAATTCTCTAAGGAAAATTCATATAATATAAATTTTTGAGTATCACATTTTTTGTTCAGTGAGTACAAATATTTTAAACTTATGCCACCTTATTATTTATACCTTATTCTAACAATTCGAATTGTGATTTTTCAATTCTCTATAAAATTCCGTTTTTATTTACGATTCGTTATTTTTATAATCCATGGCCGTCGATAGACGGAAAAGAGATCTAAATTACATAAAGCTTCAATAATCCAGTTCAATTATTCATAATAATTCAGTTGAATAAACACCCATACTGGTTTTTTCTTTAAAATCCCTCTTTTATATCTTTTCCTGAGCTAGTATATTTAATACCCACTCTATAATCCTTTTACTACTAAAAGCATTGGAAGGTGCTTTATAGATGCATATATTTTTCGTGAGCTCGATATAAATCTGATATATATCGGTGATTGGGCTCATCTCTGATTGTTGTTCGTTTTTTTTTGAAACCTCTTTATAGTCCTTTCTGAGTTTTTATTAAATCTTGCTCCCATTCTTTTCCTTTTTCTGCTGTGATACAGCATTCTAATCTGTATTCTATCTGTTGTTGTTTTCTTACCTCAGAGATCGGTGGTTGAAATTTTCCCATGATAGATGGAGTCCCTTGTACTGCATTTTACGGTGGTAGTATGCATTTTACGGAAGTTATGAGGAGTTAAAGGTTTTCTAAAACTGTAACGTGCTGAGCCGTCAGTATGCTCACTAGTTGTACTATGTCAGTCCAGTTAGTTAGTAGTTCTGTCTAGTCAAGTCTGAAGCTTTTTGTAAGCGTTTGCTACCTCTGTGTTCGTCCCGTCGGAGTTATTTTCTTAAAAAGTGGATTAGTCGCGTATTTCAGGCTGTAAAAAAAATTGACATGCCTGCGTGATATAACGTCTATTACATTCGGTAGTTTAAAAGTCTTGTGGAGTCTGACTGTTGAAGTGTTGAAAGTCATCATGTACCTTCATAGTCAACCTCCAGACATCGGTAGAGTATCAATTTCGAGAGCTGGCGAAATTTAAAAATTTTGGCACTCAGTGAACATAGAATTCGATGCTCCAAATTAAAGTTTTATCTCTTAGGAGATCCGTTCCCAAGCAGCCTTCATTTATATTTCTATATTTGACAAACTTGGTAAAAATCGTCGTATGTTAACCCTTTTTTTATGTTTTAAATATATAGTTACAATAATGGTATTTTTTTTTTAAATATATCTCTGGTAGATATCCGGATACTTATTTATTAGTTAGATATTTATCATAGTAGATCTTTTGGCCAGAAGTCATGTTTGTTTGTCAGTAAGCCATTGTGATTCTTATGGGGCTTTATCCCAGAATAAAGTTAATTTTTCTGTTCCTTGTTTCTACTCTATTATACTTACTGTTAGTAATAACATACACTTCCGTAATTTACATCCAAAACTTTTCCTGATATGAATTCCCTTTCTAGAGCCTGGTCCAAGTTCTAAGTAGCTCGATTCGAATCAGACTTGGGTGAGTTGAAATTTAATTTGTGACACACACACGAAATGAATCACAGGCTATAGGAATTGGGTAACCAATACGATAACACGCCCATCCTGTTTTATTTTGAGTATTTAATGATGTTAAATCTAAGCAAACCGTCGCAAAAGAATATTTTGTTTTTATTTTTGTAATAAAAAAAAGAAAATTCACGAAAGTCTAAAAAAAAAAAAGATTATAAATATTCTATAACTAATTTTTTTAAACTTTAAACTTTAACAAGCTTTTGTCGGAGCTAGAGTTAATTTCTTTTTACTTTCACTTACGTATATATGTAATGTATAGTAAGTGTAAGTATTGCGATCGAGAAAATTTTTGAATCTGAGTTTTCGACGGATTTATACGTTTTGAGGTACCCTGAGTCGAAATGACCAAGTCCCGAAAAACGGTCTGTGTGTCTGTGTGTTTGTATGTTAGCAGTCTAGCTCAAAAACGAAAAGTCCTATGAAACTGATATCACGTATTTAAGATAGGCAATATGCCTCAGTTGTGACAGCAACTTTTTCCTTAAAATCGGCTAACCGGAAGTGCCACTTTATATCAACGCTGAAACACATTTTCACAATTTTCTCAAAAACGGGTCTAACGATTTTGATTAAACTCGGTGTATCATTGTATAATTAAGTGGTATTTAATATCAATTAGGTCTTATCCCCATTGATGTCACTTTACAGGGCTTAAATGCCCAATGTTCATATACGCCTTCCCCTAAAGTACCTTTAATATGGTTTATTTTAAAAAGTTAATTATTTCGCATTATTCAGAGTTAGAAGAAATCCTAAATATAACTTCTGAAAGAATTTGATAAGTTAATAAAGGAGAACAAAAAAATGCAGAAAAACCTGCGTAGTTATAGACTGTAGCGCCTAAACGAATGTACCGATTTCATTGAAACTTCGCTATAGTCATTTTGTCGAAACCCTTCAAATTTATCTATATAACATACTTCAGCGAAAAGAAGCTGGAAAAAAAGTTACGAGGGATGGTAAAATTAAATTCCGAATAACTCAAAAAGTATACACTTTTTTGGGAATGTTGTGTTAAGATGTTTCAAAGGTATTTAAATTGCCTAAAAAACAAAACAAGTTTCATCGAAATCAAAGCACCATTAGTAGACTTTAAAATATTTTTACTTTCACTTACGTATATATACAATATATATATCTGTAAAAAATTTAGGACTATTTATTGATCAAAGTCTCTCCTGGAATCACAATATTTCTCACATCTCCCGACGGACAATTTCTACCCTCAAACTATTCCATCGCTTCCGCCATCTCCTACCTCAAGACTCCTCGTTTCCTCTCTCATCTTCCCCCACTTTGACTACAGCTCTGTGGCGTATGATGGACTCTCGGTGGACCTCTGCGAAAGACAGAAAAGATTAATGAACAGTTGCGTGAGATATGTAATTGGTGCCCCGAGATACTACCATGTCTCTCACCACTACACTGAGTTAGAGTGGCTCTTCCCCTCCATTCGAAGACAATATTTCCTAGGTACATTCCTCTATCATATCATCAACAATCATCGTCCTTCCTACGCCTACAATCTTCTCCAATTCAAGTCCTCAATCCACTCCCTCTCCACAAGATCTCGACCTTCCGACCTTTACATTCCTTCTCACAGATCTGCCTCGTTCCAAAACTCCTTTATTGCTCGCTCTGTTAATTTTTGGAATTCCCTTCCTATCAAAATCCGACATTCTTTATCCCTATCTACATTCAAAACCCTCCTATTCCAATTCCTGTTCCAAAAACAGTCAGATACCAGCTAACCTTTTATGTAAAATTACATATTTTTTATTTTATATTTTTTTTTCAACAGAAAAACAGATTTTACTGTTAAGAAGAATTTACATTTATTTTTTTTTTGTATTTTTTCTAAAAGGGTTTATTTATATTTTACCATTGTACATAGTTTTAAGTATCTTAGTATGGTTTCGAGAGTTTTGTATATAGATTATTTTATTTTATTTTGTATATATTATGTATAACTAATATTTTTTTTGTTTTTTTACTGATTTATCTTTATCTTTACTTTTTATGTTTGTTTTTATCTGGCCAGATGTAAAATTTTAATTTCTGTACTTTTTTGTTATTCTGAAGGGACTTCGTCCCAGAATAAAATTATTTTCTATTCTATTCTATCCTATTCTAAGTGTAAGCATTGCGATCGAGAAATTTTTTTTTTCATAAATCGATCCAAAATTCTTTAAAAATTCAAGTTCATTATTGGAGTAAGTCTCATATATTTATACATAATCATGAGAATACATTAACACTTAAGTTTTACAGTTTGAGCTCACTTAAGACTCTGAGATACAAGAACTCTAATAAGAGCGTTTAACAGTTGCAGGTTGGAAGTTGGAAGCCAGGGGCAGGATATACCGCAGCGGGGGAGGGGGGTTTACTAAGGTGCAGCTAACAAGAAAGTGAAATTAAATCAGGCCACAACTGCTCCAGCGATAGCCGCACGGCAAATATTGATATTGCTTCAACGGCATCCGCAAACCTGTTTGTTCTCATTCTGCGGTCTTCGGTTTGTGTCCGCTTCCCAACCTCTAGGTACCGAATCGAGGACAGCAATCAATTTATTTTGCTTATTGTTTAACACCAACAGGAACGGAATATTACAGAAATGCTTTTATTTATTTCTGATAAAAGTAATTAGGAGTTGTATATACTATGCACGTCGTTTTGTCACAATTTAGAGAGAACTAAAACATACATTCTCAATAGCGAACAATTTTATAAACTCCACACAGCTTTGAACAATTTTATAGTATTAACGTTTTCCGGCTTGATGTAAGTATTTAATTACATTGAAATGTTTGTCAATATAGGATAGCAGGGATCCTGTAAAACTCCTATTCTGACAGTAACAATTTTATATATAATAGCTTTTAGTTGGAATTCTGTTTGGTGGGAGAGATTATAATTTTAATCTTTTATTTTTAGTTCAATTACAGAATTGAATTTCTGATGAAATGTGTAGGATCGCTGACGCATGCTCAGTTTGATGTCTCTATGTGTTGATGGATTGGCCACAAACATGGAGAAACATGTTCGAGTCGAGCACAACTTCACGTTCACACGCTCTTCCTCGCCATGATTTGGGTATTGTGTTCAATTTTCTTAACAGAGCCTACGATAACAATATTTATGTTATTTGTTCTGATGCCCTTTTAATGGCAAATTTCCACGATTGTAAGATAATTTATGCTCTTACTGGTCCATTCAAAATATTGGTGGAAATGATTGGGTCCATTTGAAACAATCGCCCGCTGCCCCATATTGATCGACGCCTATGTATTTAGCTTTAGAATTTCAATAAATATTTATGTATGACCCATATTGCTACTCATATAAAACCCTTATATTTACCTTTATAAAATTGTTCGTTATAAAATTAAAATGAAATATATATATATATATATATATATATATATATATATATATATATATATATATATATATATATATTGATTTATTTATTGACCACGTTCACTGCACTTTATGTATTTTTATGCATGTTATGATTTAGGTTAGGAAAAGAGGGGAGAAAATCTAGGGAATGAGAAAAATGTATAAGGTGAGAGAAGGAACAGAAAGGGATGTATAATGCTAATAAATGAATGGAAGGAACAGTCAAAAAAAAAAAATAATAAAAAAAAATATATAGGAAAAACAAATTATAATAAAAAAAATATATACAGATAAAAAAAATTATACTATGCTCATACATATTGTTAATAATATGTAATTGTATATTAGTTTTGAAAAATTGTCTGTAGCGATTAAAAAGTATGCTGTGTTTAAAGCAACCCAATGTAATTGGGCAGCACCCTTTTATGATAATAAAGTGATTCTCTCTCTTCTATTATTATATTGTTATCACTTTATTTATTTATGTTTCTGTTAATATGGTGTGAATGTGCTCTCTGAACTTTATTATAAGTGCCTTTAAAATCAATGAGATGGATTGTGATATTTCTCAATAAACTACCTTAGAAAAAATCTCGAATAAACAAATATTAGCGAAAACATAAACTAACAAATGTTAATCAATACGAGAGAACCGATTCATTTAAAACTAAACGGCTGAGGTATTTACGTTGGACTGAGACCCGATAGTGTGTCAAGCTTCGATATCGATCCTTCCAGGGTCAGTAAATATGACGATTCTTAAGGAACAACAACATAGGACGTCATCTATATGTTTTCTAAATTATTACATTTTATAAACAATATGCTTCATTAATATGTTCAATGAAAAATAACAAACAACTTTGACGTGTTATAAAACGACATTAAAATATTATAAAATGATAAAATATGATAGTGCGAAATATCAGAGTTTTTTAAACAAATATAAAATGTATAAAATATCTTTATTTATTTTTTTAATACCTAAATCAACACCTGGTGAGAGAAATGACTATAATTTTTTTCGGCCTTCAAGGAATATTGTATATTAAAATAGCTATAACACAAGTAGTCGGCTGTCAATCACAAGTAGTGGCGACTACACACCCCAAAAAAAAAATTAAAAATATTTAATCTCTACATAATTTATAGAAGCCCAATTAAAAACATATTTGCTATATATTATCATTTAGTAAAGTAGTTCATATGTTCTAAAAAACGATTAAAAATCAGATAAGATATATGTGTATGCTGACTAAACGGCTGATTATAAAGGGAACATTTGGAATGGATGGTACAAAGCCTACTGAATCATGCATTCAAGGCTAAAATGAATTATGTATTTCCCTTGGTTATTTACTGTGTGAATTCGCCACGTGATGAAGACAGCCTTAGGAAACGGCGACAGTCTTGAATCAAATATTAAGGAAAGTATTCGTAGTATTTTTGCCTTAACCATAATTAGATTATTTTACGAGAGTTTAAAAAAAAAAAATAATAACACATAAGAAAAAGCACTCTCGCCCAATCTCCACTGGTTTTATCACTAATGACGCGGTAGAGTAGCGCAGGTATCTCTTGGAGTCCAGCTTTTCCCTCTACAGTTGGAGGGACCTGGATTTTGTCTATTTTTTTTTTTAATTTACTTATATTTAATTTTTATTCAAAGTATTGATTATTATTCTTTTCATTGTATTTTTATATTTTTTTATTATTATTCAGTTATTATTTTACTTCTGTTTATTTCATATTTTCTGTATATATAGTGTGAATGTATTCTTATCTCACTACAACTATTGCCTATATGACAGAATGTTATATCAAAAAATAAAAAAATACACAGCACATAATAGGAATAATACTATTATTAGCACATAATATTATTTTTTTAAAAGGCAGTTAAAATTGTAAATCCATGAATAGTCTGTGATTTAGTAAGGAATTAATGTTTGTTTTTCAATGGTTGTACCAAGATGTGATTTGACCAAGATTATGGGTAACCACCAGGTTCTTTCTCTTAATTAATTATTTAAATTAGAGTACCCACTTCATAGAGGCTGGGTGTGCCCTAGAAGTATCTCTTGACAAGTGGATCGATCAACGACTGATAGAACAGTTTTTTAATTTTTTTTTTTCATCCCTACCTCGCCTTTAAGGCTATACGGGATTTTCCTGGGCCGGAGGGTGAGGGCGGGGAATTTAAAATCCACTCCAGCACCGGGATGCGAACTCATACAAAAAGTATGAGTTCGCATCCCGGTGTTTAGCCCATTCGGCCACCCCGCCCCCTATGATAGAACAGTATAAATAATTACCTGTCAAACCGGTACTGGGGCTCCGTATGTTGAGTATATGAGTACAATGCCTTACTCTCTGAGCTACCCCGCTCTTAAAAGTAGTTAAAATATAACTCTATAATTTGGACTGAGACAGTGCTTTCTTCACCTAAATAAATGAGCAATAAAATATTTTATATCACATGTATTGTTGTAAATACAATTACAAAACAGTTTGTTTAAAAACATTTAACCTGATATTATCCATGTAACTACCGTCAGTCAAAAACGTGTTGTACCCACAACCTCGCAAAATTTCTAAAATTGGACTAAACATTATATCTTTTAGGATCATTATACTTCAAGTGCAATTAAAATTAAACTGAATAAATGTCGACTTGCCTTCCATAAGTATAATAACCTGTTTCAATAACCTGTCTTGTATGATTCGTTGAAGTAAATTTTTATTCATTTCAAATTATTGAAGGAGGGGTGAGGAGGGAGGGAGGGGGATTGATAGAAGAAGGGAAGATCGATTTTCACAAGCTGACTGAAATCGAAATTAAAAAAATATGTAACAAACATAAGAGTTAGTTAAGTAAACATTTATTTAATTTATTATTTTAAAGGAGTAAATAAGGAAGATCCAAAATCTTTGAAAATATAACAAGGGACTAATGGAAACACTATTTGCTGGAAGAAATACATAATAGACAGATGAAGACAATAGCACTATAATTAAGACATTAATAAGAACCGAATTAGGTGGTCGACTTGCCTTTCAGAAGTATAAAAAAAAAAAAATTAGATAAAAGTCTTCCTCCGTGTAATCCTTTCAAAGGAGTCCAATCAGCAAAAGGGCCAGTCTGATATTTACGATTTATTTAACGCTACTTGCCTAGCGTTTTCACACCAACTGGTATCTATACTACACCTTTCCTTAAGTAACTGATACAAATATATTATAAGGTTGGCAAATAAGTTCCGTTTTGTTCTAGTTATTTTTATGTCACTACCACACACTTCTTATCTGATGAATTAATCCCTAAGGTGGATTGCTTAGCCTATTTGTAATATCTTAAAACCCATTCATGTAAACTCTTGTTAAAACTAGATGAGGTTTGTGTTTGACATTTCACTGTGCATATGGAAGAAAATTCCATTCATTATTGATATATATTATTGTTTTATTTAAAAAAAAAACAACGATAAGCGCACTACAAAAACTTATATAAATACATGCAGTGTTTATGGCGAATATGACTTATCCAGAACTTTAAATCGGTAATTAAAAAAATAAAAACATAAAATTAGATACAAATTTGTATCAGGAATTTATAAAAATCATTTGATGACGGATCAAGATTTTAAAAATAAACAATAATAATAATTTTTGATTAATACTTTAATTAATTTCTGAAATCGTTTTAATGTAATAATAATTTTTGATTAATACTTCTATTAAACAGAAATTTAAATTTTGGTTTTCATCTCCATGATATATTTCGATCCTGAAGTAGTAGGTGGAAAATATTATTATCGACCATTAACAAAAGAACAGCTTTTTTTTTTCAAAATTCATTAGAAATGTTTACATATAATATTTATGTATATATATATATATATATATATATACATATATATATATATATATATATATATATATATATATATATATATATATATACATATAATATTTATGTATATATATATATATATATATATACATATATATATATATATATATATATATACATATAATATTTATGTATATATATATATATATACATATATATATATATATATATATATATATATATATATATATATATATATATATATATATATATATATATATATATATACATATATACATATATATACATATATATACTTTATATATATATATATATATATAAATATTATATGTAAACATTTCTAATGAATTTTGAAAAAAAAAAGCTGTTCTTTTGTTAATGGTCGATAATAATATTTTCCACCTACTACTTCAGACTCAAAATATATCATGGAGATGAAAACCAAAATTTAAATTTCTGTTTAATAGAAGTATTAATCAAAAATTATTATTACATTAAAACGATTTCAGAAATATTATATTAAAAATTGTGTACATTAATAATGTATACATACATATCAATATCCTGTTTAATTTGAGTGTAAAAGGTGATTTTAGTTTTCTGATCTAAATTTATTTTATCACAATTTAATCATTATTTAATATTATTTTTAATGGAATAAATAAAAATCAATAATCGGTTTAAATTTGTATTTATAAATCAGGCATGATTTTCAAATTGAAAATTAAATATAATAATTATTTCATGATTTCGTGGAAAAAATAATTATCGATTTTAAACCCTGGACTTAACCTAACACTTGTGTCAAAATAGGTTAGCAGAATTTCGTTTAGCAAATTTAGAAATCCATTACGCTCTATGGATTCCAATCGTTATTATTCTATGATCCAATGACATCATGAGTAACAAGTGGTTCACACTATATTGCTCAAAACTAAAGAAATTTTATCAATCAATATATAAAAATAAAAAAACAGAAGAGCCATATCGTGAGGGTGTTGTTTTCCATCAATACAACACTGGGCCCCTTCTTGATCGCTCGCAATAAATTATTAAGCTTTGAATGGGACCTTTTGCCCCATTTTTTTTCTTTTTACCAGACCTAGCTCCAAGCGACTACCACTTATTCCAGTCTCTGCAACTCCATGCAAATCGAAAGCAATTTAAAAACGAACAGAATATTAAAAAAAAAACATATGCATCATGCAGTTACTGGAAAGATGGAGACAGGTAATAATATATAATGGTAACTAAATTAATGATTAAAATAGATCTTATATCTATAATATCAATTTGAAAAATCGAAATTTATTACATGCCAAGCCAATAGTAATTATCACATTTTATTTATAAGCTTTCGGTTCAAACTTAAAAATCCATACACAATTACCTATTGGACATAATAGTGATTGATAACAAAATTAGATAAAGTGAACCTGTACATACTAATTAATTTCTGATGCACAACAGCTCTATAACACCCCTCTGCCGACCCATTTGCAGTTGTACCTTGATTAACCTGAGTATTCCTGGATAGGTCAATAACGCCCACACATCGGGGTCAGCTAACAGTTGATATGGCTGTCTTTATGAACTTGCGATCACGAGAGATTCATCGCGATCTAAGACTGGAGAAGCATATCAACTATGCCGTGATAACAGAAAAATGTAATAAAATAAATTATATTTATAAGAGCTTTTCATGTAAATAATTGAGGAGGGAAGGGGGGTAAAGTCATATTCATGTTATGACAAAGGCAATTAAAATATGTGAAATTACTAATTACCCTTTTCATAAAATAAAATAAAAAGGTAAAAATAATGGGACAGGTACAAGAACCAATTGGATACTGTTCTCTGTGTTCCTCTATTCATTAAAAACGAAGAAGAACTTGAGGATGACGTTGAATACTTCACACGAAATATTCAAGAAGCAGCATGGTCTTCATCAGTAGCAAAACCTCAAAAATATGATTTGCTACCAATGTACCCAATATACATAAGTACTTGATCAGAGCTAAATCATTAGCGACAAATAAATCATTTAAAAAAAAAATGGAACAGTAAAAATAAAATATTGCACATAAGTGAAAGAGCATACTTAAATAATGTACTTATCTTTATTATAATAGTGTGTATAAGTATATTTGTATTTTTTATAATTTATTTATCTTTGTTATTTTATTTTATTTAGTGTATATACTTTTTGATTATTATTTATTATTTTCCTTATGTTTATTTATTTTTTTTTGTACGTATGTGTGAATGTTATCTTACCTCCCAATAACCAATGTCCATGTTAAAGATTGTTATATTCTTTAATAAATAATTTAAAAAAAAATCTTTATTGTCAAGAATTTAAAAATATATATTTTTTTATAAAAAAAGCAAGTACAATACAGAGGTAAGTTCATATGTTTATATTAGATTACAAATCGAAATGAAAAAGAATACATCAAACACGCGACTAAGATTACAATACTCTCTTTTTTTTTACAATTATCAAAACTGAAAATTATAGAAAAACTAAGTACGAACACATACCTACTTAAACCCATATGGACATACGCATCACAGATTTATCATTTTGCAAAAAAAAAAAAAAAATAAAATAAAATAAAAACTACATTCTTTTCAATCCAAAATTTGAAGAATAATAGCAGACACTTTCTGTTAAATAAATATATATATACTGTGCATACTCCTTGTCATAAGAAACATAGACATAACAACAGAATGATCACCGAAATGGCTGAATTGGAGTTGGTTGAAAAGGTTAGAAAGAGAACTTCTTTCGTGAATTATGACTTGATAAATACCGGGAAGGAAGTGCTGCTAAATAATATCCTTACCTATACCTAAAATGCAAAATGCAGATGAATAGATATAATCAACAAACATGCAATAGAGCTGCGTGAAGATATAAGATAACTGGAAAGGAATAGCCCAAGACAGGCAGAGATGAAGCAGGCTTGTTAAGGCGGCAAAAAATATACTTGGCCTGTAATGCTAACAGAAAAAATAAATAAAAAGCTTAAAATAACATAGTCATAATCTATTAGCTGATTTCATTACTGTAACATAGATCGGTGAAAGGTAAGAAATAAAAAGTTAAGAAAATTCATATATTATTTGATTAAAAAAAGGCTGAATACATAATAAACCTAATTAAATATTGTTTAAAATTTTGAATTGAAAGAAAAAAATATCTTTTTAATAAATGCTTTGACCAATCAATACAAAAATTTAACAAAGCACACATACCTACGATTTTACTCCATACGTATTATATAGAAAATATTTAGAAGACTAAAAAGGTCAAAAGGATTGGAAGGATAAATTAAAGAGGCTTTCAAAAGTAAACCCATAAGGGATTGATTTTTATCTTCGTTTGGCTACAGCTGAGTTGCCAGTACGATTCGCTGACTGGGAGTTTCTACAGTTCTGGAACTTTTTCATTCTTTTTTTCCTCCAAAAACAAGATTCTACTTCAACAGATTATCTTCCCCGACCTTCGCCTTCTTCAAGGATAAATCTCGTTTTTTCTTTATTTTTTATTAATCACACGTCTGTCTTTTGGAAAGTTTTGGAACTCGGTCCTAGATAATGGAACTATTCACAGATAAACATCAAGGTTGCGCTGTATTATTTCAAACATCGATTTGAAGAGGATTAATCGTTATCGAAACTGAAACGTATAAAAAGTGTATAAGATAAATAATTCCTCTAAAAAAAATTCTAAAATCCTATTATCTCTGAAAAATAAATTAATACTAATTTAAGTAAAAATACCATTTCATTAGAATTGAATTCAATATTTTTTGAAATAATAAAATCGTATCATTTCGCAGTGAAACAGTTAAACTAGTTTACTTAAGCAACAGTAGGAAAAAATATATAAAAAATTGTATCTTACTAAAGCCACTTTACTTGGTCAATATAGAATTTCGTTAATATACTGACTAATTGAGAGGTGAATTTAAACGAAAACATCGACGTCAGTGAAATGTCTTAGCGTCAATAATATTGCTTCAATCAAAATGCAAGTGGTGTTTGAGACTTTTGGAATAAATTAGTATTTTTTTAAACGTCTAATGTTTCTGGGATCTAAAGGCCATCGTTGTAAGGGCGCCGGTAAGGTTTTCTGTGATAATTTAAACGGAAACTATCACACCTTACTACCTGTTATAGAAATGCGAAGGCTCTATTCCGTTGACCTTTGAGACTTAACTTGGCTTATACGGGCTGTTATACGAAAAAGGATCTTTTAGTACATAAATAATATTAGGTGCATTTTAATATATGAATCTAACCGTTCGCTTTTAAATGATTATATTGTCTATTAATTTAATATAATTAAAAAAAACATTATTCTTAATGTTGTATCTAAATTTGTATTACGATTTAAGCTCGTTTTTGAAATTTCGAAGGCCATGGACTGATGATGAACTCATCCTGGTATGAGAAAATCATTTTTAATCTTTGATTAAATATTTGATTATTAAATATTTAGGCTTTTATATTTGATTGGGAAGCTGTATCGCACAAACAAGGATTCGCTGAAGCTTTGACTGTGGTTTGTACTGAGCTGAAAGTTGCTATTGCAGAATACTACCGAATAATTTGAGACATTTCTGCTAATGCTGAAAACACAACCTTGAGTACTAAGTGAGAGGAAAAACGTTAATTCTGTTTTGAAATTAATTAAATTATTGTTCAATTATTCGTTTTAATTTTAATTCTGATTTTCTGCCGAGCAACAATTAAAAAAATCTGTCAAAAGAAACGCGAGTCACATATTGAACATCTTGCTAACCTAAAACGCAACGAAACCTGAAAAATATGAAGTCTTGTGTTGATGACTTTTTTCCTTTTATTACTATTATTTTTTTTTTTTAATCTATGACGAATATGGAATTTCAAACCCTTGTCATTTTGACTGCATAACGGTTATTTTTATATACAGAGATTATGAAAATTTAATAATTTTATCTTATTATTTATTAAAAAAATATTATTACCTAAAAAAAAAGTATATCATTAACCGAAAAAAGCACAGCGTTAATTGAGAGTTCAGAATTTGCTCAATATGCTGGAAACGAATAGCATGACTATATCAGACAAACAATAGTAAATTGTTAATATCGGTGTAAGCGATATTTCATTTTATTTTATCATATATAAACTTACGGAGAATCCGTGGGGTAATCTCGAATATTGTCCAATGAATATTACCACAACAATGCATACTTTAATTTTAAATTATGTTTTAATATTAAAATTTAAAATAATTATTTATTGCATTATTTTTGTTGTCTGATTTTTTAATAAATATGAATTGTAGGTTATCCTTAAGATCGTTGTAGTATCTATAATGTGGTGTTAAAAGGAAAAACAAATTGTAATGTCATAAGATTAATAATAACTAACACATGGAGAAGAAAAACCATTAATGAACTGCTTACAGAAACTGGTCAATCAATATTCCCATGATATGAAGGCAGGGAGGTTAACATGGGCGGGGCATGTAGATCTTAGCAATCCATCTGGAAGTCTCTACATAACAATGAATGCCTCAATAGAAGGCCAAAGACCAAGTGGAAGGCCAAAAAGTCATGCTGGGATGGAGCAGGCTTGTTGAGGCGGCAAAAGATCTACATGGTCTGCATTTCCAACACAAAAGAAAAGTTAAAAGAGATCAAATTTTCATGAAATATAAAAAACATACTAATTTCAGACCGAAAATGGTTTATTTATTTATTTTTTCCCACCCCCCAGGAATTCACTATACAAAATACGATATATAGATGCATAATGAAATATATTTACAAAAAATTTCTAATTTCCTTTTATAGCCCAAGGGCATTTTAAGGTAAAAGGGCTATGCACGGTGTATGCGTACTTTGCATCTGTAAAAAATGGTTTAAACATCATTTAATGGCTTTTATTGACATTACCAGATTCGTTTAGATGAGAGTGAAATGATATATTATCAATAACAAGGCTTCTGGACTTTTACCCCACTTGATTCCATATCAGCCTCACTGTACGTTAGCACGTATTAGTACAACAGAAACCTTACTCTCTGGTTTATTTTTTATCTTAAACTCAGTGTAATCAAATTAAAAATTGAAATATTGTTTTCTCAAAATAGATTTTAATCCATTGCGGTGTTCTTCCCACAGGAGGTATTTATAAGTTTAATTTTACCTTAATTACCTAAGGAAGAAATTTCGATGATGAAGACGAACAAAAGCTGCGGTTGAATTTCCATCCACTTATTCAAAAACTGGAGGCTTACGACCGCTAAGAATTATGAATTGGGAGAGAGAGGGTTGGCAGGATTGGACAGAGCGGTAAAGAGTTGTGGAGGAGGATTTGTGGGGCCTGGCTGAAGTTGGGAACTTTAATTAAATAAAATGGGAGAAGGTGGGAGACCGGAAACTGGGCCTCTGGGAGCTCCCCCCCCCACCAAAAGTCAGCCCCTACAACGGCTAATTATTATTTTCTCTAATTCTTGATATTAGTACCTCCTTGCAGAACTTAAAATTATGGTCATTGGCTATAGTAATTTATTTCGTCCAACTGAAAAGAATAATTTTAGACAATTTGTGTATTAAACATCTGCTTATCGTAGATCTGTTTAATAATTTGAATTGCTCCGAACAATAGTGAATATTCCATACATTGTACCGAATAGTTTTCTACACCTTCAACTTAATATACTAAAAGATCTATAGAAGAGGGCTTCGAACTGAAGCCTCCCAAAATATAAAGCAATTTATTTTTCATAGGCCCGAAATACCTGAATAATCATAGTACGTTCTATTTCTAAATTATAACACAGATACAGCTACGAAATGAAAGCATGCGAAGAAAAATATAAATAATTATATCTAAGTGCCATTATTCAGGGTGGCAACTAGAAAGTTAAACTGAAATTCTCTGACATTTTTCTATTTGATGATAGTATTCCCTGACCAAAATGTCGGGGGACACAAATATTAATAATGTATAATTTTTAACTAACTTGTCTTCAATGTATCTACGACAGTCAACTATCAATCCATTATTATGACTAAATTTATTTATTATACATGAATGAAAATTGACCAACAGTCACTTAAATAACAAATATAATGTTTTAAAAGAAGTGTTAGGATTTTTTATATTGGAATCTAAACTTTGAAGTAATTTATTTTTATCACCTTTATTTTATTTTCATAAACTAAGAGGGAATTTAAATAACAGTGAGATTATTGCTCAATCGACTATTTACTTTATTTCTTTTGATACCGACAGCAGTTGGAAAATATCAAGAACAAGAAAAAAAAATTACTAGCAGAGTGAAATAACCATTTATTTTATATATTTGTAGGGTAAAGCATTTATATATTTATTACTCCAATAGTTCTGAGTTCCCATGTCTGAACGCATCTTTATTTTTTAGGAAAAAATTATTGGATATAGGAACAGTCGGCTCTCGAAGATCATTACGACGAAGTTTATCTCCTTCAAGGTCATATAAATGATATCCTCTGTATATTTATTTCCAATTTAAAAAAAAAAAAATAGGTATTGAAAAATATTCCCTGGCTTTAGAAACTTTTTCCTGAATTTTCACTGTTTTTAAAATTCCCTGACTTTTCCCATTATTCTAGGTTTTCAAGATTGATCGCCACCCTGATTATTGTTCCTGTTATTCTTATTTTATTTTATTTTTTTAAATAAAACTTCAAGGACGATTTATACACACACACACACACATATATATGTATATATATATGTGTGTGTGTGTGTGTGTGTGTGTGTGTGTGTGTGTATAAATCGTCCTTGAAGTTTTATTTAAAAAAATAAAATAAAATAAGAATTACATATATATATATATATATATATATATATATATATATATATATATATATATATATATATATATATATATATATATATATATATATATACAATGGCGCCTCCTGCGGGTCCTCTTGTCCTGCACGCCTACAAGAGCCCTAGCATCTTCAGTCATAACATCATTCCACCTCACGTTCGGCCGTCCCACTCCTCTCATCCCTAAGATCTATTCTGTGGTAACTTTCTTCGGAATCTCGCCATTGTCCATTCTGGCTAGATGACCAGTCCATCGAAGTCTTTCCAGTTTTATGACTTACGAGATTTCGCTTCAAAGAGATTGTACGATTCTTGGTTCTTTCGTGTTTTCCATGTCTCGCCTACTTTGATGGATCCATATATCCTCCTCAATATCTCCCTTTTGATCACCAAAAGCTGTTTTTCATCCGCATTCTTAAAAGCCCATGCCTCCGATCCATAAATTAGTACTAGACGGACTATAGTTTTGTACAGGCTGGTTTTTGTCTTCCTTGAAAGATACCGGCTCCTAAAGTTTTTTGATAAGCTGTAGTACTATCTCTTAGCGGTTATTATCCTATGCTTGATTCCTTTTTCTAAACAAGGACGAATTAAAGATCATTTTATATACGTCTTTTCTTTTATTCCAGATTTTATATATTTATCAATACAGAGTGGCCCAAAAGTAGAGGGAAATATTTAAACAGATAATAATAGAGCTCTATTTTATCTAATAATTTTTCTGCCTGAGACAGATTGTAATTTTCACATTAAGAATCTCATTAGAAATCTAATATGTAATAGTCAACTGTATTTAATGTATGAGGAAATGCTTAGAGTGGTTGTAAAAAATAGTACGATATTACATAATGAATGCCAATGTTTCGGTCCCCTTTCTAGACCCTTGGAGATGATATCTAACCAAATAAGAAAATAAATTGTTTTTATTTCATTTTCACTTTTCACTGTACCATCAATTATATCTTCTGTTACTAATTGAAATACAGTCGACAATATATCTACCAGTATAAATGTATGGATGAATTCTCGGAAAAAGTTGAAATGATAAATGAAATTCCTTGGTTTGAAGTGGCTCTGAGAGGCTTTGGTTTCGATTTCATTATCAAGTGTAAAAATGACAATGACCTGTATATCTATATATATAAGGATTTATATCTCGATATATACCATGCAATCCATCGCAATAACGTCGCAAGTTTCTGTTTATAAGAATGAAATGCCTGCTTTATGATCTAATTGTTTATTTATTACATTTTACGTATAATTATTTTTTTTTCCATTTTATCATCCATCATTACTTCATAATAACGTCGCAAGTTTTTGCTTATAAGAATGAAATGCCTGCTTTATGATCTAATTGTTTATTTATTACATTTTACGTATAATTATTTTTTTTTTCATTTTATCACCCATCATTACTTCATAACAACGTCGCAAGTTTTTGCTTATAAGAATGAAATGCCTGCTTTATGATCTAATTGTTTATTTATTACATTTTACGTATAATTATTTTTTTTTCCATTTTATCAAATAACATCACATTCTATTACATTAAGGATGCTTGAGGTGGAATCTTTACTCTCAAGAAGTGACGTAAGACATGCTTTATTATAGTTGTAGTCCAATTTCACCTATCCTATATTCAGAAATACGAGAAAAATTTCAATAGAACGGTACAATTTTTCACATATCGTTCGATGGTTGCCGCATAAAACAGGAACTCCGGTTGAGTAGCCTTAGATCATGCTAAATAAAATATTACATTATATTATATTGCGTATAAATCATCTTGAAAGCATTTATACTTATGTAAAATATTTACAATCGTCCAAGTTGCCCGAACCAAGTTTCCTCCTTCACATGTGGAAGGCAAATTAGGGTTCCAGGAAAATTCCAGAGCTTTTCTAAGCCGTGCCAATGGTATTGGAAGTATTTGGAAACTAAGGGGGGATACAGACACTCAGGATTTTCGACCTTACAGCTCCTTTTATTCGAAAGCCAACGGCATAAGTATCATTTTTTAATATTAAACTAAAAAGTTTTAGAGAACTGTGAAGGAAACTTTCTATTCGGTAATCGGTATTCCCATTACTGACAATAAGTTACTGACACGTTATCTATTTAAACCTATAAAAATATCTAGACTTTAATTCAGCCCGTGGTACAGACCGCTTTTTATCAAATTATCAACAACCACTTGAAACTTCGTAAATACCTTCATCTCATCGTAACCTATAAATATTTTATTAGGAAAATCAATGGAATTTTGGCAAAAATTGTCTATTTAATGAATCATAAGATGATATAAGACAAAGTAAAAAAACAATGTGACCTACAAAAATATTAATCCGTTTGACGTGACCTTCATCTCGAAAAAATTTAAATAACGAGGCTGTATAGGCCAAACGCTCCAATGTTTTGTAGGCCACCTTTAATTTTATTTTTTTCGATTTTGTGATCATATTCTCTTACGATTCAAGTTGAAAGCAAACGGGTAGTATTCATGAGTTTTTACTATCTAATTAAATAGACAAAATTTGCCGATCTCCAGATTGAAAACGTCCCAATTCTAAGAATTTTCGTAAATAAAATATTTGTAGGTTACGATGAGATGAGGCTATTTACGAAGTTTCAGGCGGATGTTAATAATTTAATTAAAAGGAGTCTGTACCACGGACTTTTTTTTTTTTGTCCTCCCCTTCCTCACCTCTAAGGCTATAGGGGGTTTTCCCGGGCCAAGGAATGTGGGCGAGGATTTAAAACTCCTCCGGCACTGGGACGCGAACTCGTGACTATTTTTTTCATCAAAGTGGTATGTATCAGGTTGCCGGGCAACGGAGGTGCAGTGCACATGCGTTAACCCATTCGGCCACCCCGCCCACTCTGTAACACATACTGCTTTTTCTTGATCTTGAGAATACAGCTCCAACTTTTTTAGTATTTAATTTTATATTTATTTAATTATGTATACTATAAGCATCCCCTGGAGGATATTAAGCGAACAACAATTGAAGCCGATTTATTAGAATTTATTTATTTACGAAGAATTAATGCATGCGTTTTTTTTAATAAATTATAAACATTAATAATAGCATAAATAAAATTTTAATAAATAAAGCAAAATGTTTACTTACAGTTATTGCAACTTTTTGATTATTGAGTAATTTCTTACCTGTGAAAAAAGAAAACAAATAAATATTATAATGTACATTATTATTATTGATTATGAATGAATAATTATTTATGTTCTGGGAAATTTTGTAACCTATCATGACAATAATTATAAAATGATGTAAATGTAAAGTTCATATTACATTACACACGGAGGTTTATGATAATTACTGATTGAAAATTCATAAATAATAAAACGTTAGAAAAATAAAATTAATAAAAAATTGATAAATGAATATAGAATTACTTTGAGATGTTTAGCTAAGCATAGATGCATAGCTATCCGAGTTCGAGTCCTGTGGAAGCAAAGTTAGTTTTTATTTGTAATAGTCATGTTTAGAATGGATGCTGACTGCATCACATTTAATTGTAAGCGTTACTCAAAACACAGTAAGTCCTCACTGTAATAATATTTAGAGACTCGACATAAGTCGTAGTGTTAAGATTTCATAAATAATGTGCATTTTATGCACATAGACTTTGCCCAAATGATTTTGTCGCGCAGAAATATTCCACCTTCGACAATTTAATATTTTCAAACTTTGTGGAATTTATAGCTGACTAAACGTTAAATTTACATGGAAATCCTACTCGCAATAATGTATTGAATATAAAACATACATGTAAGAAGCAGATTAACATATTCTCCACAATTCCTTTGATACAGACGCGAAGTTTGACAATTATGACTATTATATTAAGATATATACAATCTTACGATCGATTTGTAAACTGACTCCATGTTATCTTAAAAACCTTAACATTTTAATAGAAGAATTGATTGTCTATAGCTCCTTCGTTATGCAACTAATTTCAAAGAACGTTGAAGAAAAGATCGGTTTTTTATTTTTAAAAACGTACATTATTTTACTTTTAATTAATTCATTTACTAAATAAAAAAATATATATGAACAACAAACAAGTGCTTATATGTATCTAATTGACTCTTGATTAATAGTTATATTATTTTTATAAATTCCAATTGAATAAAATTTAGATAGTAAATAATTAAACGATTATTTTCCGATTATTATGATTAGTGATTTTCTTTTATTTCATTATTTAATATTCTATACCTCTTCAGAATTTCTAAGAATCAACTTACTTGTTCACAGTGAAAGATATTTTAGAGTTGTAAATTGTATCTGTCCTGACAGAGAGAGAACTCTAAAGCAGGTAAGGAGTGGATATATACTGACACATAGCGTCACTCCGATGAAAACGGCACCATCCAAAAGACTTTTCACTTCGTTTTCTTTTATATCACACGTCGCATTACGGATCTACAAGACAAGACTCTACCTGCTTCTTATTCCTTTATTCGGAAGTTTCAGTTCAACATTTAGTCCCTATGTCAAAGTTTATTTGAATGTTAAAACAAATTCACTTGGGTAGAAGAAAACACACAGAGCTTAAAAATGAACTATGAATAGATATGTTATGTTTTATAGTGTATATACTTACATATATGTATATACAGTTGACAGAAAAACGCTCTCAGGTTGTGAGTCAATCAGTCACTTAGAATAAGCTCATTTACTTGAATATCATTCGCCGTTTTTTAGTTGAGCTTCGGGGCTCAAAGAAATCATCGAATTCCTATAATTTAGGACCATTATAATCCAAAATTCTTTGTAAGTTCTTCAACGCTCCTTATTTTGTCATAAATAATACCATCCATAATGACTTTAATGCTCCATATCTTGTCGGCATGGTCCCAGCAAGATAACTAACTACATGTCCGTAATTATCTTCACACTCTTCATAAACCACTTGTTTCAAACTTTATTCTACAATTACTGATGATTCCCTAGGCGCCTGAAAAGAAAATGACTACCTTACCATCTAATATTACCTCTGCCACTCTACAAGCCATGAAGGGTCTTGAGTTCAGTAATATTTATGGAAAGTACTGTTTCGAAGCAAACGATTGTGCTGGGAGGGGATCGGTCCAGGATCACGCTGAACAGCCAGGTTTTTCCCCCTAATTAATTATATAATTAAGTTTACCTACTTTGTAGAGGCTGAGAGTGCCCCCAGGAGGGTCTCTCTACCGCAGGATCGCCCCACGGCCAACGAAGCAGAATATATGGATTTCTAATATAGGGATGTTTTTATGTTCAATACATCAGAACAGTTCAGTGAATAAAGATTTCATGTTTGTAAGAATAACTACGAATCTTTTTCTGGTCCAACAGTGGTACCAATGATAAACAAATGAGATGGGCTATACGTAAACTTTTAAAGAAAATTGTTAACCAGAAAATCATAGGCATAGATCTACATGGAACGGTGAAACGCGTTCTCTTCAATGGTACGACCAAGTACACCTATGGCACTGTAAATCATATTAAATGTTTTGGACATCAAAGGTATACAAGAACTTGAATACCTTCAGTGCTCGAAACATGCCTTGATCCCCACATGTTTGGGTTGAAATGTCGGTACTAATAAAAATCTTGCTTTCCCGAAAAATCCCGAAACATTTTGTAAATACGCTATTTACCTTCAAACGGTGTTGGGGCTAGGAGAAGAGCTGAGATCTCTATGAGCACTCCTTTCCCTTTCACATGAGAGCGGTAAAGCGTGGTTCAAGATTCTCCACGCTTAATGTAAATAGGAATGAATGTGTGACACGTATTTTTTTTCTTTTTTATCGTTTTAATTTTTTTAATTTACTTTTTTTACAAGTATTTTAGATTTTCGTTATTTTTTATTGTATATATTTGTTTATTTACACGTTGTATGCACTACATGTACATCTTTTTTCTCAATTTTGTATATTAATACCAAATACCCTTGATTGAATCAGATTGTATTATTATTATTCCAATAAAAAATATTAAAAAATCATGAAAATGATTCCGTTCTGATTATTTATCATCTATGACATCTAAAAATGATGAATTAAAACTCTAATCACTACCAACAAATTATATCTCCAGTATAAATAAAGATTTATTTGCTACTATAAATAGAATTGATGTTCTCAGAATAGGAACTTCATTGATTTTCTTCTATCCGTTATAGAGAACGTTTTCAATCAAAATTATTATATCATGCCTGTCTGCTTTCGTTGTCGAGAGCGATTTCCTATAAAAGCGAAGACCTTAACACTATAAAATTATCGAACGTTTGATGGGTTTTTATAAAAAGTATCCATTTAGAGAAGTTTTACTGTATATTATGGTCCCCGCAAAAAGTAAGACAGAACGACGCCCATGCCAGAAATAAATAAAAGGAATGAAGTATTATTATAACTAAATGGTCCAACAATCAACAGGTAAATCTGTTAGCGAGATTGTTTGCGAAACGGTAGAAACATAAGTGAAACAAGATGGTTCCCAATTGATACAAATCTGTTATTTTAGGGCCTGTAAAAGCACCATCATTATGAAATAGGTGCCGGACCATTCCGACCCGCTGGGAGAGAACGACCTCAACACTTAGCGCCGGTCGGGATGTTTTGATTTCATTACTGGTTCCATTACCTCCTGCAGAGGAGGGAACAACACCAGAGGCCTCTTCTGGGATATTTACTCTAAAGTGAACCATTACCGGCCATATGTCCTTTCCCATTTTGAAATACATTGAAAGCGGGGTGAGGGTGTTTTCTCAACCCACGTTCTATTATTTCTAATGTTTGTTTTAGAACATAGAATGAAAATACAGTTTCACTGTAGAGGAACGTTTTTACATATATATAAATACGATGATAAACACATCGTTAACGAATTCTCCCTTTTTTTTTTTACTTCCAATTGCCTACATATATATAGGGACTGGGGTAAGCAATAGGCTAAGCAATAGGTAACCAAGTTGAGTAATGACGAGCGTGGTTAGCACTTGGATGGGTGACCGCCCGATTAGGGTGACCGTCCATCAGAGAAAGCCATGCTGCCCGAGACCCCTACCTCCTCCCGGGAGTAGGGGTCAGCCTACTGGAGGCAACTCACATCGACCGGGCGTAGGATTGATGTACCTACCCCCTTGTATTTAAATCAGGAATCGGGATTTAGTCTAGAAGACCACATCTCGCGGTGAAATATCTACAAGGTGTGTAGCGCCAACCGAAAATATATATAATATATATATATATAATATATATATATATATATATATATATATATATATATATATATATATATATATATCAAGGAAATCATAAAAAGGAAATCTTTTATATATATATATGTATATAAAAGATTTTGAGGGAAAAGTCAGTCAAACAACGATCCATGCGCATAAGAACCTTCAATTAGTATTTTTTTTTCTGTACGACTCTTCGATTTTGAGCTAGTCTGTTTAACGACCGATACGTTTTTTTGGAAAACTTAGTTTTTGGGGAAATTCTAATGTATGTGTCTTTTGAAATCTGTGATTCCAATTTTTTTCCGTTCAGAAAATATTTCTTATGATTTTCATTTATAGGCAGGTTTATTTTTCTGATATATATATATATATATATATATATATATATATATATATATATATATATAAAGGAAATCATAAAAAAGAAATCTTTTATATATATTTATATATCAGAAAAATAAACCTGCCTATAAGTGAAAATCATAGGAAAAATTTTCCGAACGGAAAAAAATTGGAATCACAGATTTCAAAAGACACATACATTAGAATTTCCCCAAAAACTAAGTTTTCCAAAAAAGCGCATCGGTCGTTAAACAGACTAGCTCAAAATCGAAGAGTCGTACAGAACAAAAAATACTAATTGAAGGTTCTTATGCGCATGGATCGTTGTTTGACTGACTTTTCCCTCAAAATTTACTGATCACATATGGTACTGTATATAAAAGATTTTACACATTTTTATAATTTCCTGGAGCAGTTATAATGATTTCGATTAAACTAGTCGATGCAAGTTTTAGTATGAAATAAAGTTTGTCAGTAACTATGCGAAATAGATAAATATGAACTATGAAAGAAGAATTGAAAAAGGGACTATAATGGGAGTTGATGTCGGCGTCGAAATATAAAATAAATAGTCTTATTTTTTTTCTTTTTGCTAGGAAGTTGTATGCTATTCTCTATTTTTGGTAATAATAACTTAAAATTAAACAAAAATCTATTTATTTGTTGTATTTCCAAGTTTACATGTTTACGTTTCTTGAAATTTTTTCTCCAATCTTCAGAGCAACAACCCTCCCCCCCCAATTGATACCCAATAATTGGTCTAAAGGCATGCTGATGCTCTGGATAGTATACAATATAATTTGGTATGACATAATTTAGAACCTGGCACATTATACTTAAGCCATGAATCGACAAAGAAACAGGGGATTGCAGTTCTGAAGATGGGAGTAAAAATTTCCAGACGTAAATATGTATACTTGGAAATACAACAAATAAATCGAGTGTTGTTTAATTGGAAGTTATTATTGCCAAAAACAGCGAAAAAAAAATATATATCTCCTTGCCCTATCAATTTTTAAAACCATCTATGTTTTTTTTTTCAGTAATGTAACATTCTGTCAATTGGAAATTTTTTCTATCCTTCCTCAGCTTTTAGGCTATAAGGGTTTTTTTTTCGAGAAAGAGGAGAGGGTGGAGGAATTATGTCAAAGATAAAAGTCCCACCTGCATCGTGATTGGAGCTCGTAATCTTCGCTTTATCAGGGTAGTGGGCAACGAGTATTTTACATACACGTTATCTACCCCGCCCCCTAGTTTTAAACAATATCTACTTTTTAAATATAAGTATATATATATATATTATATATTATATTATTACTATTATTTATTATATATATAATAAATCTTTCTTAACCATGATAAAGTAATACGTATTATATTATATGATTAATAACATATATGAGATAACAAAAAAGATAAAACCTGTTGAAATTATTTAATAGAAATCTAATATAAATTGATAGATATGTCATCATATTCAGGCGTGAGGCCATTATGAATTGTTTGAAACGTTTATTCAAAATATCATTCTATAAGCTATCGCTTCGAACGGACTTTATCCATAATGATTCAATAATTAGGAAGGGGGCTGAAGTTACCTAACGTCGTTAATGACGTAGGGAGTCTAAATTAAGATGTCCCTTCATTATGTCTTGAGCACGCAGATTAATAAAGTATCATTAAGGAGTTCTGCTGATATCTCTGACAAGTTTCTGAGGATTTTCGCCGATATACAATGGATCATTAATTAACAAAAATTTATAACTGAGTATTTTAAACTAAACTTTACACTACTGTTATCCATTATTATGAATTACCATCTTTATTAAGAATAACATTCTTTTGGGCCAATCGCTTCTTCGCTAACAATTTATTTCTCGTTTCTTAAGGAAAAAAAAAAAACATCGCTAATCACTGAATGTACTGGCCAACAAACGTTTTTAAAAATACATAGTTGGATTATTGAGATTGGGAGTCCGTCTATTTGATCCCTTCCCAAATGTGAACAACAACTTTTATGTTAAGTAGTAAGTAGACCATACAGCAAAATAAAAATAATCAAAAAAAAAAAAAAAAAGGTGACTCCTTATAAATAACTTGGAATTATACGTAATTCAAAACACAACAATGAGTATAGTAAACAACAATCTTTGGAACACTAAATTCTGAAATGATCTTTCAGACCTCAACTTCCGACAATTAAATATTATAATATATAAAATTAATACATTTTTTTTCCTTTACTCCCATTTCAGATAATCAAATCATACAGAAAATAGGAGACTATGTCAAGTGATCACTGAAAAGATAGAGCCATAATCTTACTAAACATATTAGTCCGTGGTACAGACCTCTTTTTATCAAATTATTAATATACACTCAAAACTTCGTGAATGGCTTCACCTTATCATAACCTACAAATTTTTATCTACGATAATTACAAGAAATGAGGAATTTCCTAATAAAATTAATTAGTTTAATTAGGTACTAAAAACTCATAAATATCCATTTGATTTCCACTTGAATCGTAAGATGATTTTATCACGAAATCTATAAAAAAGGTAGCTTACAAAAAAATATTGGACCGTTTAGCGTGTATCACCTCATTATTTTGTTGTGTTTGGAGTGCAGGTATCTCCAAATGAACAAATATTTTTTTAGGCCATTTTTTTTCTCGATTTTGTGATCAAATTATATAAAGATTCAAGTAAAAAGGAAATGGGAGTTAATGAGTTTTTAGTACATAGTTAAATAGACAAAGTTTGCCGGTATCCAGATTGAAAACTCCCCCGATTCCGAGAAATTGCATAAATGAAAAAAATGTAGGTTAGGATAAAATAAAGCTATGGACGAAATTTCAGGCGGATTTTAATAATTTGATAAAAAAGAGTTTGTGACACGTTGAATTGAAATTTGATGATCTGACAAGTGCAATAACTAATAGCATTAAATAATAACTCCATTAATAATATCATTTGTATTCATGGATTTATTTTTAAATCGCCTATAATTTTTTGGGAGGAATAATTCTCATATGAAAATAAAATAACCAAGAGGTAGTGGAAGAAAGGAAACTCAGATAGTAGGATATCAAACATGATTGGGAGGAAAAGGATAGAAGAAAGGGAGGAAGACCTTCCAGTTAAACGGAAGGATGGAATGGTAGAGAGGATGACTGGTAGGAGACTGTCGGAGGAGGATGCGATGGAACGGGAGAGATGGAAGGACTTGTTGAGGCATAATTTTTGTTAAGGAAAACTTCACATTAAAGAAATTCCTAATAAAAAAAAAATATTAATAAGATAGTCATTTTCTAACCTTCATACAGAACATATTCATATTCAGAATAGCATTTCCAAAAAGAATCCGGAATCGATAGATAATTGTCAAACAATAAGTAGTTAAATCAAGTAAAATAACAGTTTTTTTTAGTTTTAATGATTTTATTAAGTATTAATACAGTTTGCCAAACTATACTAGGGCCACAGTATTCATTTAAACAATATGTTAACATTAACACAACAATACGAAAGGAAAATAAATATGTAAAAAAAATGATAATAATAAAAATATATAGATAAATAAAAAGATAAAGTAAATAAGATGAAGATAATTAATATACATATTACAAGATAAATAAAATAATAGATTGAAGCTGAATGATAATAAAATAAATAAAACATATTCACACTTATATAAAATATTTACATTGGTCTAAATGACTCTGAATCAAGTTTTGTCCCTCAAACGTAGAGGCCAAAGCAGGACTCCAGGAGATCCCAGTGTTTCTCTCCCAGCCGCATCACTGGTACTGGAAGCCAAAGTAAAAAAATAAAATCTACAATACAATCTCTATAACAAAAAATAGTTGAAGTTCATAAGAATATTCAATCTTTATATTATCTGTGAATTGTACCTAAAAATTAGAGAAAATAAATACGTCCTTCATTTTTCATTATTTCAAACAGAACATCTAAGAATAAAAGTAAGCTTTTAAGTTTGTTACAGAATTCTTTCAAGGTATTTCTTCAATTTTATAAGTAAAAGATTATACAAACGGAAAATTCTTATTTGTTTTGATCAAAAGATTGAACGGCTCAAGAAATTTTTACTTATTTTCACAGACAGACTTAAGATAAACTTGATCGATCGCAAAAGTTTTCGACGTAGTCACTTTTATAAGAAACTCTTTATCTCAAATCGTAAATCATGAACTTTCCAACAGTTTTTTTTTTTTTTTAAAGACTTCTATCGTTTAGTGCCGACAGTTTTCTGAATGAAACTATATAAGTTTCAAAGAAGGTTTTTCTCAGTTTTTTCTTTTTTTAATGAAGTGATTTCTATGTATTTTTTTAAATAATAAGAAAACTTTTGAAAACACTTTAAGAAGTACCATATCTAAAATCCTTGTCTTGCTTTCAGGCAAATGTTTTCAGTGGCGCAAAATATTAAACCAGTAATCAATTTGCAAATAATAAAAATTAACTGAGCCAATTTATGGAAAGTATTCATGATACTTTCGGAGGAAAAATTTATCGATCAATAGAACACATTTACAAAAGGTATTTGTATAATTTTACCAATAAATAAATGTATTAATGTTATGATCGAACGCACAATAATAACCACTACATTATGGACGTACCAATAATAACCACTACATTATTATTATTATTAATTAATATTCAGTAACATCTGCCTCTGATTGACAATTATTTATGTGTATGTAGTTTGATACATATATTCATTATACAATCAATCATTAACCATGAAATAAATCTGCTAACAGATGTATTTTGTCAAGGGAGAACGAAAGAATTTTCTGTGAATATTATTTTAAACTTGGTCCGAAAAATTCACATCGAGATTTTTCATCGCCTTTCTATTACAAAAATGTTTTAAAACTTTTAGCAAGTCTAGTTTTCAACTATAACTGTCCCTTTTTAAATAAAAACCTGAGTGAAAAAATAAACACGATCATCTTAAATTCTTGGGGAAATGGTTTTGGCTCTTGTCCAAAAAATAGAATCAGTCTAAAGCGTATATAAATTCACAAAGCTTAATTTAATCCCTCAGTTTTCTCTAGACACTTAAAAAAAAAATTTAAGCTGCGATAAAAATTTCTTACTTAATATGTTAGGTATGACTAAGTTTTTATGTTTTTAATTTACTTATCTTTAGGTTATTTTATTTTTTATTGTACATATGGTTTCATTATTATTTAGTTATTTATTATTTCACTTTTGTTAATTTTATATTTTCTGTATATATGGTACGAATGTGTTTATATCTCACTATAATTATTGTCCACGTGACAGATTAATATATTTCTAAATTAAAAAAATAAATTTTTTTTGACTCTATATCTTCATCCGCACCTGTCATGGTAGTGACAATTAGCAGATTAGCTGTTTAAATTGAAAATGACATGATAGGCATGACGAAGAATGGAGCCCAGCAGCACCTCTTCCCTGGCCTGTTTATATCCTAAAATCAGGAAAGGAGATCTCTCATCCAGCTCCTTTTCAGTCGCCTCCTGATGAGCATTTCAGCCGTGGCCATGTCTTTGATAAGTCCATTGTGATGTCCGTGTAGTTTTAGATGAAATCGGGAGTAAAGAGTACGTATGTGCTGGTCAATGGTTGGTTGTCTTAGGTCGGTATGTAAAGTCTTATTGTTGACGTACCAGGGAGCTGCAGTTATTAGTCTTAAAATTTTAGATTGAAAGGATTGTAGTTTTTGTAAGTGAGTCTTTTTTGCTGAACCGTAAATCTGTGAGGCGTATGTCCAAATGGGTTTGAGCAGGTAAGTGTATGTATTTAGTTTTTGTCTAATTTTCAATTTTGATTTAGAAAACAGTGAGTACAGTATTTTCAGTCGCTTGTTCAAACTCTTTCTTTTCATTTTGATGTGTGGGCCCCAGGTCATCCTTCTGTCAAATATTAGTCCGAGGTAGCGTATACTGTCCGTCTGAGGAATTGGATTGTTGCTGATATAAACTGGTGGGCATGTTTCTCGTCGAAGCGTAAATGTTATGTGTTGTGATTTGTTATGATTTAATCTAATTTTCCAGAGTGAATACCAATTTTGTAAATTTAGTAAATGATTTTGTAAATTTAATGAGGCTAGTCTGGGGTCATGGTGTTTTGTTAAAATTGTTGTATCGTCAGCGTAAGTAGCAGTCAATGTTTCAGAGTTGGTAGGCATGTCATGCGTATAGACAATGTAGAGTAAAGGTGCCAATATTGATCCTTGAGGTACCCCTGCTGATACTGGTCGAATTGAGGAAATTTCTAAACCCTGTCGGACAGAGAAGAATCTGTCGAAAAGGAAAGATTGGAGAATGAGATAATATGTATTAGGCAGTATAGTTTTGAGTTTGAAGAGAAGTCCCTGGTGCCAGACTTTATCAAATGCCTGGGCAACATCCAGAAATACGCCGGTAGCATATTGTTTTTGCTCTAGCGCTCCAGCAATGTAGTCAGTAACTCTGTGTAATTGGTGTGTAGTTGAATGAAACGTACGAAAACCGAATTGATGGTCAGGTATTATTTGTTGGTCTGTCAGTATGTCAACCAGTCTTTTGTATATTAATTTTTCGAAAACTTTGGAGCATATCGGAAGGAGACTGATAGGTCGGTAGGATGAGGGATTGAAAATGTCTTTGTCCCTTTTGTGTATCATCTTGATATGTGAGTATTTCCATTGTAATGGAAAGTTAGTTGTCCTCAGAATACAGTTGTATATTGTCGTAAGGAACACTAGAGCTTTCCTAGGCATTTGCTGGAGACCCTCGGCAGTTATTAAGTCATAACCTGGAGCTTTTCTTTTTGGGAGATGTCTGATTTGTTGTGCGACTTGTGAAGGAGTGAAAGGAAGAGGGGGAGGTGTCATCTGTAATGGTATGTCTAGAGTATCAAATACTAAGGCTTCATGTTCTGTGTTCGTGAAGTCGGTAAATGGTGTAAATACTGATGAAAGATGGTCTGCAAATAGTTCAGATTTTTCTCTATCCGACAAAGCCCATGAACCGTCTTCGTTTCGCAGGGGTACTGACACCTCTCGATGTTTTAACAAATTTTTGGTATGCTTCCACAAACTTCCATCGTCAGTTGATATGCTGCTCAAATAAGCATCATAATTCGTTCTGTTGAATTTTTGTATTAGTCGTTTAAGTTCGTTATTTAGTCTGTTAAATGTCCGTCTATCTGAGGGAAGTCTGTTAGTCTGCCATACCTTACGTGCTCTCCTCTTTGCCGTGATCAAGTCCCTTATATATTGAGGATATCTTGGCAAGTGTTCTGCTCTTGATGACCTTGGTAGCGATGAAGACCAAGCTGCTTTTTGGACACTTTTTGTAAATTTGTCCACTGCCTCTTCTAGTTCATCTGCTGTTTTAATGGAGCCAGGGATTGAAAGTTCTGAATCCAGAATTTCCCTGTAAGCATCCCAATCCATTTTACCATTAAGGAGCTTAGGGGTTCGTGGAAGATTGATGGGCTCATCAAGGATAACCAAATGTATAAGGGAATGGTCAGAGCAAAGATCAGAGCTCGTATTTATGGTGTAAGGTATGGTGCGCAGTCCTTTGGTTATAAAAAAGTCTAGTAGGTCTGGGGATTTACGTTGTGAAGTCGGCCAATATGTCGGTGTATCAGGTGATATAGTGTCTAATGAAAGCTCGTGGATAGCAGCCCTCAGATTTCTTCCTCTTGGTGTGCACAGCCGTGACCCCCAAAATTGGTGCTTTGCGTTAAAGTCACCGCCTACTATAAAGCAACGCCCAAGGCTTCGAAAATAGTTGCAAAACATCGAAGGTGTTAATACGTACCTCGGAGGACAATATACTGAAGCTATTGTTATTGTGTGATGTTTGGTGTGTAGTGTTAAGCCTGTGGTTTGAATGTCAGGTGTAGTAGGTAAGTATAAGGGATTATGTGATAATGATGTCTTTATTAGTATTGCTGTACCACCATGAGCTGTGTTGTCCGGATGGTCTGTTCTGTAGGTATTGTAACCAGAAATATGAAATTTAGTTCGTGGTGTAAAGTGTGTTTCTGTTATCATTGCGATGTCAATGCGTTTTTCGTGTAAATATAAGTCCAATTCTGTCCTATGTTGCGTTAGTCCGTTTGCATTCCACAGAAGGATGGACAGGGAGCCTACAGTTAGCTGATTAATGGCCATTAGGAAGACACATGCCTTGTGTTATCTGTGAGAGCTGTTGGAGGAGACTAAAAAGGGGCTGAATGAGAGTATTCAGACCGTTCAATAACTGGAATAGTTGTGGAGACATGCAGTTTTCAGCTGAAGGTAGCTGGGTACTTTTTCCCCTCATGGTTGCTGAAGGTTGAATGTTTGGAGGTACTGATGATGGAGGCAGTTCCTGAGCTTGCGGTTGCGTTTGCTTCTGTATTGGCTTCTGCTGTTGCACTGGAGGTTGCTGTTGGGGCTGTTGATGATGCTTCTGCTTCCGCTTCTGCTCTTGATATGGGCTTTGCGAAGGTTGTGGAAGATCCGGGAAATTATGAAGATTTGCAGATGGAGGTGATTCCCTCTGGTGAACATGATTCCTCTTGGTCCTCTGTGCCCTTAGATCTCTAAGGGTTTGACACCCCCGATAATTGGCCGGATGTTCGCCTAGACAATTAGCGCATTTAGCTGGAGTTTCTCTAGTTTTGCTACAAGTGGAACTGTCATGTCCTAGTCCACATCTGACGCACCGTGGTGCGTGGTTGCAATACGATCGTGTGTGACCGTATTGTTGGCATCTGACGCATTGCGGTATATGTTTCTTCCTTCTAAGTTCTTCAATTGTAACCTTTGTATAAAATAATTTAGTAATATCGAATATTTTCTCATTGAAAGTTTCTTTACTTACATCTACAAAAAACATAGGTAGTGGCCGTTTAAAACGTGAGATGGCGTTGGTAATACCTACGATTTTGTATCCGTATATTTCAAGATCTTTTTTAATCTCTTCAATTGGTGTATTGTGATGAAGGTCTTTAATCACCACGCGAGGATTTCTATCCTCAGGAAGCTGATAAGTATGAAATTCGGCTCCGCTGTTTTTCAAGCAGTTAACTATTTGCCTGTAATTGTTTGGGGTCTGGGGGTAAATAGTTACTCCCTTAGAAGTTGTTTTTAGCAAAAAGGAATCTGGTCCTGAATTGGATTGTAAATAAGACACAAGAGCCGCGTAGTTTTCGACACCGGTGATGTAGATTGGGGGTGGATTCTTAGTATTATTAGATGGTGGATTAGCAGAAGAAGTTTGACATTGGTCATTAGTAGTAGATAGAACCTGGAAACTATTGCTAGTAGTTACCACTACTTCCTGTTTTTTCTGTTTCCTCGGGTCCCTGTTTTCAGTAATGTTTCGTTTTCTTCCTGTTACCAGTTCCCATGCTCCTCTTTCGTTGCCTGCGCACGGAGCATTGTCGTAGCAGTCCATACGAGCCGCAGCTTGGGCTGCCTCGGCCTCCTTCGTAACAGCGGCTGATTCCGCCTCACTCATAGGTACTTCGAATCTAAGCTTCAATGTTTTAGTTCGCCTAGTTATTTAGGTAAAAATAACTCTTAATCCCGCAGTTATTTCCAAAATTTTTATAGACGAAAACAATTTTAACTTTTATAATTGGCAAGCACCATATGTTCCTAAATAAATGAAATAAAATATGTAAACCTATTTATCTGTGTAATTTATTTTAATACATGTCTTAAATATCAAAATACATTACAGTGCATCATTGATATTTTATATTAAAATATTTTAGTAACATTAAAAATAATATATAATGGAATAAAAGAAAGGATGAGACCAACCGAAGAGAAGATAAAATATTTAGAATGGTTGGAAAAAAGAATCTAATATAACCTTGAAATATACGGTTATTCAATTCAACCATGCATATAGACGAAATACAGTTCAGAAACTGAAGGAAATGATACAACCTGAGTTTTTAAGAGATAACCAGGCGGTTGCAACTAACAAAAGTATCGATAATCCAAAAATACCATAAGATTGAAAATTTATGCTTGCCCACTTAATCTGTTTTAGCGTTTGTTTTAATAAAATAAAGACCCAACTTACTGAATACCATCTATCATTTTTTTATTTTTTTTTATTACCCCATATTTTATTATTTCTGGTATAAGAGAGGTTGTTCTAGAAGTATAACAAAATCTATTCTAGCCATAATTGGAAGATCGAAATTCATTCTGTGATTAAATTTCAACCAGCCCATCTCGGATTTAGCGTCGCTCGACTCAAGAATGTTAAAGTTATATCTGTGATCTCCGATCTACATGTCTGCTCGCATATAACCTCTTAAGTTGGGAATGCAATAGTTGTCAGAGGTCGACATTATATAAATCAGTTAACTGAGTTACTGTGGTGTTCTAATTTCAAAACTATAACTTTAAAAACTACTAATCTAAAATGGATAGGGACCTGTACAAGAGAGTGGTTAGCGCTCTATAAAGGAAGGATCATAGGATTGAATCCCGGCCCCTACTTACCATTAGCATTGGCTCCCGCGGGAACATAGATCATCATCTCCTTAATTAGAGGAGGCCTACAAGTTGAAAACATATTTGTAAGAGTAGGCTAGTAAAAATAAAAATCTGAAATGATGTATTAAGTTTTCGTAAGCTCAAGACAATGAAGAGTAATGACCTTGGGTCATCAGCCAAGGATCCAGTACTATTACTCTTCGCTGTTAAGTAGAGATAATCCATGGCTAAGTTGGTGTATTTATGTTACTCATTTTTAAACAATACAGTTTTAATCCCAACTGATCTCTGGTGATATTTAAGTCCTAAATAGCACATCTGACGAACCACGCCATCTTTGTTTTTCTTCATTTCTTTCTTTCAGTTCGAGTTTAAAGAATTGTTCGCCTTAATTATATCGGAATAATTGATTAATAATAAATAAAACTACTATAAACATAATGAGCCTTTTGAATAAAAAAAATAATTGTACTTTCTATTAAACAACAAGGGACATTTCCACTTAAACGATAGATGAAACATTGCCTCATACGCAGTCCCCAACAGTCGGAGAGAAAAGTGAAAAGCGTTGGCGGCAATTCCAGGGAGTTTCTCTCCCCCTGGAGCTGGAAAAATTGCTAAGATGGGTTCCATCTTCAACCCATCTGGGCAGGGAACCGCATTTTATTAAAATGGGAAAAGATGGATTTTCACTGGCAAAAGTTGTAATTGCTTAGACCCCGGAGCGTCTCACGTTCTTCTTTCGAAAGAACTTGAAGGAAATTTATTCAGAAAGCGAAGGCATTTCAGCACAACTCGTGGTTACAATTCCATTATATAGAAGGCTGTTTATTATTCAATACGCTAGTTTTAATTTAAACTATTCTATATTATATGGAATTTCTTAATATATAATAATAAAAGAGAGTAAAAATTAAACTGAAAAAATGTGAAGAAAGGTATTGCAAGGATGTAGTAGAAAAATTCCAAAAATGGATCACAAACCGGAGAATGAGGGACTTCAGATACTTAACTTAAATTGTTTTCTAATTGTGAATTGATGGATTGACAGTAGTGAATAATTGAAGCGAAGATTGGTTGGTTGTAGTCAGTAAAAAAAAAAAATGTAAAAATAAATAAATATAATGATTTTTATTTTCTCCGACGTTTCGGGCCAAAGTTCAGGCCTTCATCAGCACTGGTCAACCGAAAGATTTCTGCAAGATCAAATAAATATACTTCTTTTTGTGACTGATCGCCCCAACCAAGATTCTCTTCAATTGAATTGTTTTCGTCTTGATGACCATTTTCTGATCTTTGATAAACGTATGCCTTTATTTGAATATTTCAATTATGCCCTATTTTTATATTATCATGTAAGCAATCTATGATGGTTATGATCTAGTTTATTTATTAAGAGATGTAGGCTTAATATTCTATGCCTTTTTTAAGGTTGTAATTAATATTTTTATAGATCTGGCATCATAGTTTTATGTATTAATAAAAAACTTTTATATATTTATTATAGATCTTAAGTTTTTAAAGTCACTGGAGACTTCGCTCTTATTTTCAGAAATGTAATCTCTTCTAATATTTGAGATATGTTGAGTTTTTGTTTGATAACAGAAAATTTCTACACTCGAAAAGGATTGGAAGTCCTGAAGTCCTAGAATGATTGTGAGTATTAGAAGTCCTAATAGCTCCACAATAGCTAACAGACTAGGTTTACAAGGTTATACAAATTTATTAGGTTTATAAAAATAGTGATTAAAAAAATGAGTGTACTGTATATTATATATATATATATATATATATATATATATATATATATATATATATATATATCATAATAAAACAATAATTAATACAGAAAAAGAATGATGCAATAATGATATAACAGATAAAATAAAATGAAATTATTTGAAGGACATCAGTCGAATATTATATCACATACGAATGGTAATCATCAGTGATAGACATAATAATGTTGATAGTCAGGACGCAGTTCATTTTTTGATTATTTTTAATTTCGACGTTTCAACCAAAGCTTGAGCGTCATTATCAAGGCATGCTACCAACGTTGAAGGTGTTCAAGTACTGAATCTTAAAAAAATTGACTATATATCACCCATGATAGTTAATATTTCCAAAAATAGAGTTTTAGACAGAAATTCTCAGAAATAATTACTTTTTAATTAATAAAATAATTAATAAATTAATTATAACTTCCTCATATCTTAATCTATAACCTATTTACGTCCTTGCTATCATTGATTTTCATATATATATATTTTTGTTTTACATCTATTCACATTTCTTGTACATATATATTTTTTCCGCTTGTGTTATTCATTTAGTTTTGTTTTATTCACACCTCTAATCTTGTAAATTTAATTGATTTTAGCGTTCAGAATGGACAAATATTTGGGCCGAAATGTCAGCTTTCTAATAAATAATACATAAACAAACGTTTTGTTTTTAAAGTTACTTTGACTGATTTCCTAATTGTCTCTAATCTTAATATTCAATTCTACCTGAAAACAATATATCTCATCCATAATAGATGGCTTTGACAAGTTTTAATCCAAATAAAAAATATATATATAGAATAGAATAGAAAAATAATTTTATTCTGGGACGAAGTCCCTTCAGAATAACAAAAAAGTACAGAAATTAAAATTTTACATCTGGCCAGATAAAAACAAACATAACAAATTAAGATAATGATAGGTCATTAAAGAAAAGAAAAGAAAAAAAATATTGGTTATACATACTATATACAAAATAAAATATAAAAATCTATATAAAAAACTCTTGAAACCATACTAAGATACTTAAAACTATTTACGATGTTAAAACATAAATAAACCCTTTTAGAAAAAATAAAAAATACAGAAAAAATAAATGTATATTCTTCTTAACAGTAAAATCTGTTTCTGTTGAAACAGAAAAAAAAAAAAAAAAAGAGAAAAAGAAAGTCGAATCTATAATAAGTATTGAGGTCATGAGCTATATGTGAATATGGTCTTATATATAATGTGTAATTTTACATAAAAGATTAGCTGGTGCCTGACTGTTTTTGGGACAGGAATTGGAATAGGAGGGTTTTGAATGTAGATAAGGATGAAGAATGTCGAATTTTGATTGGAAGGGAATTCCAGAAACTAACAGAACGTGCAATAAAGGAGTTTTGGAACGAGGCAGATCTGTGAGAAGGAATGTAAAGGTCGGAAGGTCGAGATCTTGTGGAGAGGGAGTGGACTGAGGACTTGAATTGGAGAAGGTTGTAAGCGTAGGAAGGACGATGATTGTTGATGATATGATAGAGGAATGTACCTAGGAAATATTGTCTTCGAATGGAGGGGAAGAGCCACTCTAACTCAGTGTAATGGTGAGAGACATGGTAGTATCTCGGGGCACCAATTACAAATCTCACGCAACTGTTCATTATTCTTTTCAGTCTGTCGCGGAGCTCCACCGAGAGTCCATCATACACCACACAGCAGTAGTCAAAGTGGGGGAAGATGAGAGAGGAAACGAGGAGTCTGCGCGTATGTTGAGGTAGGAGATGGCGGAAGCAATGGAATAGTTTGAGGGTAGAGACTGTCCGTCGGGAGATGTGAGAAATATGGTGACTCCAGGAGAGGGTTTGATCAATAAATAGTCCTAAATTTTTTACAGAGGAGTAGAAGGAGATTGGCTGGTCACCAAGGTTTAGTATGGGAAAGTCCGTATAGGATCTAAGGAGGGGCTTGGAACCAATGACAATGGCCTGAGTTTTTGAAGCATTTAACCTTAATCCGTTTAATTTTGCCCAGGCACAGATTCGATCTAGGTCTGCTTGGATCTTAGTAAATGCTACCAATAGCTCAGGGGGAGAAAAGGATAGGTATATTTGAGAATCGTCTGCATAAAGGTGGTGGGAACAATGGAGAATTGAGTCATGGAGGTCATTGATATAGGAACTAAAAAGGAGAGGAGATATGCTAGATCCTTGGGCGACTCCAGAGGATAAAGGCAGGTAGGCAGATAGTGGTTGATTAGGAATGGAGACTGCTTGGGTGCGTTGTGATAGGAAAGATTGGAACCAAGAGATGGAGCTATTGGAGAAGGAGAGTGATTTTAGTTTGTTGAAAAGGATGGGATGGTTAATGGAATCAAAGGCTTTAGAGAAGTCAAGAAGTATAAGGACAGTTAGTTGTTTATTATCTATTGCAGTCTGAACATCATTAGTAATTTTGATTAAGGCGGATTGTGTGGAGTAGCCGGGACGGAAACCAGATTGGAGAGGATCGAGTTGGTTAGACTTTTCTAGGAAATTGGAAACTTGGGATTGCACCAATCTTTCTAGGGGTTTTGAGAGATTGGAAAGAATTGAGATTGGGCGAAAGTCTTCGGGAGAGGATGGATTAGGCTTTTTATTTAAAGGGAGTACAATGGCTTTTTTCCAAGAGGAAGGGAATATTGAGTTCTGTAGGGAGAAATTGTAAATGAAAAGGAGAACTGGGAGGATTTCGGGGAGACATAATTTTATCAATTTGACAGGAATGCCATCTGGTCCTATGGAATTGGTGTGGGATTTCATTACTGCGGTTAGTAAGTCAGTCGGGGAAATGTAGGAGAAATAAAAGTCATCATCATTAAATGATGACTCAGGAGCATAGTTGGAAGAGGAGGGAAGAGAAGAGGTAGAGGAGGCAGAAATAAAATGTGAATTTAAATCGTCAGGTGAAACGGAAAAGAACAGTGAGGAAGGGGATCTAGAAGGTTCACAGAGGGAAAGTTTGCGAAGGATTAGCCATTTAGAAGAAATTAGAATTAGCATATATATACCACATTATATATATATATATATATATAATATATATATATATAATATATATATATATATATATATAAAATACTTAATAAATGTTTATCGGAGGGTTTCTTCAAATAAGAATAATTTTGTACTACTATTATGACCGAATAATTCGGTTTTTAACGGATACCTCTCTATCTCAATATGTTAATGGGTTCACTCATTTTCAATTGTTAATATTGTTGACAAGACTTTAGGAATTTAAAAATGATTACTGCTTGCTTGTAAGAGATCCAGCCAGCAACCTACTATGGTTTTTCTGATAATATCATTTTAGAAAGATTATAGTCGGTTGAACGGTTTAATGAAATACATTACCCGGTTTTATAACCCATTTCATTATACTCATTCAAAAAAGTATCAAGTTTTATAAAGAAATAATGTGCTTGTATTAAAAAAAACTGGATTACAAAGGTTATCTATGGTAGAAATATTAACACAGCAGCCTTAGATATTAGAATGGATTTAAAAAATGGACATATTGAAAATGAACTAGATTCGAATAAATGCTTCAAGTATTTATTTGAATTTCAAATAGGATCTATTTATAGTAGATTCCTCAAGGTGCACTACCGGGATATCTATGACGAATCAGTCGGTTCCTGCCTAGCTGGAATTTCAACTCGAAGGACCTTGGTTCAACCTTTCAAAAATATATCCGCCAGTTAATATTAAAACAGAAATGATAAACATACAACACTAAAATTCAATTTCAAAAATGTCAATTTTTCCGACTGCTCCAACACTTACTAGACAAACGCTCCAAACTTTCGATTAATTACAAAAGACTTATCTACATTACTATAATAAGACCTATATGGACATACGGAGTTGAGCTTTGGGGCTCCACCAAACCATCGAATTCCTATCGTATCCAATCCAAAATCCTCCGTAAAGCCTTAATGCTCCATACTTTGTCACAAATAAAACCATTCATAAAGACCTTAATGTACCATATGTCGCTGATTTAGCTCGAGCCAGATATCTATCCTTATAAACTTCATTCCCATCAAAATCCGCTTGTTTCCACTCTTGCTTCTTCCTCAATCCCTGATAATCCTCCTAGGCGTCTGAAAAGGAGATGGCCTCGTGATCTTCTTACTTAAAATTATTTAGAGAGTGCTACCACTGGGTAGTATCTCTTCAAGCCTGTACATGCCATTATTTATAATTTGTGCATATTTACTAGTTGTATTTGTATACAATTGTAAATTTCAATAAATAAACAAAACAAAAAAAAATGTCAATTTATACATATTTTTTCATCAAACCAATTATTTCATGTTTTATTTTTCTCTGACCACACATCTTTAACAAAAGGTCAATCATGACGAAATTAAGCCATTAAGCCACCCACGTTCGGAATCTCCTTGACCAAAAAACTAACTAACTTCGAAGTTGTCTCTCAGCCTTGCTTGAGGGAGTTGCAAGGAACAAAACGATAAATAATTTATAGGGATTTGGGAGAGGACTCAGGCTCACAGACTGGCCATGGAGTTACACCAAGGCCTGCCGCTGCAACATCGGAACCATGATCCGTAGCAACGTGAGGTCGGGTGACCCTCTCTAGACTATTTGTACTCACTCCAGCAATATACGTATGTGAGGAGACCACATCTCGCCTAGATCTATATGATCTAAACCGCCTTCCGAAAAAAAAATTGCATTTACAAATTACACGTAGTCCTTGGTATAGATCTCTTTTTATCAAATTATTAACATCCGTCTGAAACTTCATGAATGGCTTCATCTCATTGTTACCAAAAAATATTTTATTTACGAAAACTCTTGGAATTGGCAAATTTTTATTCAGAAGATCGACAAAATTAGCCTATTTAATTAGATACTAAAAACTCGTAAATTCTTAATTATATTTTGACATTTTGGGGGTATTGGTCACGCCAAACGGATTTTGGAAGGCCACTTTTTTTATCGTTTTTGTTCTCAAATTATCTCATGATTCAAGTGCAAATCAAATAGGTATTCACGAGTTTTTATAATCTAATTAAATAGACAAAGTTTACCAATCCCAGATTTCAAACTCAATTTATAGAAATTTCATAAATAAAATATTTGTAGGTTACGATGAAAAGAAGAAGCTATATATAAAGATTTAGGTGGATGTTAAGAATTTGATAAAAAGGGGTCTATACAACGGACGGTTTGCACCCTCTTCGCATCACAAACTTTAAAAGAGATATTCAACTAATTTTACTAAAAACGTATGAGCTCTTGCATAGTCAATACTTCAATTACATACTTTAATTTGTCAAACTTAGTTTGCTAAATTTAAATGAAACAGTACTACAATAGTACTTTGCATATAATTTTTATAATTCAAAATTTTTAAAATATTTTTTTGTAATTATCAAAAGTTACGAGTACTGCGTGGACATTTCCACAACATAAAGCTGTACCAATGAAAGGAATGGAATGTGGATGTCTATTTTATTTAAAGTTATGATCGAATGACCTTTACCTATTAAATTATTTTTTTGGGTATTTACGAGTTTTTAGTACCTAACTAAATAGATAAAGTTTACCGATCTCCAGATTTAAAACGCCCCAATTCAGAGAATTTTCGTAAATAAAATAATTGTAGGTTACGATGAGAAGAAGCTATTTACAAAGTTTCAGACGGATGTTAATAACTAGATAAAAAGGGGTCTGTACCACGGAATAACATCCCCAAAACGAATTTAAAAGTATTTTTAAACCACATATGACAAACTTCCATACATTCCAATGTCTAGTATTTTGAGAATAATTTAACATGTAAATACTATTATTCGCTTAATGTATAACTAATAATTAAAGGAAGGAGATGGTCCGGGATGGCGGTCATTAATAGGCTAAATAGTGGCAAAATTATTTTATTAAAAACCAACATTAACTAAAAATTATATATAATAAATATTAATCATCAAGTTCACTTCTCAACTGGAAAGAAAAATTAAATAGTTTCAACTGAATCAGTAAAAGAATATTGAAATGATTTTTACAATTTTCAAATAAGAAAATAAAATAAAAAATTAACATTTGTCCAATTTATTTTTTATTACTTCGTTTAACTCACTAAGAACTTGACTAAACTTATAATTAATTCCATCTAAAGTATAAAATTAATTTAAAAAATCAAAAAAATCTACTGTTCTATCGTAAGAAATATATCGTCTAAAATTCATAGCAGGTAATAAGATTCTAGTAGAAAAAAAAATATTTAAAAAAATGAGAGTAATAGGGAAATTGAAAAATGAAAACAAAATTTAAACTGTCAAAGGGTAGATGTTTTCCAATCTGGTTGGATAAATATTTTATTCAGAAGACCAAGAGACAAAAGAGCAATGAAATGGATTTTCACAAATACCCTACAGATAAGAAATTCTGTAGTATATTTGTGAAATTGAACAAAATAAACAGAATTCTCAAAAATACACTTATAGGGGTACTGCCAATAATTCATTTTTAGACGAAATCGATATAGTGTGAAATACTTCGATACAGGATCACCTATAGTAATGCTTATGCTTGCTTTGAACATAAAAATAACTCAGATATAGTAGATTATCACATATCCTTGATATTTCAATAAATGTGAGGAAAATTTTTTTTTCCTTGTATGTATAATATGAGATGTTAGTTATGGGTTAACCGCGAGCTTTACGGTGTGAGATGTTCGCATCCGCTATTTCCTCAATCTGGTGACTAAAGACAAATAGCACAGATATCAATTTGTTAATATTGTTATAATTCATTAGGAATTTAAAAATGATTGCTGCTTGCTTGTAAGAGATTCTTTGATTTCTAGGAATTTTGATGGACTTCTAATGTGTTCGTTCATTCGGCCAGCTATCTACTATGATTTTTCTGTTAGTTCCATTTAAAAAAAAAATACAGTCGGTTGAGCATGATAAAATAGTATAAATCATCCCAGTTTAATTACCTATTATATCATACTGGTACAAAAAAGTATCAAGTTGTATTAACAAATAACATGTTTGTATTAAGAAATAGCTACATTATCGGCTGGATCCTGCCAGTTAAACCAAAGCGGTAAGATGCAGTTATAATTTATACACTTGCAACAACCGACGCCTAGACTGTTAAATTCCATCGACGTTCATGAAAATAAATTAAATGTTGATAGATATCCCTCCCTCCCAGTTTAAGTAATTTAAGAACTGGTTTGGACTGACGTTGAGTACCTCGTGGCTTCCAGAGCAAGGTCGAAAACATTGGAAAATTTTCATTATGGAATTTAATCATTATGTTGGAAATTAATTTATATTCATAGAATAAATCTACTTTTTATAAACTTGGAGTAATAAGAAATGCCTGCCAAGTAAGGTCAGTACAGCTTCCTCACCATATTCATCGATATTTTCCATCACTTAGAACAAAAGTAATTGAAGAGGAAATATAAGAATATGAATGTAGTTAACAAAATACAGGCAATGAAGGCCTGTACATACTTAAAGCCTATCGAACCTTACATCTTATCCTTCAATCATAACGAGCTATAAAATTTGGTGCGCACATCACACGACTTTCACTTGACATCCTATTAACAGAAATGACTATTTTCAGACAAGAGAAGTGAAAGTAAAAATTATAGGCGCTATATTTATTTATATTTCATTATGAGTATTTCTATTTGTTTAAATACCCTTATATAGGCACATTTTAATTTTTATATCGCTATAAATTAAATATTAAATAATACCAACGATAGCATTTATGAAACCCGCATAAGTATATGTACATGATATTGTCGGAGTCCGTATTATATTAAGCTTATATTACGTTTGGAAGCCTGTTGTACTCTTTCGGGCGATCTCGGGTGAGCTCGGACGCCCTCGTATTCCTGTGGTTCATCCATTGCAAATATTATCCGTTACGATCTCTTATATCTCCTTTAGTTAATAATCAAATTCTTTCATATTTTATATTTAACTATTTTTCGTATCAAAGATCAATGTGAAATGGTTAGTTATTTCAAATTTAAAAAAATAAAGGTACTCTAGAGGAAGCTAATATTGAAAATTAGCCATTTAGGCCATGTTAGAACATCAATGAGAATAAAACCTACATTATATTAAGAAATGCTTAATAATATACCGATGTACTGAGTTTATTCAAAATTGTTGGAGCCGTTTTTAAGAAAATCGTAAAAATGTGTTAAACCGATTATATAAAGTACCATTTCCGGTTCGTCGATTTTGACGAAAATTTTGCTGTAACATCCAAGGATAATCGCATTCTCAAATATGCAATTTCAGTTTCGTATGGCTTTTCGTTTTTGAGCTAGGCTATTAATATACATACACACACAGACCATTTTGCGGGCCTTAGTTATTTGGACTCATGACACCTCAAAACGTGCATTTCGGTTAAAAACTCAGATTCGAAAATTTTGACAATAGCAAAAAATAACCCTTTCTACAAATTACATATATGGGTTAGTGAAAGTAAAAATATTAAAATTTTTTGTACTAATTTGAAGTTTGAGAGGGATTTATTTTTAATAATTATTAAGTTATTTTTTGCAGTCTGTGCCATATTTAATTTCAATATATACATATACTGCTATTTCAATATTTACACCAAAATCTATACTGAACTATCTAAGTTTCAACCCCCACAATCACTGAAAATTACATGAAATCTAAGTAACGGCACTAAGTGTCAAGCCAGTAATATGCAAACGACAAAACGTACAGTTTAAATTAACTATTTTAATACAGTCTAAAATTGTCTAATCTCATACAACAATATTATGAACATAACATTCCTTCCACATAAACAATGCATTCTACGTTTCACAGCCATTATATTATTAAAAGTTATTTATAATAATCTTAATACCGAATACAATGAAATTGACGTTATGGAATTTCTATACTATTCTCCGCATTTCCTTAAACTTTATCTGAAATTGAATGAGCCGTTTTCAAACTATAGGCGTGTTACAAACAATGCGTTTTCAGATTCGAATGTGGAAGCATTTTCTGTAATTAGTGGATACAATTTTCTGAAATTTATATCTATTTTAACAGTTGTTTATAAAACCCTAAGTTCCCTTCAACTTAGAAGCAAATCAAACATGCGGTTTTTAAGATATAGGCGTATCACGGAAAATACGTTTGGGCATATTTAAGAGAAAGCAGTTGATGGAATGTTATGAAATTGATACAGCATCATTTTTTTTTTTTTTTTAACAATACCTATCTCACTTCTAGCTTTTAGTCAAATCGAACCAGCCACTTTTGGAATATTGGTATATACAAGATAATACATTTCCGCGTGACTAAGCGGAAGTATTGTATGAAATTCATATGGGACCATCCAGACACCAAGCGGCACTTTTTATTTGAAATTAAAACCGGATAAACGGTAGTAAGTGAGATGCCCGTTACATTGATTTAACTACAGTCAGACAAACTGACAACGGACGAAATTTGATCCTGCCTGAAATGCTTGAAACGTAAAACGCAAGTGGAAATTTTCAATTCTGAGCACAAAATTTTTTTTAACCTCTCGCAAGAATACAATGCTTATTAATGAGGAGTGCTCTCTATCAGTTTCCAATGGATTCTAATACCAGTGACATGGCGGGGAGAGAAGCATTGGGATTTCCTGGAGTCCTGCCTTGGCTTACACATTGGGGGATAAAGCATGACTCAAGGGTTCTCTGGGTGAATGTAAATATTGTATATAGGTGTGAATGTGTTTTATTTACTTTAATTTTATTTAGCTTTTATCTATTATTTCATTTTTTGTACACAGATATATTAATTTACTTATTTCATTTTTCTATATTTATTTTTCTTTATTATTTATATCTTAGTTATTATTGTTTTTATCTATAATTTCATTTTTTGTGCACAGACATATTAATTTACTTTTTTTATTTTTCTATATTTCTTTTCTTTATTATTTCTATCTTAGTTATCATTTGTATCTACGTATTGTGTGAATGATTCATGTAGCCTTAATATTAATGCCCTTTAATGTGACAGAATGTATTAATATTCAATAAAAATAAAAAAGTTTGTTTTGTTAATTTGTATGTAGAGTGAGGAATCGAAAACATTGCTGGATAAACTAAATTTACTCTGAGAAATGAGAAAAAAATCAATGGCATGAATCGGTAATTATTTTTAAAATCGATATCTTTGTTAACATAAGTACTTAGTTGTTGGACTTTGTTGACCCACAGGAGTTAGTAAAGGACTCAAAAGAAAAAATAGTTTGAAAACTCCTAGTATAGATTACACAAATAGAAATCTAGAAGAAAATATTATGAGACATCATCAGTTAACTAGCAATATTACTCAATTAATAAAGATTTTATTCAAAGACAATGCATTCCTTATCTACCTTAATGGAGATCTACTACATTAGACCAATAAGATTACTACTGTGCTAAATTTAAACTCCATTAAGAGAGAATGAAGTTGGTGGAAATGAAGGGAAACCTCTTCGGTGGTGACAAACTGATTTAATTTTCCGGGTGGGGGTAGCTGTTGAACCGGCTGTAGGGGAAATTCTCTTCCCCCTCTCCTCAGCCTGCGTTATAAATGCCCCTTTTTCATAAGGGCGTTATTTATTTTACGGCTTGGAGGGAGGATAAACCTAACCAGAGCTTTTTGAATTGCTCACTCGGGAATAGGCAAAATTAGAACTGGAGGCTAATATTATTATTAGCGATAAATTAACAAGTGGGATCGTAATTCATGGTTTAGGCCTGAATGAAAAAAAAAAGGGTTGGACATACCGACTTCATATGAAGGCAAATAAATAATTTGGAGGATATAAAACCTTTAATTTTCCGGTGGTTATCGTGTAGGATATAAAGTTGAACAATGGTTGGGCATAACTTTGCTTTTTTTCATTTCCTTCTTCAACAATATGTTTACAAATTTACATATTGCAAAATATGACAACCAAAGTTATGAAATATGTTCCTGAGAATCGCTGCTTTTGTTGAAAATCATATTAATTTTTTTTTTAATTTATTTATTCATGATATTTACAACTTGACATGAAAACGGTTTTTGAGAAACTACCCACTGGTAGTACTCTAATAATGAAGTGAAATGAAAATATATTTTATTATAGTTGGACTACTGTCCCTTTAGAACAAATTGTTAGTATATATTCCATGTCCGTGTGGTCATAAATAAATTATATATTTACAATAAGAGTTAATTAAAAATAAAAACACAGAAGAAGAGAAAGAAAAATACAAGAAAATTGTGAAAATTTATTTTTAATTAACTCTTATTGTAAATATATAATTTATTTATGACCACACGGACATGCAATATATACTTACAATTTGTTCTAAAGGGACAGTAGTCCAACTATAATAATGTATATTTTATTATTTTATTTTATATATATACATATATATATAAGACAGACATAGGAAACTAAAATAACCTAAATAAATTTAGGTAGTCTGTGGGGGTACTTAGTTCTCTTAGATATATTTGGTAATCAGTCGGATTAAAAAAGGAGTAGGTGTTTAAATAGGAGAGGTTTGAAAGAGGAAACTGACTGTGCGTATCGAATATCAGCAGGGATGGAATTCCAGAAGGAGGCGGCTTGAATTCAAAAGGATTTGTCAAACGCTGCAGTTCGGTGAGTAGGAGGACAGAGGTCGGAAGTACGAGATCTAGTGGGACGGAATTGGATGGAGTATTTAAATTGCCTTCCACGTGGTCTTTTGCCTTCTATTGAGGCATTCATTGTAAAGTAGAGGCTTCCAGAAGGATTGCTACGAGCTACATGTGCTATAGAAACATAACTTATAGAATCTCATACAATAAAAAAATATAAGTAGTTTATGGGACAGAAAATGTTGACTATATTTAAGTAAAACAGAATTATTTATGAATAAGATTTTAGAAAAGCTTTTGTTAAGACTAAAGTATTGAAGAAACCTTTTCTTAAATAGTAGTCAATCACATTGTTAATAGTTTACTATAACTATTAAGAAGAAATAGAAACTTACATTAGGGAGTTCAAACTCCACAGCTTTGTCTAGCATTTCCAAGCTTATTGAATTTTTTCTAAGTTAAAGAAAATGCAACAAAAAAACCAAATAAGAGAGATTAATCTGAACAATTAATTAAAATTGAGATTTTTTTTTTAGAATATACTTTCATATCAACAAATTCCTATAGGAAGAGAATAATTTAAAATTGTAAAGATTGAAATTGGTTTGGAATAAGCTTAACTTTTCTTGGCAATAGTTGAATTCCACAAGAAAGCAATTAAACTCGACATGACAAAATAAAATATAATTTGAGTATTAAATCTTATATATTATTTAATAAATTTAGGTCCATAGTACCTTCTGATATGATTGCTAAATCCAACTTGTACCAACTGACAAACTACCAGATCAGAAAAGTAATATGTAAATTTATCTGAGGCAAACGTAAATACAGATACGCCGACAGAAGAAATATTCCAGGATGATGAAGAAGAAATGTTGTTGACTATTTAAGAAAAAAACAATTATTCGAATATTTAATAGTTGGCCGTTGCATTATAAAGGAAAGAGATGGTCCTTGGTGGTGGACATAAATAGGCTAAATAGTGGCAAAACTATTTCCTAGCTGAACACACCTGTAAGTCTCTATTTTTATTCCCCTAATTTTATATACTTATTTATTTATTATTGGTTTTCTTCTTTTTTTTTCTTTCTCCACACTCCTTTCTGTCTATTATTTCATATTATATCGTTTTTCCTTTTCTTTCAATCTCTCCTGCAAATCTGTAGAAGTATATTCACATTTGCATATATCACGTATTACACTACACAAATTGTTACCATCTATTTACTTCAGTTTAGGATCTTGTTACTTAGCTTACTCTGTTTATATTTGAATGTACTTACTGTTTATAATTTTAATAAGCTTATTCACATTGTTCATATTTTTTTGTCTAAATATTATGTAACTTCCACAATTCTCTATATCTTTTTGTATCTTGTCCGTTCTAGCCCTGAAGAAGACCCGTAAAGTCGGGTCGGAACGTTGGCTTTTAATAAAATAGTTTTACGACTATTTAGCCTATTTATGACCGCCACCCCGGACCATCTCCTTCCTTTTAAAAACAATTATATTGTAGGACATGAAAATTGAGGCATAATAAGACAATGCTCTTCAGGGATGGAGGCAAAATAAATAAATTAATTTAAGTTTATATATATATTTTTTTTAAATATCATTTTTTTTTCTTTTGAGATATTAACGTCAAGAAAAATATAATTATAATATCTTTTCTCCGTAACTCTCATCCTCTTTAAGAGTTACTGCGGTAATTCAGTCAGAAAACCTTCCTTTTTTTCCCTAAATAATAGTGGTTACAAAGAACTGGGCAAAATAGGCTTTACAATGGACTAAAAACCATTCTCCTCTGGAGTACGTCATTAGCTTAATCTTTATGGTAATGCTCTTGTTCTAAACTGTAGCGTATACTCTACTCCGCTTTAAATAGCAGAGGAATAAATGGGAGGGTAAGTCGTTAGGTTGGATTAAATCTTCTATATGTCATTTTTAGACACTCGAGATAAAGTTATCTGCAACATGGTACAGATTGGATGTCTGGTGCTGGTTTAAAAAGGCTTTGATCAAAATATTAGATGAAATCCATAAGTATTTCATCAGGACAGTGAGAACTTCCTACTTCTCTCACTAATACTTCTATGTGCACATTTGGATCTTCGGGAGAGGAGGAGGGAGGAGGGAGGAGCTTATGGAAAAATATAACCATGTCTTATAAAAAGATTATTAAGAAATCAGCATCTAAAAGTATTATTGTTTGTGTAACAACATTTAATAAGACTTTAAGAATCACTTGAACACCACTTCATGCTTAGTTTAGTCAATCCAAAGTCCTCTTTAAATTTTTTTTCAATGACAAAATCTACTTTATTTAGATTAAATTTTGTCTAGTTTAATCAGAGAGCAATGGTTAATTACTTAAATTAGATATTTCTTAAGTCATCACTTCATATTCAACAAAAAAAGGTGACTTGCCTTATTTTTGTTGATGATGTTTATTGGCCTATTGCTCATATCAACTTTTTATAGCTCTTAAGATCTGCTATGACCCTACTTACGGGACATCCTGTATATATACTACTTAAGTTCTACTTAAAAGTTATTACATTAAGTCATAGACAATTAAAGACTTTTTATACATATATGACAAGTTTATTGCTAATGATCGTTTGTAGATTCATTATTATTTTTTTTATTTTTAAAAAAATCATTTAAACCTATGTCCACTTGTCCTACAGTATCCTTTAATAATACCTCACTTATCCCTGTTGAACAAATTCGATACCTTGGACTCCACTTAAACAAATGTCTGACTTGGAATCATCATACCAGACTGAAACGACAAGAAACAGCTCGACGTTTCCGACTACTCCAGCACTTACTAGACAAACCCTCTAAGCTCCCAGTCAATTACAAAAGACTCATATGCATGACTACAATAAGATCTATTTCGACTTACGGAGTTGAGCTCTGGGGCTCCACTAAGCCATCGAATTCCTCTCGTATCCAATCCTTACAATCCAAAATCCTTCGTAAAATCCTCACAGCTCCTTACTTTGTCACAAACAAAATCATCCATAACGACCTTAATGTTCCTTATGTTTTTGACCTTGCCCAATCCAGATACCTATCCTTCCATAGCAAACTTCAGAACCATCCGAACCCTCTCGTTTCTAACCTTGCTTCCTTCTCGATCCCTGACAACCCTCCGAGGCGTCTGAAAAGAAGATGGCCTCGAGATCTTTAGCATTGCCTTAATTTACGTTAACTTCCATACTTAGTTAGTCCGGTGAAAATAAAACATATTCCCATCGTTAATTAACTGATTTAAATTAAATTGTTTGTAATTCAAAAAAAAAATCTGATAATTAGTTAGTCCTTGATCTGATAATTGGAGCGGGGTAGCTCAGTGGTAGGGCACTGAGCTTCCAAATGCAAAGATCCCGAGTTCGAACCCCGGCTCATGGCAGAAAATTTATTTATCTGTTTCATTGGCCGTGGGGCGACCTTGGGTCAGAAGTCCCTCCTGAGGCGCATCCAGCCTCTATAAAGTGGGTACCCTTAATTAAATAATTAATTAAGGGGGAAAACCTGGCGGTTGAGCGTGATCTCGGTCAAATCACCTCCTTGCACAACCGTTGACCTAGAAACAGTGCTTTCCCTAAATAGTACTGAACCCCAGATCCTTCATGGGTTGTAGTGGTACAGGTTTTTCAGGTTTTTTGATCTGATAATAAAACGTGAGATTAGTCTGATTTTTTTGATTCGGAGTAGCCTTTTTAAGGATTTGGCGCTTAAATACGTTCGTATTTAAACAGTTCAATAAGAAGGGCTAATTTGTCATCTATTATATTTATTTTATTTTTTGCCACTATCCTGCAGGGTCATTGGTAGCATCTTCAACTAGATTACAGATTTTTCGCTTTCGTTTCAATTTTATTTTCTCATTTTTTGGCGATATTTCCCTATGGCTTTGAATGTATAGGCAATCTTGACTAATGTGTTAGACATTGGACATTACAATTCTCACTGGCTATAGGTTTAAGTCCTCTTGCTAAATAGACATATGTGAGCTCACAATTCCAAATCCTTAAACATCATAGGACAGTATCAGCATTGAATAAACTTTCCTGGAGGATCCGAACGAAGTTTTAGATTTCGAACATTGACTTTTTCCCCATTTATTTATATTTTTGTCTTGTTCTATTTACTCTACCACATTTTCCACAATTCCATACTTACTTCTTTATTTATTTTGTAACAATTACCCTCCATCTGCAGAATTCATCACAACTGACGACATTCGGCGAATCGTTACCCAGATCCTTTTGTAATAAATTAATAGGATTTAAATAAATATAACGTAAGTAAATATCATTTAAAATTGGCATATAGGACAAGCGGAAATCCTGAGATAAGCACATAGCAACTCATTATCCCGAGTTCATCAGTTCGTAAGCCCTTATCCATACCGGAAATAAAGGATACGAGTTAGTAGGATCGGATTAGTTTGAAATTGCCCTGCAATCAGATGAAGAAAGTTCCTCCAAGTTAAACAAGGAAACTAGCTGGTATTGCAATCGCAAATCGCCAGAGAGGTATTTACATGCCAGTATCGCACCTCAAATGTTGACAGTAAAATCAATATATCTGTAGCGAAGTAAGCTACCGAAACTATTACGTAATGAACTATTTGGACTAAACAAAATTTAATTTACGAGTTATAGCATCCTCAGCAATGGTTGGGAGAATGCTCCATATCTGTTTAAGGTGTCTTAAGGTTATAGTTTGTTTTGTTGCATAGTTGGGGAACTTTTTTATCTGTAGAGAAGGCAGTAAGGTTAGGAAGTGGAGGCCACAATAATTCTTTATATTTTACCGTTGCTATTATTATTTATCACTAAATACATATTGATTCCATACATTCATAAATATACTATATTAATTTACAAATTCCCGTTACTTAAATAACTAAATATTAATTAATTCTAGCACTATATTAATATATATCGCACAAAAACGTTTGTAGGCTACATGCGACCTCCAAGACCGCGGTTCTCCCCACCTGTGTGCAACATTATAACATTAAAGATTTTTTTTTGTACATATTGTGTGAATGTTATCTTACCTCCCTATAACTAATGACCATTTGGCAGATTGTTGTATTATTCAATAAATAAATTAAAAAAACAAAAAACATTAAAGGAATTAATTATTGTAGTCTGTAAAATATTGAAAAAACAACCTGGATTACAAGAATTTATTTTTGTATACCGACATAAAACATAATAATTAAAATTAAGTCACTTTTAAAAATTATATAAAACAAAATGAAAAATAATAGAAAATTCCTTTATATAAAAAAAAAAATTGAATGATATATGTAGCCTACATAATGTAGGTATGTAATTTTAAATTCTCCAAAATTACGGAATAAGCAAATCGATGTTAGAAAAAAAAATTAATATTAAATGAGAAAATTTACAAAAAAAAGTTCAATATTTTAATATTCAATGTTAGTTCGAAAAACTTCAAGTAAGCCTTCCATTTAACAATAATCCGTTTATAGTGGACTCTAGCAGACAGACTGCTTGTGGTGATGAAGTATCTTTTTTGTTTATATTTTATTGAATGATAATACAATTTATCTCATGAAGGGCAACAAGTATTAATACTAGAAGAGTTCATTCATACAATATATACAAAAAACAAAACAATTCCAATTCTAAGTGAAACTCCTTGCTGATCACACCTTTAAGTCTCTATTCTTATTCGTCTAATTTTAATTATTTATTTTTAATTTTTTGGTTGTCTTTTATCTTTTCTTTCTTCACACCCCTTTATGTCCATTATTTCATATTATATCCTTTTTTCCATTTCTTCCAATCTCTTCTGTAGATCTGTAGGAGTGAGTATCTTCTGAATTGCATATATTATCCTAGAACAATTGTTGCCATCTATTTACTTCAGTTGAGGATCTTGTTACTTAGCTTACTCTATTTATATTTTAATGTACTTACTATTTATAATTTTAATAAGTTTATTCACATTGTTTATAATTTTTTGTCTAAATATTATGTAACTCCTATAATTCTCTATATATTTTCGTATCTTATCTGTTCTGGCCCTGAAGAAGACCTTCAAAGTCGGGTCGAAACGTTGGCTTTTAATAAAATAGTTTTGCCTCTATTTAGTGTAAATAGACTAAATAGAGGCAAAACTATTTGGTCCGAGATGGCGTTCATAAATATGAGTAATAATAAAACAACAAAAATACAGGAAACAAATATAAATAATTAAGAAAATATAAATAAATAAATAAAAGTAATCGATGAAGTATTTGGAATTAAAGCTAGTCTCAATCCTTCCCTAATGTATACGTAAACAAATCGACATCATAAAGTATATAAAATTTACTTCCGCTTGAAATCGATGATTTCATTTTCTGTTAATAACAAAAAAAAAATTGTTAGGATGTTTTTTACTCAAAATAATCCACTAGTTTATTCCATTATCAATTAACATTAATCTTCTGCTCGCCCTAGATATTTAATTCACGCAAAATTTTGTGAAACTGGCGTAATATGTAATAAATAAATACAAGTTCAAACAGTGACATCATTTTCTTGATGGAGTAAACAAAAAAAAAAAAAAGATTTATCTAGAATAAACACTGCTACAAAGCTTAGAAAATGTAAACATTTCAGTGCATCATTTCAGGGTCAAGGTATATATCGCAATTCCCATATCACAATTCCTCTACAAATATCAAATTATAACTTGTAAAAATCTTATTGTTTACCACTAAATAAGAAATTCAGAATTCTATGTCATACTTTTTTTTTCGGGTGTTCTATTTAATAGTTATACATATTTCCTTGAAATTTCTATTCCGGTTTTCAGAACAGGAACCCGTTAGTTAATACATGTAGCTTTAGTAAGCTGATCATAAATATCATGTGGATAGTCAGTAGATGAGATAAAGGTAGTGAATGTTATTTTAAAAATAATAAACATCACAAGTCTTGAAAAATGGTGTAAAAACTGGAGGATTAAAATAAATTCCAATAAATCCCATCAAATTACCTTCACTCTTCGTCGTAAACCTATGACTTCCTGTCCTACAGTATCCTACAACAATAGCTCTCTTATCCCTGTCGAAATAGTTACGTAGGATACGTAGGACTCCATCTTGACAAACGACTCACTTGGAACCCCCATACCAGACTGAAACGACTAGAAACCGCCCGACGTTTTCAGCTACTAGAGCACTTACTAGACAAACGCTCCAAGCTTTCAATCAATTACAAACGACTCATATATATGACAATAATAAGACCTATTTGGACTTAAGAAATTGAGCTTTGGGGCTCCACTAAACCATCGAAATCCTCTCGTATCCAATCCTTACAATCCAAAATCCTTCGTAAAATCCTCAACGCTCCTTATTATGCCACAAATAAAATCATCCATAAAGACCTTAATGTTCCATATGTTTCCGATTTGGCCCAATATAGATATATAGATACCTATCCTTCCATAACAAACTGCAGAACCATCCGAATCCTCTCGTTTCAAACCTTACTTCCTCCTCGATCCCTGATAACCCTCCGAGGCGTCTGAAAAGAAGATAGCCTCGGGACCCCTCTAATATAGAACTTTAATTTGAGTTCTAGCAATGTGTAGTTTCTCTTCATGTTATGTTACCAGTGTCACATTTACTTGATATATTTTCCATATAATACAGTTGTAAATTTCTTAACTTAACTTAATCCAGTCCTCTGTTACCGCTGAGCAGTGTGAGGTTCCTTCTTATAGAGCCTGATCCACGAATCTCTATCCTGTGCCAGCTGTCTTCCCCTACTCCAGTCCATTCCTCTCCTGTCAAAGGTTTCTTTAACTCCTTCTTCCCATCTTTTTCTTGGTCTTCTCTGTGTCCTCTTTCCCTCCACTTTGACCTCGTAGGTTTTCAGCCATTCGTGAGATATGTCCAAACCACCTAAGTTGGTTTTCTTGGATTATCTCCTCTGCAGGCCTCAGGTCCAGATTACCTTGTATGGTCACGTTCCTTACGCGATCTCTTCTCGTTTTCCCCTCTATTTTCTTTAGATAGCGCATTTCCATAGCTTGGATTTGGCTTTTGTGCTTGGCAGTGAGGGTCCAAGACTCGCTTCCATACGTCAATATAGGGAGGAAAGTGTTCTTAAAGACCATTTTCTTAGTGGTCTTTGAGATTTCCTTTTTGTCCAAGAGGCCTGACTTGAGGGAGTAAAAGCATCTTCCTGCCGTCTTAATTCTCTCTTTAATTTCTCCATCCATCCACCCGAACTCGTTAAGGTGAGCGCCCAGGTATTTAAAATCCTTAACTTCTTCTAGAAGAAGTTGTAAATTTCATTAAAATAAAAAAAATAATAAGTAAGATATTTTGAATTAATGTAGCAATATTAGATATTTTAAAACGCTGAGAGGTTCTCATAAAGTAGACGAGAGGTTGGCGCGGCCAAATAGTTGACCTCACTCCCCAGGGTTCAGACCTGTTCCAGATAAATATTGCCTTGGGTTGCCTGGGCCGCTACCTACCTGTAGTAACTGTAACTCTTACTTTATAGAACTTATTACTGCCTTAAATTCTCCACCCCAAGTGGGTCACAAACTCATTCCAGTTCTTAACAACAATTCTAAGTAACATTTAATACTTGTATAAGAATAACAACAATTACCTCAAATTTTCAACAAATCAGTTTTGGTACTCTCACTTTATTAAATTTTTACATAAATATTAACGGAAATAAAATTAATTTGAAGGCACACTAACTAATCACCAAAATGCTTCTGTGACAGCATTTGCTGATGACATAGCTGTCTCAAGTAGCAGAATGAATGCCAAAAAAGCTAAGCAGCAGGCGGAAATAGTTTGTGAAAAAATTGAAGAACAGCTAAAAATCCCAAACATAGATGTTCCTCTATCCTAAAAAGACGAAAGGAATTATATTTTCAAACCAAAAACGAAAAGAGAAAATGCCAAATGAATTCAAAATTAACAACAGTATTATATTATCGACTGACTTAACGTATCTCGGTATTGACTTCGACAGATATTTAAAATTTATTAGAAATTTTGACAAAACAATTAAAACAGTAACATCTAAGACGCACAGACTCGAAACTTTAATTCGAACAACAAACCATCTTTACGCCTAAAGCTTCTAGTCTATACAAGTATAATACGGCCGGCTCTGTTGTATGGTGCACCTCTCTTCGAACATATCAGCAAAAGAACTGGGAAAAGATTACAATATTTCCAAATGGAATAATTAGAAAAATTGTAAGAGGAACCACGCTGCAGAGAAAGAAGACATTGGATATACAAGCAACGCTAAATTTATCAACAATAAAAGAATTTATGGCAAAACGAAAAAAAAATCATTTTTTTGAAAAATCCCAACAATTGGCAAACCCTCTTTTCAACAACTTATTACCAGCCAAAATTCCAAAACGTTGGCAACAATTCACATGAGATAGATGTTTTATTAATTTAGTTGTAAGCTCTAGAGGATAAGGTCAACTCAAGCCTCAAGTGAGCCCCCAGATGTAGAACAAAATACTCAGCAATGGCTGATTTTAAGCAGTAAAAGGACTATTATGAAGACAATGAAAATCCAAGGATTCAAAACAAAAATAAATAAAAAGGGGCTATGAAAAAAAAAAAAAAAAAGAAGGCACACTAAGGCACATACAACGTTTCCAAAATAGTATACTAGAAATAATGACTCGTTCAACGTATTTGAAGAAATTGAAGGTAGATCAGCTCGACGACATATTTGAACTTCCGACGATTACACAATACATTAGAAATTTATGGACTCACTGAAAGGACTTTTGAATACACTATTTGTTACCTTAACACCAGCTCCAGTTCTTTGGCAAATCAGTTCAACCCCTTCATCAAATCTTTGAATGTAAGGTTATAATAAGTTAGCTAGAAAGTTAGGTTGTAAGTTAGTAATAGGATAATAAGCAACACAAAAATGGATGAGCCCCTCTTTCACCTACATGTTAACTTAAAAAAAAATTGTAAACAACACATCAAGCATTGGTAATTCCACATAGAAGCCTTAAAATGTTACACAGTTACAGAAAAGGGCATTAAAAGCACACACCTGTAAAAAAAATTACATTTTTAAAACTATTGTATATTGAGGATATATTAAAAAAAAATTATTTTATCAATTGACGTCAACAAATAAAAGCCATTATAGAATATTTAATAGTTTACCGTTGCATTATAAAGGAAGGATATCGTCCGGGGAGAAGGTCATAAATAGGCTAAATAGTGGAAAAACTATTTTATCAAAAGCCAACGTTTCGACTCGACTTTGCAGGTCTTCTTCAGGGCTAAAACGGACAAGATACAAAAAATATAGAGAATTGTGGAAGTTACATAATATTTAGAAAAAAATATATAAACAATGTGAATAAGCTAATTAAAATTATAAACAGTAAGTACATTAAAATATAAACAGAGTAAGCTAAGTAATAAGATCTTAAACTGAAGTAAATCGATGGTAACAATTGTTGTAGTGTAACCTATAATATATGCAAATGTCAATATACTTCTACGGGATATACCGGAGAGATTGAAAAAGGATACAATATGAAATAATGGACATATAGAAATGTGCAGAAAGAAAAGAAAACCAAAAATAAATAAATAAGTGTATAAAATTAGTGGAATAAAAATAGAGACTTACAGGTGTGTTAAGCTAGGAGTTTCACTTAGAACTGGAAAATAAGGGTGAGGGTAGGTATTGGGGAATTTTGCTGACCTTGCTGAATTTGTAGATATGGATGGATACAACGAAAAAAAAAACTTTATTTATGAAATAATAGATTTTCACATCGAAAGAAAAAAAATGAATTGAAAATTAACAACAGAAATATTAAATTATCGACTGACTTGACATATCTCGGTACATACTTTGACAGAAATTTAAAATTTAGTAGATATTTTGACAACAAAATTAAAGTTCTATATTTAAAAATATCATATATTTTTTTATGTCCCTTCGACTATACTACAGTTACCCAACCACTTATAGAAAAAGTTCCTTGTTAAATAAGCTTTAAGTCCATGTTGATTTAACAAAGGATTTATTGGGAAATAAATTGAGATTCGTCTCAAGTTTTGTAAAAAAAAATATTTGATTTGATATTCTGTTATCTAAAAGTGTCCCTGTTTTAAGCGAAAGTGACAATTTAATTTAATTACGTTGTTGCACGGCGCATCAGATTTTTTTTTTTTTATGCGTATCATTAAAAACCTCATTACATCACTCGGTCTAAAATAAATGTTCATCGATCAATTAAAGTTCTCTTTTAACCCTACTTATAAAATAAACGAGCAGATAAATAGATTAATATAAGAATAAACAGATAAGTAATTGATCGCGCCATTGACCCTGACGGCATAAAAGATTGAACATTTTTTCTTGTTTTAGGGTTTGCTCTTCCTATCCAAGGTATATTATTTTTCTTAAAAAGTATAAGAAAATTATAGAGATATGAAAAACGCCTAAAAAGTATCCCAAATTTATTCTTCTTATTTAAATATGAGCTAATAATGACATGATTTACATCGATGAATAGTGAGAATAATGTCTTAATTAAAAAATACTAATGCGAAAAGTAGATAAAAACTTTCTTTAAAAGTTGTTATTTAAACCTTTAAAATAAATTAAGACACATGTCGTTAACTAGGAAAAAAAGCAACTTTCAATGAAAAATTTGCATTTTTATCAATTAAAAATTTATGAAAAATAAATCAACCGGCCTAAACAGCTCTGACTGTTTTAGGAATTCAGTGGCAAGCTATTATATTCTTATTTTGGTTTGCAATCTGCAAAATTACTACCATTACAGGCATTTTCCCCAAATCTGATTTCAGTCGAAAAACAAATTCAAAATAACCACCGAGATAAACAATGTGATCCTTAAAATTTATTTAACTGTGGTTTTGAACTCTCAAATAGATATGGAATAACTGGAAAAATATATAAAAACTATTTCAATGGATCGACCCAAATATCAAAAGGAAATGTATATATTAACTTTTCCCATCTGAGTAGTGACAGATGTAGAATAATCGTTAATAGGTAACTATATACATATATTGATTTTTTTTCTTTATTAATGCAATTTACAACTGCGAAAAAATAAATACACATATAGTAAATGTGGTACATAGTAATACAGAAACTACTCGCTGGTAGTACTCTAATAATATGTCTACTTAAGGAGATCACGAGACCATCTTCTTTTCAGACGCTTTGGTGGGTTATCAGGGATCGAAGAGGAAGCAAGGTTAGAAATCCGAGGGTTCGGATAGTTCAGAAGTTTGTTATGGAAGGATAGGTATCTGAATTGGGCCAAATCAGAATATTAACTATATTCAAGTAGGAAATATAAACAAAGAAATGTATGAAGGCTGACAGTAGAGAATTTGGCGACAAGTAAAAATGACATAATGTTTTTTAATCTACAAGCACCTGAGTGTAAATTAATATTTCCCTCTCTAAAATAACAAATAAATAAACTAATTGAAAATTGCTTGGATACGCCCATGGCTTAGGTTGGTCTTGTAGATCAGGGTTTTGGGGTTTCATCGAAGTGAGGAACGAATACTGAACCTCTGCTGGCAAATAGACTAGTTAATTTGAAATGGTCTGACAGGACTTTGTACTGGTCACTCCAGATTTAGTAAGCACTTCTATAATGTGAAGTTCGTGGAATCACCGCTCTACCTATTCAGCAGGGTGGAAGATGAAACTGCAAACCAGGTAAATATATAATGTGATGGCCTGGCACACACACGGTTTCTCGGCTTTAGCTTAATTCAACCTTTATTCCAAACTTCCCCGACCAATTTATCCACATAGTATGTTAAGCATTCCAAAAGGCTTTTGGTTAATCTTCTCAGAGGATCAGATCTGGAATCTATTCTACAGAATACATATAAATTTATTTTTTTATATTTTACAAAAATGTCTTGTTACAATGTTCTCTTCTTAACAAGGTTTGAATAAATAATTTCAATGATAGCTATACTTTTTTTTGCCTCCTTGCTGGAAAGGTGTTTCTTAAAAAAATCTGGAAACGAGACAATTTGTTAAAAATGAATTCATTCATAAATATTAAGTGGAGCATTCATGTATGATTAGCTCTGATGACCTACACAAATTATAGATTGTCACTTAATCCTTAAAACTGTATTTAATATGAAATTTATTTATGTATTAATTTTTTATAGCCGATTTTAACTGTTATTTTACATAAAATTCTTTTAGAGGAAAAATGCATTTTATGAGTGATTGACAAGATTGACAGAATTATTGTTTAAGCCTTGAATATTTTTTTGAAATTTATGGTACGAGGATTAAAATCGAGTTAGTCATAATTTTACCGTGATCGAATAAAAAAAACAAAAACAAAAAAAAAAAAAAAACATGATAGCTTTAAAACATTTTATGTATCTGTTTAAGAATAGAAAATAGAAAATGTAAACTGTGTAACAATCCAGCTTCTATACTAAATCTAGGGTTCGTCATGTATAATTGATGTTTGAGGATCATTGAAAATAATAAATGATATTTCCTTAAGTTTAAGTTCGTCTTAAGGTCTTAAATAATATTAAATTTTACTTTCTCATCTTAAACGTAAAAAAAGAAAATATTTTATTATCTATACTGTTAAAAAAAAAATTACTTGAAGGGTCTTCATTCAGGGAGAGGGGGGGGTTCAGAACTTAGTAAGGAAATACTCTCTGAAAAACTCATTGTTCAGAGAGGTAATTTTGCCAAGATCATGCCCAACCGCCAAATTTTTCTTCTTAGTTAACTATTCAATAATGAGTACTCACTCTATAGTGGATGGGTGTGCCCTAAGAGAGTCTCTCGAACCCAGAAAACTACTAAAAGTAAATAACATTGTACCAATAAATTATTTCAACAAAATATACATTATATCTCTTCTGTATATAGAATAGAATAGAGAATAACTTTATTCTGGGACCAAATCCCTTAGGAGTAACAGAATACTACAGAAAAAAAAGAATAACATCTTACCAGAAAAAAAATTACATTAACAAATAGCTTGACAAATAGCTTTAAGTCAATAAATTATGTATATAAAATCAAACCAATGAGACTATTTACAAAATACTAAAATTATATAAAATAAATATAAGAAGTGAAACTAATTACGAAACAAAATAAACCCTGCTTAGCTAAAAATATAAAAGAATATAATAATCAAAAGAATAATATTTAAAAAAATTAATAAGGTAGAATACAAAATAAGGTAGTCTAATAAATGTGCAACGTATCTCCCATGAATAAAAGAAATTTTCAATTATTATTGAAACTACACAGCCACATACACACAAATATATGCATAAATCATCTATATGTACAAATAGTGTGAATGTAGTTTAACCTCACCATAACAATTGTCTAAGTGACAGAATATTATATTACTCAATTAAATATATATATATATATACTATTTTAAAATAACGAAATACAGAACAAACATAGTTTCTATTAATCTAGAAACGAATAAATCCCTATATTAAAAAAAAAAAGGCTTCATCTCACAGAAAATTGATAAAAAAATGTTCGTGATTGATCTTTTGCGTAATAAAGGATATCCGCTATCAATTTGAGATTTTAGAAACAAAGGGATAAAAATGCACATCCTTATTCTATTAATATAATCCTCAATAGTCACCTTACCGGTTTTTTATTTTAAGGTTGTGCGAGGGTAGGCGAAAACCGGTCACGCAAGTTGTCAGGTTCTTCCAGTGATCATGTGTTGACGCGGAAGTTTGGGTCTTTCCAGAGGTTGGAAAAAATTAGAACGTAACACTATATGGTAAAATGTCAACCGCATTGGGTGTGTGAGTCAACTCAAGCTCATAACAAAACCTTTGTTAACAGATGAAGTTGGTAAATATAACTTCCTTGTGACTTGTATATTTTTTTATTTATCACATTTCTTTACAATGTTTAACATTCCGGGAAATGGTTTTTCCATCATCAGGAACATAATCACAATTTTTTTTTCACACATAATTTTTTTTTTTTTTGGAATCCCTTCTACATTTTATAAAATATTTTTTATTTCTTTTTATAGTTAAAAATGTTCAGGGGAAAAATTTATCTTGACCAACGATTGATTGGATATGAGAAAATACCTTTCAGAATTTTTCATTTTTTTATTTTATTAAATAATATAAATTTCTGTTAAATGGACAACGGTTATAGGAAGGGAAGAGTTCATTCACACTACATATCGTCGGTGTATTTTATGAATTTCGACATTATTAATCGATACAAAAACACTATAAGTACATAAAAATGGAACAAACCCTATATTGGTAAAATTTAAGATATTTTTTCTAGTAACTTTTTGCAATAAACCGACGATATACAGAAACGTAAAAAAATAAAATAAAACTGAAGCAAAATAACGAAATCATAATACATAAATAAAAATAGAATAACTTAAAGATAAGCAAATTTAAAAAAAACAAAAAAAACAGACGTACCTATCCAGGGTGTCACGATTCTTAATGACCAAACTGTGGGGGTGATTCTACACAAAATTTCCAAGAAAAAAGTTCATGTGACACATTGGCCTATTTCGTACGGAAAAAAAGTCAAGACCAATTCTTTGTGGTCACGTTTTTTATTGAATAAGAAGGAATTGCTCAAAAACTGTTAGGATAATGAACTTCTGAGTACAGAATTGTAAAGTCGATGAATTGTTTTTGAAAATAAAGTGACTAAATTTACTTAAGCAAATGATAAAAGGGGATTTCAAGGGTTTTAATACGACCGTGTCTATGTACGGCGACCGTGTAAAAGTACCACCATGTTTTCCCCCTTAATTAATTATTATAATTAAGAGTACCCACTTTACACAGGTCAGGTGTGCCCCAGGAGGGTCTCTCGACACCAGGATCGTTCCACCACCGATAAATGTCATCAGCAAGAGTCGAATTCGGGGTTTAGAGCTCGGCTACTTAGCGGCTCACTCATATAAGTATAATATTGTACATATATATTATAATACTTAGTTCAGTGATTTCTGACAATGATCTCATCTTTTAAAGAAAGGATGTACGACAATGATATGATTTTCAAGTAATTGATTAACAAAAATAGGATAGATAGCAATAAGTAAGCAAGTATTTATGAATGACGAATTGATATTCCATTCAACCATAAAACTTCCTCTTAAGCATTAATTATTATAATTTTTTTGTTGTATTTTAACATGTTACGTGAGCATTGAGAAGAAAATAATAACACAGTAATTGTTTAAATATCACAACAAATGACAGGAAAAGAGTTGGTTATGCAACCTATTTTAATTGAGCAATTAACTGAAAGGTATAATTAAATTAATAAAGAGAAAATAATGAACAAGAATATGTAAATTAAATATTTAGGTTGCTGCTTAATATAATGAACATGAATTCCCCTTCATGATTAAAGAAGAAAAAAAAACTTTAAAAGTCTTTATTAAAACCCTTAGCTTGTACTTGGATGAAGAATTTTTAATATTTTACATAGCGCTACAAAGCACCTCTAATGATGAAGTTTGTTTACTCTTTATATAGGGTCTGACTTATAAAATGTAATTTATGCTCGAGTCGTTTTATTTATGAGAAAAAGTTTTTTAAATTAAATTATTTTGTGAATTTCTGATAACGTTTACATTATCTCATAAACAGAAAGTTATAAGAGGGGAGTATGGAATTTAAATAATAATTTTGATGAAGCGATTGAGGATTTACATCAAGGTTGCCTCTATCTGAAAATACCCACAAGTTTATATTTTTGTTTTGTTATTAAGGCTTAAAAATATTTCTGTACATAGTACTCAAAATCATGAGAGTCACGTAGATCTGACAAAAATCAAAATTTATTTTATTTATTTATTTTACATTAAATTTGCCACTGCGTTATAACGCATCAAACAAATGTATTGCCGTTTATTCTGTCTTCTTTAATTCTTGATCCTTGTGTACACTGTCAGCAGGAGCTCCCTATACCACTGCATTTTTAGCCGTAGTTGAGGACAGGGAGGAAGAAAGAGACAGAACGAGTGGATTTTGATGATTGAGAGTATAAGAATGGAATGTTGTGTATAGAGGATTTTACTTTTGGTATGTTCATGTCTTTGTGTATTTTGTGATTTGAAATGAACCAAAAAAATATTATATGCTCATATTGTGTACTAAAATAAAGACAAAAGTTATCTGATTATTAGCTAAAAGAAATCTAATAACCAACTATTTTTAATGATATGGTGAATGCGAAATGTGTCTTCCTATATATTATCGGTTTCGTTACAAATCGAGTACCGTTGTTTCAATTTTTTTCAGTCATTTGTTTGTTAGCGTAACTATGTTTCAGGGAAAGAAAACTAGATAAAGATTTATATAAAATAATAATGTCTTCTTTATTCTTTTACCGATTTTGATCAACGGTCACACAATGTTTGCTTTTTTTACTAATATTTTATTATTGCTTACGTTTCGGCTTCATGAGGCATTTTAAAGTATAAATTGTAAAATTATAATTAGTGAATAGATATTGAATGAACATTAATATTTCAATTTTAATCCAGCATCAAATGATTACCTAGATTTTCATCATTATTAAACACATATCGTCGTTATCTTTATCCCGGCAATTTCTTTGATAATACTAAAATTAAATAACTCATAATAAGATCAAAATTATTTTTTAAAAAAATTAGTTATTTTTATGATAAATAAATACTTGGTTCTGTGGAATCCTCCTGTAGGAATTTATTCGGTTCTTTACTCATAACTGACTTATCATTTTTAGTAGTGAGATATAGTTGTTTGTTTGTTTTGATGTCTAGGCGCAAAACAGCCAGGTCATCAGCGCTCGATCAACTAAATAACACTACTTTTATATTATTTGGATGGTTGGTCCGTAAATAAGAATAAAAAAAAAGGATAAAAATAACTAAATAAAAGGGATTGATAGAATAAAATCAATAAATAAAAATAACAATAGACACTTATAGATAATAAGATAGAATAGATAAATGAATAAACTACTAAGTACTGATATATATTTAAAGTACTAATTATCAAACATTTAATATGGTATATTCTTTATCAATTGAAATACCCTAAATTTGGCTCATTGTATTACTACTCTAATTTACACTCCGAGCCAATTATTTTTTTTTCCGCGCAAGTTTCAAATTACTTTGTTTTTGTTTGATTATCCTCAAAACAGTATGTTTGAAATGCTTGTTTGTCCTGGAATTCCTGAGATAGTTTTAAATTCATCGAATCTTCCTTCAAATATAAAAGATTAAACTAGCCAAAACATTTTTTTATCTTTTCGTAAGCCTCTTGACTTTTTGACTTCCCAGTGGGAGCTAGTGGTTTAAAATAACCAGACGAACACTATCGCTGCCTCTTCATCAGGCACTTTTCCGGAGGACGGTTTATAACATTTTGCAGAAAAGCCCACTATGTTTTTTTTTGGAAAGGGGGCAGGGAGAAGGAGGAAAGATTATTAGCCGTATGCCTATCTTCCAACCTGGAGGACGTTACCGTACCCATGTGAAGATCGAACCCGCACCGTAGTGGTCTAAGCACTCGAGTAGGGCCTGCACTTATTTATCTCAATTTATTATTAATAATTTTTTTCTTTTTGTTATTTAATCCCGCGAACGAGAATTGGACTAAATTTAAGAAACGACATAAAATGTTTGCAGAAAACAACTCGCAGGACGACCGCTGCCCCGTGGTCGTCAACACATTTAGATGATCATTAACACATGACAACCAAAACATAAAACACTGCTCTGAATTATAAGATATATAAACGAAGGTCCAAATTCAAATCTTTTGATTAGGTGTACAAATTAGAAACATGTGGTGGAAACCGGGTTTCTGAGTAAGCGGAGAAAGCGGGCTCCGGATCCAGTTTGATTCCAGGGTAAACAATGTTTCTTAACGCAGATAAGGATTTGTCAACGTTTAGTTGTCAGCAAGGCATCTAATCTATGAGGAGTTCTACATTAGGATAAAAAAAATATATATTAAAAAAATATGTCAGTTCTGAATCAAAATCATGATAAATCAACTAATTATTTCACTATCAATCAACGGATATATCAACAAATATTTTAGATATATAGTCCGTGTTAAATAACCTTTTTTATTAACTTATTGAAACTTCCTATAGCTTCATCTCATCGTAACTTAAAACTATTTTAATTACAAAAACTCTTGGAATTGGGGCTTTTTCAGTCTGAAGATCGACAAACCTTGTCTATTTTATTAGGTACTGAAACTTGTAAATATGCATTTGCATTTCAATTGAATCTTAAAATAATTTGATCACTAAACCGAGAAAAAAGGGCAAACGGCTCAATATTTTTGTAAGCCACATTTCTTCTCGATTTTGGGATAAAATTATCCTATGGGTATTTACGAGTTTTTTAGTTTCTACTTAAATAGACAATAGTTGCCGATTGCCTGATTGAAAAAGTACCAATTTCCTAAATTTTCATAAATAAAATTCTTGGAAGTCACGATGAGATGAAACTATTTACGAAGTTTCGAGCGAATGTTAATAATTTGATAAAATGGGTTCGTTACCACAGATTAATAGGTCGAACTAAATTCCGAGAAAATTATAACCCTTAGTTATTGTGTCGACTTCCTTTATAAGAGTTAAGCTTTCAAAACTATTATGATAACTTATTTTATAAAAAGTGCATATCAAGTTCAATCAAAACAACGTATTATAATATTAGTGTGGCATTTTAATTGAGTATAACCCCAGTGACGCGGTTGAGAGAGGAGTGCAGGGAGATCCTGGAGCCGTGCTTTTCCCTCCACGGTTGGAGGAACAAGTTTGGCTCGGAGTTCTCTCATCTGATTGTAAATAGTGTATATAGGTATGTATGTGTTTTTTAAAATTTATTTTTAGGATATTTTATCCTTATTAATTGTATATATATATATATATATATATATATATATATATATATATATATATATAACGAATATTTCATATCAATAGCAAAAACCAATGGTACTAGTAATCAATAGAGTTTTTTTTCAGGATTGGGATAAATTCAGCTTTTCTCCGATCACATTGCACATCATACCAATACCTAATTGAAGAATTAAACCACTACCTAAGTATTCCCAACTGAGAGAGGCACATGCCAAAAGCATAATTAAGTCAGGAATTTAAGCAGTACTTTCCTGGTCCGGGATTCTTTCAGCGCATTGCTTTCAGCACTGTCTCGATTTCTGCCAAACTAAATTCCCTGTTAAATAAGCCTGATTCTTAACAATTGAGATATTTTGAAGGGATATTGAAGCGGATTCAATAGTAGAAGTTATTACTGCCAGCTGTGAATTTGCTTATTTTGGCCTGATATTTAATAAAAAATGTTGTTACTTTTGTCTATTAATGAGCAGATTATTTCTAGATATCCATAGAATTATTGGGTGTGCTTTAAAACTCACTATTTATTTTATTTTAATGGGTTGCTAAATTTTTCTAGGCATATATACCTTGGTGTTAAAGAAAACCGTGTCCATATATTATTAAATAATCTGGCAACTATGAAAAAAACTTAAATTACTCAGAGTTATGAAAAATTGGCTCCCAAGACGAATATTAAAATGTTGTATAGTGTCCTTGACTTCAGGAGTACAATATTTATTAACTACGAAACAAATTTTAATAAGTCAAAGTTATGGAACATTGGCTTCTCTGAATAAATACCAAAATGGATGTAGTATTCTCTTGCATTTCATATCCCCTTTAACTCCGGGAACCAGATATTTTTGTGGGATTCCAATTTTGAAGAATGTTCAAACCAGGGAATCAGGGAAAACACGTAAATATACCATAGTAATTTTACTAATTTTACCTTCAATTGAACCATCGAATTCCTCACGTATCCAATCCTTACAATCCAAAATCCTTCGTAAAATCTTCAATGCTCCTTACTTTGTCACTATCAAAATCATCCATAAAGACTTTAATGTCCCTTATGTTTCCGAATAGGCCCAATCCAGATAACTATCCTTCCATAACAAACTTTGGAGCCATCCGAACCATCTTGTTTCTAATCTTGCTACCTCCTCGATCCATGATGACCCTCCGAGGCGTCTGAAAAGAAGATGGCCTCGAGATCTCCTATTATAAATTTTTTTTCTTCAACCAGTGGGTAGTTTCTCAACAACTGTTATCACATTTACTGAATGTATTTTTTCTTAATACGTTAGTAAATATGATAAATAAAAAAAATATCTTCGATTAGACTTCTTTTAAAAAGAGAAGAGCAGTCAAATTGCTTGATAGGGGGCATGGCGCCATCCATTTTTGGAGAGATGGGTACCATTGTTTAGCGCAGTGGCTTAGTTAGGACATGGGGCTCTACTATTTCTCTATTTTGGAGTAAATTCATCATGGAAGAGATACTTCAGAAACAAAGCTAACTCAGTATTAGTACACTATAAGTCTACCATGGAAGTCGGCAATGCAGATTTGAAGCTCACTGGATGGTATACGCTGGGTAGTTGTCCTATAGGCCTAGTTAGTACACATTCAAGGTCACCTATCCCTTTATTGCTCAATTACCATCCTAGGCTAATGAATCTGATAAGAGTAGACATATCTCTCGGCAAGTACACACTGCTCCGAGCACGGTGGGGAATCCCCTCCAACAACACACTGCCTGCAAACAAAAACTGCTCAGTCGGGAGGATGTCTTCTAGTGAGCAATGAAGAGTGACCAATTAGGAAAATGGAGGCAATTCCTTGCCGCGGTACCCGGTGAGCTATCTAACAGCAATTTATTAGAAATTATAATCGCCCTCAATAGTGGAAGTGTGTACCGGGCAGCAACCAACGTACAAGAGCACGTTTCTAAGAACGGGGACGAGGGATACAAATAATTTACTTTATACCGATATATCTTGTTACGTTAAAATAAGTTTTTAAAGAATAGAGGAAAGACTCAATATTACATTAACATTATGAATGCAATGCAACACACTTAAAAATAAATTTACATGCATAATACCTCATTAATCGGTACTAAGTAAAAATAAATCTTACTTTATTTCACAACGGTTATATAATAACAAATACAAATATTCTTGAATTTTAAAACCTATATGTATATTTTTTTTATTAAATATTTATTACATTTTTTTGTTGTTGTTTAAATTAAAGATCTTTTTGTTTTATAATTTAAAATTAAATAAGAAATAATGTCCAGATAAAGAAGAGTCTTATCCTAGATCGAATAGGCATGAATTAGACGTATAACCAAAAATATAAGCATCTGTTTCAAGAAAATCATCTAGAATTTAAGATATGTGTTACTAAACAATTTGGAAACCAGAATCGATAATCATTAAATTATAAAACTAACCCCCACTAATCTACGAGATTGAATGATAAATTTACAATGATTTGAAATTATAAAATTTCAAGTAAATAAATGAAGTTTTGAATAAATAGAGACTCTTTGAAAACAAAATAGTTATGGAATAAAAATTTAGAAATATTAAATGGTCAACAAATAAAAGTTGCAATATAGAATCTTTCTTTCAATTCGAATTGTTTTTATTCTATACTTGTTATTTCAATAAGCTTCATAATCGGTTTTGAATATAATGAAAGGTATATCATGCTCAAATGCCATTAATGGATAACTGGTACTACTGGAGGGAACTAGGCTGGCATTGTGGTCATCTTTTGCCTAATCTTGACGGTTAGTAGTTGTCGTCCAGTACTGACCAGACTGGGATCGTCAATATTCATTTCTCGTTGCACCCAAGATATAAATATTAACTGACCCACCCAGGTGGGAGTTGAACCTACAACATTCCTGACAGGGTACTATCGAGCCCCTTGCATCAACGTGCATCACCGTTACGTCCGCCTTTGATCGGGGTATCGTTGGATTCATAATTTTACAGTGTCAACAGATTGTATTCTCTATTATTACTATAACTGGCGCGACATCCTGTCAATGAGACTGGGCCTCTTCCAAAAGCCTCCGTCAATTTTTATGGTCGTTGGCTGGAGCTCTTCCAGTTTCGGACTTCAAGAAGGGCCCGCAGAGACCGAGTCCATCCATTCAGTTCGGTCGTTTCACGCCGTTTCTCGTAGAGCTCTTCAACATGGATCATTTTTGGAATCTCGTTGACAGCCATCCTTTGCACACGTCCTGCCAATCGAATTCGTCAGAGCTACACGAACATCGCTGTAGAGATTGTATTCTCAGTTTTTTTTTTCTATTTAAAACACAAAAAAGTCGATATAAACATCTGGCTAGGTTTCGAAACCTGGATATAAGTTTATCGGTGAATGTGTCGAATTGGGTTTTCAAGATTTTAAAGCGGACATGAAGACCGCCGCTAATTACAAATACTTAATACAAAAATACATTTTTATATATTATTTCTGTACTCTGGAAGTAAATAACAGCATGTTAGATTTTTGTATTTTTTCAGGATACCTAATTTAATAAAACATGGACATGGTGCCCATAAGCTTCGGGGCACAAATTTGTATTATTATGTATTAGTGTTATTTATGATTTTGACTGTTTTTAATTCCCATTTATTTTTTACTACAAAATCAACAAGATTCTATTAATTAAGACATATGACTAGGATTTTTTTAAAACAAAGAAAGCCTTGGTAAATAAATAATCTAAAACATTTCATCATAAAGATAAAATCATTATTTTAATAGCTGCCTTCTGAAGCACGGTTATCATTCAGAATTACCTGACAGGATAAAAATTTATGTAATAACCATTAATTAAACCAGAATATCAAAATAATACAATGATCATAATTTTATTGTGTTTATTCAGGGTTTATTATGTTTTTGTTCACACGAAAGAAAAAAGATTACCATGTTACTGTAACTAAATCCGTCGGGTAAAAATACAAACTTAGTTTATTACATTTAGGATTATGCTGGTTTTTTTTTTAAGTTTAATTAAATATAAACTTTAATAAAACAATAAAAGAGAAGCGTCATCATAAAATTATGTAGTAAAAGAAAAATAAAACTTTTTCCTTGACAACTCATATTATGTTATAATTTTTTTTATAGACATCACAAATGGAATATGACATTAAGATAAACAATGTCAGAAAATTTTTAAATAAGTTAAAAGCTCTATAAAAATATATTAAACATCAGTTTTAGATAATTTTCAAAACTTTAAAGAATAAAAAAATTTATTTACACAAAAAAATATATATGTATATATTATATAAAATATATGTGCGGATATTTATGTTTATATGTACATCCTGAGACTGAAGCGGTTAAATCGTGATAAATAAATAAATTTAATTTTTATGTTATTTACATAACATAAGTTATTTCCTTTATACTTAATATTAAGTATTTATACTTAACACTTGATTTGATGTTAAGCTCAAAATCCCTTAATGCTATTGCTATTGCCCTCAATGTTTTCACTTTATATATTTCAATATATATATGTATATATATTGAAATATATAAAGTGAAATATATATATATATATATATATATACTAACGAACTATCTATACTAAGATCAATTTATCCTGGAATTAAAGTGGTTAAGTGGTTGATAAAAAAAAAAAAAAAAAAAAAAAAATAATATATATATATATAATATGTATATATATATATAATATATAAATATATAATATATATATATATATATATATATATATATATATATATATATATATAAAGTGAATATATATTCACTATATATTCAATATATATATTTATTTTTTTTTTTTATCAACCACTTAACCACTTTAATTTCAGGATAAATTGATCTTAGTATAGAGAGTTCGCCAAGAAAACTAAGACAGAATTATCTCGCTTATAACCTCTAATCAGGCAGTTTATATTTTTACCCCCGGGATAGTTATGTCCTACGTGTCGTATAGGTGTGGTTAGGTTAAATCCAAGGCCACATAACACTTCACTCGACTGGCAGTTCTTATTTCTTCATTATTCTAATATGCTAATTTAGTTTTATTTTGTTTATAATGATAACTGTGTGATTTCGCAGCTATCATCTATTACATCATCCGTCAACAACAAAGAAATTTATTGAATAAAAAACAAATACACAGGGTGTCCCATAAATAAAGACAAATATTTAAAGGGTTAATAGCAGACCTCAAAGCTAAACAAATTTAAAGGAATGATTATCTCATTTTTTACAGAAAATTTATATTTTATGTTTTTTAAATAGGTCAGGTTTTTTGTTCAATATAAATCAATTAGTTATGTGTATATATATATATATATATATATATATATATATATATATATATATACATATATATATATATATATATATTTATTTATTTATATTTGAAAAGTACTTCTGTCTTTAGAAATAATATATACGGTTAAATATTACAAAGCTTTATTTCCTTCTTTTCTGTGCCCTGGGGTGTATTTTGATAAATTAATAACGAAAAAAAAACTTTACTTATTTTTAAAAAAAATACTACCGTTTCAAAATAAGGTATTATCATCTTAAGTGATGAACCATTAGTGTTGTTTACATGGATCTCTTTGGGAATGGAACCTTATTGTACTAAGAGACCAACTAAATTTTCTTGATCCTCATGTTTACATATTAATGAAAATAAATCACAATGGGCTTGGTGTATTTTTTTAGATATGTTAATTTAAATAATTAACTACAATGTTCAAATATTGTTTAGGTTCTTTTGGAAATGAAACTTTCAATCAGATGCAATATTAAAGCATTTAAAAATTGAAGATGAAGAAAGTATTAAAAATGAAACCCTACTTCCATTGGATTTTTAATTTTACAAAAAAAAAGCAACAATTAAACGAAATGAGATATTTTATTTCTAAAATAGCCATAATCGAAAAAAAATATTACTTTAATTTTTTTCAATTTTAAGTAATAAAATATTATTATTATTATTATTTATTAACGTCATTGGAAAAATTAAACATTAATCACCTTATTTTACTTCATGGCGCAAATAGTAGGAATAGGAACTTTTGAATAGTAAATACATTTAAGGATAATTTCCAAAATAGAAACTGTATATAAAAAAAACACTAGCACATTATCATTAAAGATGAAGTTTTTTTGAGAATAAGTATTTTGTCACATATTTTTTAATTTAATTTTTTTTTCGTTATTATTTAATCACAATGAGTGCCATGGTCTAGTACAAAAATTTGTAATGAATACTGTAGTTTTTTTTGTAGTTCTTGAGATTTTAGTCAGCGATACATGCCCCTTTTTATCTAATTATAAACATCCGTCTAAAACTTCGAGAATGGTAACTAAAACTTCATCTTATCGCCATCCACAACTTTTTAATCTACGAAAATTTTCAGAAATGGGATGATTTCTCATCAAATTTATTAATTTTACGAGGTAATAATAACTCATCAATACCCATTTGCTTTCCACACGAATCGTGGAATAATTTAACCACAATATCTAGAAAAAGATTGTGTAAAAATATATTAGGTCGCTTGGTGTATATCACCTCGTTATTTGAATTTGTGAGAGATAGAGGTCACGCCAAAAGACCTAAAAATTTAGTTGGACACGTTTGTTTTTCGTTTTAAAATCAAATTATCTCGATGTACAAGTGGAAAGCAAATGGATGTTCATGAGTTTATAGTACCTCATCAAATAGATAATGTTTACCAACCTCGAGATTGAAAACGCCGTTTCCGAACATTTCTTAAATAAAAAAGTTATAAGTCACGATGACATGTAGCCATTCAGGAAATTTTAGGCGGATGTTAATAATTTGACAAAAAGTGGTCTGTTTCTTAATGACCCAGGTGCTTGATGACAGAATATCAATTAAATACAGTACCGCATGGATTAACTGCTATCTCCTGTTTGAACATTTTTCTTTGCGAACTCTCTTACGAAACTCTCTCTCTCTCACTCTCTCTCTCTCTCTCTCTCTCTCTCTATATCTATATATATCTATATATATATATATATATATATATATATATATATATATATATATATATATATATATATATATATATTTATGTGCATAATTTAGCCTAAAGATATTTTATTATTAAAAAAAAAATAATAAAAAAAAAAACCTGTACCACTACAACACATGAAGGTTCTGTGGTTCAGTACTATTTATGGAAAGCACTATCTAGGTCAATTAGGTGTTTCTAGTTGTGCAAGGAGGTGATTTGACCGAGATCACGCTCAACCGCTAGGTTTTCCCCCTTAATTAATTATTTAATTAATTAAAGTACCCACTTTATAGAGGCTGGGTGTGCCCCAGGAGGGTCTCCCGACCCAGGGCCGCTCCACGGCCATTTTATTATTATTATTATGAACGAAAAGCGAATTGATCATTGAATTAATTTTCATTTTATCAAAGCTGTTTTTTCTACTTTTGCTGAAATATTTTTTAAATAGCTGTTATCTGCCTTTGAATATTTTATATTTAAATATATTTTGAAGTACTCGTGTGGATTTTTAAAAAATCATTTTTTTTTTTTTATTCTCAATTAATATTCTACGTCAATGTGCACGATATAAACATATCTCATGGGGTATATGATGTATATACATATACACATATATCCCAACTCATGTGGGAGCTAATCCAGTGCAGTGATTCGAGAACGGTGGGGAATCCCCTCCAATAACACGCCGGCTGCAAAATGCTCAGTCTTCGGAATGATGTGTTCTAGTGAGCGATGAAGACGGACCGAATAGGAAAATGGAGGCAGTTCCTCGCCGCGATACTCGGTGAGTAAACTTATCCCAATCTTTTAGCAATTATACCATTAAAAAAACATAAAATAAACATAAAACATAGTCGATTTAAAAAAAAAATCGTTTAGTCGTTTTAATTTTTTTTTTAAATAAATGAGTTCTATATTAAATAACTTCTGCAAAATAATCTACCAGTTCTACAAAAAGATCTATGAAAGCTCAGGTCATGCACTCTAGAAGACTCATGATTCATTGCATAGACAAGAACTGATTGTAATCGTAAGAGAAGCCATTTATCTAAGCATCTGTCTCTGGACAAATCTGCTACATTTAAAGACATTAAATATCGTATTAATTGTGAATGTAATTATCAACGGATGGTTGATGACACTAGCGAATCCAGTATTTCATTTTGGAGGCGATGGGCCTTCAGCCGAAGGCTTATTATTTATATATATAAAGATGATTACTTTGGTAAAAAAAGAAAGATATTCACTACATATATGAAATAGTGTTTAAGTGATTCTTGAAGTCCTATTAAATGTGATTACACGAACAAAAAAGAGATAATTTTTTACCATAAAACCTGGTTACATTTTACTATTTTGGGGAGGCTCCTCCCTCTTCCTCATCTAAATCCGCTTGTGGTCGAGGATATGAAAAACGAGGAGTAATAAGCTAAAAAAAAATTAACTACATAACTTTTTGTTAAAGTAGGCTTCGATAACTGTCAAAGTACAGGTATCAAGAAGTCAATTAAAACGCAATAAAATACCGATTATTGTACGTGACCCTTAGCGATGATAAATATCAAAATACTTAGACAAGTAGCTGCTTAAGGACTTGAGGCTTGACCTCAAACTAAGTCTACCCTAACAAGGAAATATATTTATCAACACTTAACCACTCAGTCCCAGGATAGATTAATCGGTGGTATAGGTAGTTCAAAAATAAAATAAACAGAGAATTATCTTATTACAATCTATAATCGTGCATTTTATTATCATTATTTTATTTTATTTTTTTGTGAAGGAATACTAGTTTATTCAAGCAAGCTCACACACCATCATTTTTTAAAAATTTCTTTTAAATCCCTGTCGTGCAGTTATGCAGAAACCAATACAAATAAAATAACACTCATTACCCTAAATTTATATTTTTATAAAACCGTTTTTTTTTTTTTGCAGGACTACACGATCAAATGATAATTTAAAAAAATATATATATTAAATTAAAAATATTCATAATTCTTATGTGTTTACATAACACAAATATCTTTATTATGTTTTCGTACAAGCGAAAGAGGAAAGACTGAGGTAAACTGGGCCAAGGTTTAATTTGTTTGTTATCAACTCCATATAATTCTCTAGGATAAATTAAAGATTATTTTATTGAATTTAGGATTATGCTCGTTTCAAGCATCAATTTGCTAAGACCGTTGACGTTCGTATTCAAATTTAACGGAACGTTCAGACGTTTGAGGAATGCAATATCTTGCTAGAGCATATAGGAAAAAAATAACTGAAGTGTCACTGGTCTTTGTGTAGAAACAGATAAGACGATGATGTAATTCAAAGATAAACTGTTAAAAAATGTCATAAACGAAAACAATGCGTCGAAGAATTTTAAAACACAGATCACGTTTTAAATATGAAATTTCATTTGTTTTTTTTCTAATATTCTTATCGCGTAGAGAACCGGCCTCTTACAGCTTTGATCTCCAGTCATGCTAGATGGTTTCGTCAAACACTTGAATGGTTGAGACATTAAATGAAATATGTCTAAAAATAATAATAATTTATATTTAAAATATTTTACATATTATGTACAACCATGTAACTAAATTTTAGATCGCTCAGACGACTCGAGTGACGAGTTCAATCAAAATTTTTTGTTTTCAAAATAAAAAAAGTGTAAAAGTAATGATGTAATGTGTGACTATCAGTAATATATTTCTTATTTATATTTTTAAAAAATCAATTATTAAATGTATGAGTTGTAATTAAAATTAATTAAAAAAGGATAGCTTTTATTACAACAAAAATTTTTATTGTTAGAGTAAAATTACACATGTTTTGAAATAATTTTTAGTACATATTGCCGAGCAGAAAAATAGAAGCAAACAATAAATATATTAAATAAACAAATGTGACATTTTTATTGACAGCTTTTCCAACTACGATGAAAATACAACCATCTGATAAGAACTAAGATAAATTAGGGTTAAACATTATTTCCTATAATTAAAAAAAAAAAAGTTAAAAGTATTTCTAAATGTCTACTCTTTTTAGCGATTACAAATATATTGAAACCGTCTCAAGATATGTCGGACCATTTCGCCAATTTAAATCGGTGGAGTAGTTTTCGCGGGGAACGTATAACGTTCTTTGCTAATCTATGTATATATATGTATATATATATATATATCTTTAAAAAAAATTATAATAAAATAACATAACATATATATATATATATATATATATATATATATATATATATATATATATATATATATATATATATAAAATTTTATTTTATTATAATATTTTTTAATTATTATTATTATTGTACTTAATTTTTATTTTATTGTTTCCCTCAAGTTACAAATACATTACCTGATAATTATAATTATACAAATTTTTTTTTTGCCCATACAAAATTGAGAAAATATATCACTCAACAATAATACCAACTACTACTGAATGACAATATCAAACAATAATATATCTATTACTGTGTTTGTGTGTTTGTATTTATACTATTCATACTTGATACAATATTTAAAATAACGTCCAAGAAATATATATATAATATAATCTCTTAGGATAGGACTAACGGCAAGAAAATGGTAGATGTCTTCAAGGATATTCATATTACATAGAGAGCATGTAATAATTTTATCACGTCTCCAGCGTTGAGAGTTTAAATTTTAAAATCCTCCTCCTCCACCCCCTTGCTAAGAAAATTATGATTAGATAGATTAGCTGGGTATAACTATGATGAAATTCTGCTCTTCCTGCTCTTTGCAAATCATCATTATATTTTTCATTTATTTTATTAAACAACTCTTGAATGGTCTGCCTATCCAGTGTAAGAGTATTTGTGGTCAAATTAATCTCTAACACTCGTTCTAAGTTTATTAACTCTTTGTACTAGTATTTTGTATTATTATGTTTTCTGTAAGGTTGGTGTATCTCTCCGAGCCATGATGATGTATGACACTTGAGATGTAATGAGAGGTTATATAGGTGGAGCCGTTTAAAACCTGTCCCAATGTAGAGCATTCATATAAATATAGAAATATAAAAATTTGTCAGAAAAAGCGACGATATTCACGATTTTGATATTGATAGGAAAATATATCTGTTCATTTAAAAAAATAAATATATGTAACGTAAATGTAATTAAAAATTACATTTTATTTTTTGGAAGAATAAATATATGGTTAACACAGTTTTAGGTGTTAATATCTTTAACATCTTTGATATTACTATTCAAAAGATCGACTGAAAAAGTATTTATGTTGTTTCACTTTTACCATTCAAATAGTAAATAATTTATGAATAGAAATGTAAATAATTGTGTTGTTTATATAATGATCAAATCATCTCGTATTGAAACAAAATCGTAAACAGGATACAACAGCATTTGTAAAAGGTCGTATCTAATATTTTGTCACATTAAAAAAAATGATCTAAAACCATGGATACATTTCAAATGGAATTAACATTTCGAAATTGAAAAAGTTACAGGAATTGAAAAAGTGCTTTAATATGATCAAAATGCCATTGAATAAAAATTAGAATTTGAAACAATGTAAGCTGTCGTGTGACAATACCTTGATCGCTAGTTTTCACACGATTGTATTGCGATCTAAAAATAATCAAATTCAAGGATTTCTCACATAAATCATTATCAAAACATTAACTAACAGTACGTAAGGAAATTAAGACACTCGCTAAAGAAATGTTAGTCCATTTCAGATAGTATATTTATATGAATTTTATCAAAAATATTTATCGGTAAATACATTTTATCATAATTATTTCATTAATTATATATTAGTGAAGAGATGATATTTAATGAAGAATTCGCGTGTTGCACATACAAAATAATTTAAGTGATTTAATTTTTAGTTTACTAGTATAAATAAAAGTTATACGAAAAGTTGTATATCAGTACGGCAGTGAATGCAGGTCAACGAAGTTGTAGTTGTTCTTGTGCATTTATTTGCCCCAATTATGAATTTACATTTCAACATATTATGTAATTTGAAAAATATCAAAGTCACACATAGGGCAGCCCTCTTACCTTTTATTAGATTTTTTTTTCGCATGAAATTATAAGAAGTAATAGCTACATTATCAAATAGTATTACAAACATTTTTTTTCTTCAGTTGATATTTGAAGAAACCTTTAATCAGCTTAAACCTTTAATAATTTTCATAAATTTTTAATATTTTTTTAATTTATAATTTTTTAAAAATGTTAATAGTTTATAGCACACCCATTTATACTGCAGTTGATATTCGTTGAAAGTTTAATTAGCGATTTTATTAATTTTTGCGCACTAATAATAATTTTTCCTTACTAATGTTTTTTTAAAAAATGTTTATGCTCTTCGTGTTTTCCGTCTTTTTTTTCATCATGTTTCACAACAACTAATAGTGAATATAAAAAAATACAGTATAATTAACTTTCAATAGGAAATGTATTTTATTTTATAATTGGCTTGTTTTTTTGTTTTTTTTTGGTTCTATCTGTTTCTTTCAATTTTTGTGGTGATAATTTTGTCATTTTATCCCATCTATTCATTATTAATATATAACCAATATCTGTTCACCATATTGCTTGATAAACAGTTCCATGTCCGCTGGCATACATTTTTTATAAGCAAATATTTTTTTGTACATATTTAAGTAGTTCTCTCCTATAAAGGGTTAAAATGAAAATCAAACTACCGTGGATCCGTTATAAAAAATAACCGGTTGAAATAAAATAAATAGTGAAATAAATAAAAATAAATGCCCGTACCAATACAAACCACTAAGGGTTTTACAGTACTTTTTAAGGAAGAATTCTTTCATCGTCTAAGTTTGTGCACGGTGGTTTGGCCAAGGTCACCCTCAAACATCAGGTTTTCCCACAATTAAGGGAATCTCTTTATTGAGCCTGAGTGTGCTCTTCGAGGTCTTCTGAACCCAGGATGGATTCACAGATAATATTATGTAATAAATAAATGTTCTGTAAATAAACATAGATATATATTCATCCTTATACGAATTATTTTTTCCAATTTCCCAATGTTTAGTGGATGAAAAATGTTTTTCATCATTTAACTTTTTCCCATGAAAGTAAAATACAAGCCCCTTTAGATGTAGATTACATTTTATGATGTTTTTAAATAATACTTTTTGTTTAATATATTAAAATTTTATCGATATACAGGATTTTTATTTTAATCAAAATTTAATGTACCTCTAAAATGTTTTGAGATATATTTAGATTTTCGATAATCAGAGGTTTGACCGCATATGCGATATATGCATATGTGGGTAATGTTATATACAAGCCATAATAAAACATACAACATTATATAACGTAATACAGGAAATATATGATAATATCATGCTGACCTGTATATCGTCACTGAAGTATTAATGCAGAAAACATTATCTCAAATTAGTCTTTATTTATTTAATTACCTATAATATATTATTCATGTCATAAATTATTCATAAATAAAGGGCATTAAAATATACATAAGTTTCACAGTGCTTTCTGCTATGACATTATCGAGAAAAAAAAATTGAATAATGGATAAACTTGTACCAAAATATATGCTTGTGGAGAATACATGTTTTATCTGTCAGGATTCATGAATACATTAATATTCAGATAACAAAAGAGAGAATACTTTATTATGGCATCGAAAGAAAATTAAATTATAGCGTTAATAAAAACAGTGAAATAACTGTAATAAATACATCAGTTAAATTCCATTAAATTACTGATAATCTGTGACGTAAGTAGAACGAAAGAGACAAGACTGTGGCAAAAAGAGACTCCATAGAATTTACATTTATTTTTTTTAGTAAAGTAAAACGTATTTTTTTGGTGATTGTTTTGACTTAAATTTAATGATTAGATGAATTAATGTTATAAAATGTTGATATTTTTTTCGAAATATATTACTTTATAATATATAATATTTATAAATTTATTATATATAAATAAATTGCTTTCATTAAATTGTGTCCGAGGATTATTGTGAGAGAGTAGTTTAGTGAAAGAAGGGGTGACAGAATTATTAACTACTTCCATTTAAAGTATTAAAACATTTTACTATTGATTTTCCTTTTTAAAGTAAAAATACATGATTACATCGAAATAGATTCAGCATTACTAAAATTCTTCTCATCCTTGATGAGAAGGAGTTTCGATAACTTTCAACATTAACATAAAGTAATAGGTCTGTCCTTAAACCAAACGTTCGTAAAAGATAGTAATGTTGATGTAGGAGGATCATCCTCGGGCGACTTCTGACTTTAAATGAAATTTGGCAAAAATCGGTCCAGTAGTCTCGGAGAAAATGCGACGACGGACAGAGGGGGGCAAAAACATTTTTATTCTATTTTCGAATTCTACGTATCCTTAAACTAAAACCTCAAATTTTGAGGGGAATTAAGTTTTTGAATTTTTCAGACGACTACAATGATCCATTATTGAAAATAATAAGCAAAATAAAAGACGTTAAAAAAAAAAAAATCTCAACTCCTGATCAATTGAATATGGTATAGAAAATAATAACAGATAAATTTTTATTTTAATAAATTTTTAAGAACTAAAATTATTGCTAGCTAACTTAATTCCAAGTTCTGTTTTGTTATTAATAATATAAACTAAAGAATAAAAATTTAGCTCACATTACAATGATAAGTTTTTATATTTTCATGAATTTTCAAACATATTTTTAAGGATTTTCTTCTTAATTAAACTTAAGACAAGTATGTATTTTTATATAAATACTGTATTTTATTCTGATTATTATCATTAAAGAATTAAAACATTTTACTATTGTCTTTCTTTTTTTTTTCTTTTATATCATTACACAAAAACTGGTTCGAAAAATAAAAAAAAAAGGAATAAATAGCCAAGTCTAACTCTTTTATTTGTCTAATGTTCCCTAAAGAGGGATTAAGTTTTGGACGATTACAATAGTTCGTTATTGAAAATAATAAACAAAAAATATTTAAAAATCGCGATATCTTTACTAATAGTCCTCAGATTTTGATGAAACTTTCTCCGTTATTAGGAAATTTAAATACCTTCGAAACAAACAATTATAAAAATAACAAATTCCTCCTTAAAAGTGTGTGTAGAAATTTCCTTCTGAATTAAATTTCTTATCATTGCTCAACTAATTGCAACTAATCCTAGTTAAAATGCGCTCTACTATTTATTTACTGTTTATTACGGTTTTATGATACAAATTATTCAAATTCACAAAAACAAAAGTTTTTTATTACTATTGTGCATTAGGTTAAATATTTAAAGACTTTTGAATTGCAAATTATTTCATTAAAATATTTCCCATGTTTTCTTATAATAAGACTAAAGTAAATATTTTAACAATTTATCTATGACAAGAATATATAATCGAGTGTTTTTTAGCAAATATTTTAAAAGAGGTGGATTTTTTATAGTCTTAAATGAGACCCCAAATAACAAATAACAAAGACCATAAATGATAAGATAAAATAACATAATAGACGTTTTGTTGTCTTTTTTCCCTGTTTAAGGAAAACATACATACAAGATAAATGAAACTGCAATAAATCTGAAATTTCTCTTAACTGATTAAAAAAAGGGGGAGGGATGTATTTAGTTACTGCATTTAGTTATAACAGAAGTGACACACAGCTATTGTATTATTTTCATAATGATTTTGATGTTATAACGGAGAAAAATAATAGAGAAAAATATTGAAGAATTGATTTATTTGGGGAATTCGATTTTATAATTTTATAAAATAAAATTGTATTACTATGAATTTTATAACTTTGACAACACGTATTTATTTTTACTTTCACTTACCTATATATGAAATAAATAGTAAAGGAAAGTATTGCGATTGTGAAAATTTTCAAATCCAAGTTTTCAACAGAAATACATGTTTTTGGGGTCCCTTGAGTCTAAATAACCAAGTCCAGCAAAATGGTCTGTGCGTGTCTGTATATGTGAACAGTCTAGCTCAAAAACGAAAAGTCGTACGAAACAATTTTTTACAATTTTCCCCAAACCGACTCCAACGATTTTGATTAATGTATCATTATGATATATTAGAATGTATCATTATATGATTAAGCGGTATTTAATATCATTGAGGTCTTCTCCCCATTGATGTCATTTTACAGAGCTTAAATGCCTAATGTTCATACACGTCTTTTTTTAAAGTACCTCTAATATGCTTTATATTAAATAATTAACTATCTCTCATTATCAAGAGTTACGAAAAAAATGCTAAGTATAACTTTTTAAAGAATTTGATAATTGAATAAAGGAGGAAAAAAATAAAAATGTTTATCCAGGTCAAAAATGAATCTCCGGAAATACTATTCACTCTCTTTTATTGACAGTAAACTATGAAAAATGGCTAAATATGACTATTGAAAGAATTCAACAATTGAATAAAGGAGAAAAAAAAAAGAAAAATCCTTATCCAGGTCGAAAATGAATCTTGAATTTATCTTGAAACAAATATTGACCTATCCATGGCAGGCATTGAAAATCTCGTAATTTCACTTTATTAAACTTTTCAATGGAAAATAGCGGTTTAATAACTAATATTCCAACAATCCATAATCATTACTACGTTAAATATTTAGATATACAATACATTCAAATCACTCGAGGCATATATGAGCCTTTCGGCTTACTCCAATGACAAACTCCAATTTCAACATTGTTTACTATTAATTTTAATGATTTTTCTAGTTGCAAAATTTATACTTTTATTCACAGTTCTATATTTCATCACTGTAATCACCTACTCTGGAATCAACTTACTAACTGTCTGTATAGATATAACTTTTCCAACTAGAAATATTACTCAAATGGCATTATTCAAAAATGTTGAAATTGGAGTTATTCATTCTGTTAACTGAAAAGTTCAGAGACTGAACTTGTGTGGTTTATCAAAGCAGATGGAGTAACTAGATTTTTAATGTCCACTGTCGACATAATAAATAGACTTTTAATTTAAATTGTCTCTTATAAATGTAATTTTAATGGTGCTAATGATTTAGTATCTGTAAGCTTTAAGCTTTAGCTTCAATTAAAATGCACTTAAAATTTTTATAATAACCCAACAATGCCAGAAAATTACCGTTCAAAATAGGGCGGTACGTGAAATTTGGGTGTTGCACAAACCAGATTTTTTAGTTTACAACTGGATATGCCAGTAAATGGTATTTCTTAGGATGGATGATCATAATACCGGGTTGTTTTCGTTCACAGGATTGTTTTTCAACGTTTTTTAATAATATTTGTATTTTAACGTTTATAGTTTTTCAGATATTGCCAGTTTATATCTTATTAAACCATATGACATACTAAACAAAAACAAAGAAGAATACTGAAAAGTCATAACATATTTTGAGCTCGTTTTGTTTCGAAATATTCGAATGAATAAATATCGAATCAGTTCAACCGTTTGTATAAAAATGCGTTACAAACTTACAAACGAAAAGACCATACTCATTTAATCAAATATTTGTTTAGTGTTTCGAGTTTAAAACATTGAAAATTAATTGCTGTCTTCTTTTGGACATAATCATCATCGAAATATTTAAGAAATCGATAAATCTAATATCATATCTACAACGAACTGTTAAATAAAATATAATGTTAGAAGCAATTATATATATATTCTTAATATATTTTAATTTCATCTTAGGGTATTATCATGGAAACAAAGAGAATTGAACTCACCGATAACCATCGTTACAGAAAAATTCGTCCACTTACCTGAAATTAAAAAAAAAAATTAATTTGATAAAAATAGATTAAAGGTCCTAATGAACCAACAATTTTTTTGGCATGAACCTGATGAATAAAAAAATAATTAATTAATTAATTACAATTTGAATAATTACTTAACCATTACATGAAACAAAAAATATATATTACGTTTCTCCATTTTCTCTGGATTAAATTGGTTTTTCAAGTGGAAATAAATTTAGAAAACAATTTAAAAATAAACAAAGATCCCGAGAAAAGGGGCGAGCTATTAATAAGAGAGTGAATAGAAAACCATTAGGTTGAAGATTGAGTGGAAAGAAGCACCTGATGCCTCAATTCCTTCCGGCTTCTAGATCGCTTCTCCGTTTTCGTAGTCAATTACGGAGATCGAAAAGGGTAAAAAAACAAAAAAAAAACACCTCATTTCATCTGAAGCTTTCATCAAATTATTTTTGATATCTAATCATTAAATTTATACCATCTGAGTACATATATACCTTCATATATATATATATATATATATATATATATATATATATATATATATATATATATATATATATATATATATATATACACATATATATATATATATATATATATGTATATATATATATATATATATATAATATATATATATATATATATATATAGAGAGAGAGAGAGAGAGAGAGAGAGAGAGAGAGAGTGAGAGAAAGAGAGTGAGTAAAGGGAAGGCAAGACTCAGTGATGAGTTGTAGCGCCGAAGAAGAAGCAGAAGATATATATATATTGAGAATTAAAAAAGTTGGGAATTAGATCACTTAATCTAAATAATTATGTCAAAATATAATATTCAAAGGTCGATTGAAGAAATTTTGTATATATATATATATTTTCTTTTTCTGTTATTATTATAGAAAATGTAGATCGCTTGCCGTGCGATGTGGTCTTATTATGAACGTATGTTGCTTGCGAACAACAGGCAACACGAATTGCCTGGAGGGGGTCGCCCAACCACCGTACCATGTCAGCCATGGTGCAGCGGAAGGCCATCCATAGTTCCATAGCCGAACACTTTTGCAAAGCACTTTCCACTGACTAACTCAAGTTGAAGGATATGGACAAATCGGTCTTGATCCATGAATTATGTCTGCTCAGAATCAGCAGGCGGACGAGGATCTATATTCCTTTTCCTTGATCAGTCCGTACATGGACTAAACCTCTGAGAGGCTTCTAAAATTATAGAAAACCACATCGCGTTTCCTGATTAAAGTACACGGGGCCGGATCATCAATTCTACGCCAACGGTTGGTGTGAGTAGCCTCCAGTAGAGTGAGGGGGCTCACATTCCGGGAGAGCTCTTGGGGGCATGTCTCTACTTTATTTACCTAGTGCAAGCAACTTACATTTAATAGCAAGAAAAAAAATCTGGACTAGGAAAAAGCTAAAATTAAGGAACAACTGCTGCCGTTTAACATATGGGAAAAAAGAACTATTAACTTTTCAGTAATTTACTATATTGTTAGCCACAGCAACAATAAAAAATATATCTCTGAACTTAAGCATTAAATACATAAACTAAAGAAGAGTTAAGCATGGCAGAGGAGACATCTAAAACACTTATTTTAGACTCTACTATACTTCCAAACGGAAAAATAAAATAAAAAATAAACTGATAGCTCTCTATTCCGACGGCACTAAAGCTTTTCTGGACCATTTCATGCCCTTCCTAGGAACGTTACTGCCTTAATGGGAAGACACTGGCTTATTTAATCCCAATGGCTCTTAAACAGGGCTTCGATAAGACTTTTCATGGCCTTTCAGATGGAGCAGTACTACTCAGCCATTTTCTTAGAGCGGATAATGTAAACTTTTTAATTCCGAATGTAATGCATCGCCCCGTTACAATAGCCAGAACTTTATTTTCTCTTTAGCGACATTTAAAGCTGGTATAAACTGTGAAAGTATGATATAACTATGTATTATTAATTATAAATTATTTGGATGAATTGGAGTCAATCGATTTGCTCTTAGAATCCATCGTCCTGACGAATACCTAAAACTTAAATCGAACGTCAACGTGCATTTAAGTATGTTTTCTTCAGTGTATTTTTTTTTTCGACCTCCATACCAGACTGAAACGACTAGAAACCGCCCGACGTTTTCTACTACTGCAGCACTTACTAGACAAACGCTCTAAGCTTTCAATCAATTACAAACGACTCATACATATGACAATAATAAGACCTATTTGGACTTACCGAATTGAGCTTTGGGGCTCCACTAAACCATCGAATTCCTCTCGTATCCAATCCTTACAATCCAAAATCCTTCGTAAAATCCTCAACGCTCCTTAATTTGTCACAAATAACATCATCCATAAAGACCTTAATGTTCCATATGTTTCCGATTTGGCCCAATCCAGATACCTATCCTTCCATAACAAACTGCAGAACCATCCGAATCCTCTCGTTTCAAACCTTGCTTCCTCCTCGATCTCTGATAACCCTCAAAAGAAGATGGCCTCGGGACCTTCTAATATAGAACTTTAATTTGAGTTCTTAATCTCTTGGAGTATTGCCTTGTCCTCCACACGTGGGGGAAAATGCCCGACTCGGAGCTCTCTCGGCTGACTGTAAATATTGGTAATAAATTTGAATGTGTTTTTATTTATTTTTTTTTATTTTAGTTTTTATTTAATGTTGTATCATGTTTGATTTATTCTGTTACTCCAAGTTTTATTTTATTCTCTTATAATCTTGTTGTTCTTGTATTGTATATATGGTATGATTGTACTTCATTCATCATAAATACAGCCTTTAATGTCCTTAATTGAGGCAAAATGTATTTTTTTTCTCAATAAAAATTTTTATACAGAAAATTTGAGTTCTACCAATCGGTAGTTTCTCTTAATGTTGTACATGTCATGTTACCAATGTCAAATTTACTTATTGTATTTTCCATGTAATACAGTTTTAAATAAAAAAAAAAATAAAAAAAATTTTCTTACAAGTATTTATTGATGTACTTGTATTGTGCTAAAAAAACATATGCTGAGACTATTCCTAATAAGAGGTTCATCTAAACAAGAATATTTTTCTGCAATTCTTCTACGTTCAGTATAGGACAAACAGGTGAAACAGGTGATGGCATGCTCGCCTTGAAATATTTTCACGTCCATTGGACTCCGGAGAACTTGGTCCGAAAAACAAGCAGAGCGAAATGTCCTTCTAATAGATTCTTGCAAGAGATGCGTCCAATCTTGTAGGTAATATGCCAGAGCTTGTGAAAAATTATTCAAATTTGTGGGAAATTTGTTTAGCCTTTGTTGCTATTAAAATTGGAATATTCAAGAATCATTAAAAGGAATCGTGGTAAGGAGAATTAAACAGAATAACCGTTTACATCTTCCATTGAATAAATTAATAAATGTTATATATGCAATTATCACGTCATTATCATAAACAAATGACCATTTAGCAGTTTGTTTGTGGTATTTTTATGATAATGTCGAATATTTATTCAGGAATTATATGAGAGATTTAACTGTAAAGAACTCTGTAATTATTCCGTTTATCTTATCTTCTCTCTATGGTAACTTTTCACGGAATTCAGATTAGCTGTACTAAAAATAGTTTAGGAATAATAAAAATTATTATAGCATACAAGGTTTTTGCCAAATCTCAGTATAAAATGTAGTTTCGCATCAATGTGGAAGATCCTCGTAAGCGTGATTGAGGATCTTATGTTATCTATTTCGTTGAGTATGCAACTAAAATATATCATAGATGAGGGGTTATATACTGTTTATCCGGAACTTGTTCTAAAAAATAAAACATATCTTAGGCTTATTACCTTATTTTATGATGTAGGTCATTCATTTCTAAATCGAATCAAAATTGTTTTTGACAATTTTTAGGAAAAACAGAAAAAAAAAAAATATCTATTCCAATTTTAATAACAAAACCAATATAGTTTTATGTTATTATCTCGATTTCCGAAAAGATCGAGATAATAACATAAAACAGTAACATAATATACTCATGAATTGTTCCATAAGATACATTTTCGGGATCCCCAGGCGTTCACATGTTTCACTATGGTACACCGAGTTGAAGTTGCTTTTTCCTACTTCCCGACGACAATTCCTTCTTGGCGTTTTCCTTTTCCAAGTCTTTAGAACCAAAAACCCTCCCTACATACTGGAACTCCTTACTCTGCGCTCCTCTATCCACTCTCTCAATACTAGGTATCAACCTATTGACTTATATATTCCCTCCCATAAAACTTCCTCCTTCAGCAAATCCTTCGTCATTCGTGCTGCTTCCTTATGGAACTCACTTCCTACCTCTATGCGTCAATCCTCATCCACAAATTCCTTCAAACAACTCCTGTTCGAACACCTACTCCACATTCAAACTTCCCCTAACATGTAAAATTACTTGCATCTATACAATGTTTAATTTCAATCCATTGCACAATTGAAATAACAATTAACAATAAATTAGTGTGTATTTTTACTATGTCAGACTAAGATACATAAATTTGTAACTCTGTTATTATTCTTAGGGGACAGTAGTCCCACAATAAAATTATTTTTTCATATCATTTCATTTCATTTCAATATAAAACATAAAGCGACTCAAGTGTGGTATTATGTTAAAAACAAAGTCAGGGATTTCTCAATATATATATATATATTTAAAAAAAAAATCATAATGAATATATTCGTAATAACCAATTGTTAGTCAAATATTGTTGCTCCTAATAGGAAAAATTTCGAAAATGACAATAAGAGCACATACAGATCTGGTGCGTTGTGTGCATCATACAACTTTCACTTACCACCTTCTTCTTAGCAGCAATAAGTATTTTCCTACAATAATAAGTAAAAGTAAAATTTAAAGACTCTACGAACAATTATTTAAAACAATTAATTACCACATGTTTTCCACAGCCGTCTAATTTATTATATTTATTTTGTTTGAAAATAGCCATTTTCTTTTACGAATGTATGTTACGATTATTTATTTGATTATAATAAATACTTAAATGTCACGAAATATTTTAGTCCTACAAGAGTGGCACTGATAAAGAAGGCAGCAATATGTATTTATATTCCATTATGGGTATTTTTATTTGTTTAAATATCCGTATATTTACAAATTGTAATTTCTATATTGCTGTAATCTATAAAATTAAATATTAAATAGTAACAACGATAGCATTTTTGAAAACCGTATATGTATATAATACTGTCGGAGTCCATATCATATTAAAATGTTACGCACGAAAGCCTATTCTAATCTTTCGAACGAACTCAGGTGCGCTCGTATTTCTTTGGCCCCTCTATTACTACTATTCTCAGTTACGATATCTTATTTAAGTTATGTATCCTTAAGTTGATTATCAAATTCTTTCATATTTTATTTTGAATTATTTTTTATATCAGAGTTCAATGTGCAATGGTGAATTGTTTAAATTATTTTATATATTTTATTCAAATAAAAATATAGGTACTTTAGAGGAAGAAATATTGAAAATTAGCTATTTAAGCTCTGTAAGAGAACATCAATAACAATAAAAGCTCCATTAGACTAAAAAGTGGTTAATTTTACACTGATATAATGATATAGTTTAATCAAATCGTTGGAGCGGTTTTTGAAAAAATCGAAAACATTTGTTAAATCGATGATGTAAAGTGCCACTTTCGGTATTCCGCTTTTTACGAATATTTTATATGTTATAGATTTTGAGGAACAATTTGCTAAAGAATAGTGAATGTGTTTCTGATGATTGGAAAACATTTCATGAAATGTTAAGCAAATGTAGAAGAATGTGATGAATTAAAATATACAAAAGAGTGTTTTAATTGTTAGCTTACAAGAACTAAAAACTTCCTAACTAAAGTAAAAGGAGAAAATAGTTCAATGGAAAACAACTCTTTATTTGTCTCCAATATCCTTAAAGGTATGACACAGTACTTCATTTTTAATTTCGACGGATCACACCTTTGTAAAAGGTGCTTGCGTAAATTTTATAATTTTCTACATATATTGACGTTCCTGAGGCTGTAACTCAACAAATCTCACCATAACACCTCCTTCGTTAGCTTCGTTGTGCTTAAATAAAAGACAACTTTCCAAGTTTGAGTTAAAATTCCTCAAACTAGCTCGTTAGCTGGATTCAGGAATTCTACCAATTACGTTCTACAATAAAACGGTCTCCCAACAGACTGAATGAGTTTCTATAATTCATTTCTATTACTTTGTCGTTTATTTTGTCCGTATAACTTGCCTCTTTATGGTATATTAATTTACAAGTATAAAGGAAGACAGGAAAAAAACTATTTTATTTTAAGATAAAACTTTGAAAAAGGAAATTTTTTGGACGATTGTTATAACATTGCGTTCTACAAGAATATGCTGTAGCTGAAACACGTACACCAGCAATTAACGATAACTCACCATGACGTCATCTTGAGAGCGCCCGACAGATGTTTGTACGACCTAATTTTTCAGTTTTGCCTCAAATATACTTTAATACATTTGTGTCACATTAGCGTTAATATATTTTATTTGAACTTATATAAACAGCACACGATTTTCGCAATTTAAGAAGCTCTATCGGTAAATAATTCCAGACGAGGTAAATTATTTTTTTATTTATCCCATCACCTCAAGTTTGTGAGATCTTATGCCATAGACCAGTAAAGAATACGTTTACGACGTGTCATTAAAATTATTTAGAAATTCTGATCATCTTTTCCTAAAACTTCACTTAAACAACAATTATTTTTACATCTTTTCAGAAATTAATTTTTCAAAAATATGTAAGAATTAAATTTTCATATTTTAGTGTTATCAGCCTCATTTTATTCTTGAGTTAAATGTTTCAAAGGGTGGCAGCTGACCTCAAGAACTACAACAAATTTTATCTAAACAATGGCCCGATTTTCGGCGGAAAAGTAAAAAATTTAAGTTTTTTTTTTAAAGTAAGTGCCTTGTTGGTTTAATATTTTCAAGAATGAACCATTATAATCGAACGAAAAAATTAAATACATTACCCCCTCTCAAAATGTGAGGTTTTACATTTCCAGGATACATAGAATTCGAAAAAGTAATACAAAAATTTTTGTCCGTCCGCCGTCCGCGCATTTTCTACGAAACTACTGGACCGATTTTTTTCAAAATTTGGATTCAATATCAGAGGTCACTCGAGGACGATCCTCCTTCATCGACATTACTATCCACCTTTTACTTTCATAATGTCGGCAGAAAAACCTGCCTTGCTATAGACTGTAGAGTCTAAACGAATGTACCGATTTCAACGAAACTTGGATAAAGTCTTCTTCGAAATGTATCTACATAACATACTTCAACGAAAAGATGCTGGGAAAAATTAGGATGGATATATGGTAAAATCAGATTTCGAATAACTCAAAAAGTATACAACTTTTTGTAAACAATTCGTTAAAATTGGTCAATTAGGAGCAAATATATGGACTCTACATGTTTTTTACATGTTCTACTGCAATGGATATATCCTTTTGGTTTTTGATTTTCGAATATGTTACTGAAGTAATACTATTTTTTTTTTTAGCAAATTACTAATGATAAAAAAAAAATGTTTAGGTGAACAATTGGAATTAACTTTTTATTTAATTTGTCACTAGAAAGGTAATGTTACTTTAGATGTATAGTTGTTGGAAAATAATAAACCATTGTGAAATAATTTGCAGCGTTTTTTTTTTGTTTTTGTTTTTTGTGACCCAATATCAAATCAAATTTTTTTTTTCATAACTTGAGGTGTATCCCAAATTTATTTTTCTATCAAACATCAACTTAGTTAATATGGACTTGAACCTTATCAAACGAAGACGTTTTTATAAAATAGGGATTTCTGTAGTATTGTTGGAGGATAATAAAACAAAATAACAAATAATTTATGATTTTTTTTTTTAAACGGAACTTAGCATAATTTAATCACACTAGTCCTCTTTAAATGGTTTTAACATTGACCAATCCTCCTTTAATTTGAAGGAAATTTTGTTTGATTCACTCTGGAGCAATTACATAAATTAAATACTTTAACTATAATTACTTAAATATTTTTATAGGTATCGAATCTAGTTTACTTCAACAAAAAACGCCACAAAGCTTGAATTTCCTATTTTTCGGCTGAAAATTGGGCCATTGTATATACATACTTTTTTTTAGCTCCTGTGATCTCCTACTATTAGTATAAATATTTCCCTCTACTTACGGGACACCCAGTATATTATTTACTTACGTTTATCATTTGAATATTATTATTATTATTTGAATTTTAAAGTTACATAACTGTGTAATTTAATTATATCGAGTTATTTTATGGCAGACAAATGACCCTTCGGTTGTTCATTAACATTTTTCATAGGAAACTTAATTTTACTTTTCTTATATATATATATATATATATATATATATATATATATATATATACATATTTTTTTTATTAATTTTTTTTTTAATAATGATAATGATGACTATTTCTATGAAGTCCTCGAGGATGTCTCTTTTTCATTGGATATTCTCTCTCCGATGTCGAACAGGAATATTCAGTTAAATTAAACTACGTAATGACGGCCCACCTCTACCATTTACCCAAATTATACACGCTAACGATATGAATGGATGATAAATGGGTAGTGAATGGGCAATGAGATTACAACACGTGATAATGTAATCAGTAAATCTGATGGGATAGCGCCATTACTAGCACAATGCTACAAAGAAATTTCAAGCCAAAGAGATCTCTGTGCGAGATAAGATCTGCGGGAACGAAATAGTATCAGTTAGGAACCACTCCCAAAGTCGTGCCGTCACGCGAGAAATAGCCCTCCGCTTACCTTGGCAGTTACTTTTAATTTAAAGTAATTTATGTTTCTCATTCGATTGCGATAGAAAAAAAAAAACCTAAATATTGAGAAAGATACGCAAAAAGATAATTTATTGTTGTATGAAAATTAATATGGGCCAATGAGTTTTTCGCGGAATGTAGTCGCATATCTTTATGAAGAAAAATATATTACGATTCGTGCAGATAATATTTAGAGAGAGAAAAAATGAAAAATAAATAATGTTATTGACTTAGCCCAGTCCAGATTCGTATCCTTCCATAATAAACATCAGGCCGACACAAACCCACTTATTTCTAATCTAGTATCCGCTTCGATTTCTGACAATCCTCCTAGAGGCCGGAAAGAAGAAGATGGCCTCGGGACTCTCTAATAAAGAACCAATATTAGAGCGTTGCCAATGGAGTTATCTGTCCGTCTCTTCAAATCTGAACGTCATATTTCACATATACGTATTGTATTTTAATTAATATAGTTCTGAATTTCAATAAATATATATTTTAAAACATTAAATAAATAAAAAAGTTGGTTGTGTATCAGCATATGTATAACTGTCTATAACTATCTACATGATCATTCATTTCATTTTATTTTTCATAACCCTATTGGTATTTTAGTTGAAACAGAAATAACCACCTGAATCTCTTTAAAAACCATCTCTTTAAAAACAATAAAAATTATAAAAAGATAAATATTGCTTTTTATAATTATTTAAAAAAAATTATGTTAGCTGTAATTTATAAAAAATAACTTGAGGAGAAAAACTCCACCACTATTTTTCTCTCCTAGATAATACAGATAAAAATTTATTTGATTGTTTAATTAATTAGGAAATTGAAAATAGTTTAACACAGCAATGAACAGTGCAATACGCAATATTCGCATCGTCGACTCAGAGGGACTGTAGAAGTAGAGGAAAATTAAAAACAGGAATAAAACCAAAATAAAAGAATTATAGTTGACCCACAAAATGCTTTTCTTCATTTACCAACTCAATTCTTAAGAAAATGTCAACACTTTAATTTTTTATTTTTTTATTTTATTTTAATGAAATTTACAACTGTATTACATTAAAAATACAACAAGTAAATGTGACATTGGTTACATGACATGTAAAACATGAAGAGAAACTACCCATTTGTAGAGCTCAAATACTTTAAATTTAAGTCGAAGACTATAGTGGGAGGACAGACTTCTAAAGCTCAAGATCGTGGGCTTGAATCCGGCTAATGATAAGTAATTTTTAATCAGCGGTGGATCGACCCTGGGATTGTGAGACCCTTCTTGCGCACACCCATCTTCTATAAAGTGGGTACTCTTAATTATAATAATTAATTAAGTAGAAAACCTGGTGGTTGGTAGTGGAATAACCTTCCTGCACAACCGTTTTCCTTGAAACAGTACTTCAATACATAGTACTGAATCCATGATCCTTCATGGGTTGTAGTGGAACAAAACTTTTTTTTAAATTTTGTTTGAAGGACTATAGAGGTGCATAAAAATTTGAAAACCAGGAATAATTCATGATTATCATACTCACTTTGTTGGTATTGATATACTATAGTATAAATACATAATATATATATATATATATATATATATATATATATATATATATATATATATATATATATATATCATATTTATTTTTATTTTGTATTCTTAGAATATATCATATCCAAAATTCTGATGATCGTCTTATAGGAGAGTCTAATACAAACATGAAATGTACCTCTACATCCTTCTTATAATCGTTGATTAGAAAAACAAAGTTAGGGAATAAATTAAAGTTAGGGAGAAAGAGAGATTCTAAAAAATAAATTTACTCCTGGTCCAGGATGTTCAAGGTACGCCATAGCCTGTGTTTAGATTTACCTTGATTTTCCTGTTTGGTGGCGTATCTGCTGGCTAGAAGCGCAATTCGGCTATAAATTCCGACACAACCTATCATTAGTGAAATAATCATAAGTTGCTCACCAAACCGGTATAATTTCCGTTCACATACCAGATATTGTCATATTTTTATTAGAAATACTGCTTTATTTTTTTGGACTGTAATATTCTATCAATATGTTTTTACAAACATTTTTAGAACCATGTGGACTTTTTATTAAACATGCTAAAATAGCGTAAATAAGCTCTCCTTTAGCACCATTTTCAACATTTACTTTGGTACCGCAGATCCCAATATAGGGCGCTGTAACGAATGAAGATTAAAACAGCGCTTAATAAATTCGAAGCATTGGCTACATTAGAAAATGTATTTCAAGGCAGGAGCACTCCAGAGGGATGGAGATGTGGCAACGCCACTCCGAACAGGTTCAGTCCTTATTTGTAAAGGAACTCAAATGTCATCGCTCTGCAACTGCACCAAACATCATCGTGTAGATGGCCATTTTTGGATTTCCATTTCCATTTTTGGAGGAGAGTGTTTTGAGACTTGTAAAATATTTTAGAATCATCCAAGGCATTGTCGCCGTCTATGGTACAGACCCCTTTATTAAATTATTAACATCTGCATAGAACTTCTTAAATAGGTTTATCTAATCGTAACCTACAACTTTTGTATTTACGAAAATTCTCGAAATCGGTCTATTTAATTTGGTACTAAAAACTCATGAACCCCGCTTTCTTTCCACTTGAATAATAAGATAATTTGATTTTGATTAAACTCAATGTATCATTGTGTAATTAAGCAGTCTTTAATATAATTATGTCTTATCCCCTTTGATGTCACTTTGCAGGGCTTAAATGCAAAATGTTCATATACGTTTACCCTTAAAGTATGTTTAATATGGATTATTTAAAAAATCAACTTTCTTTTATTGACAGTAACTATCAAAAATGGCTAAATATGAAGTTTGAAAGAATATGATAATTGGAAACTTGAGAAAAAAAGAAAAATGTTTATCCAGGTTGAAAATGAATATTCGGTAATAACAGTCAGAAGGTATACATGTAATATATCGTTGGAAAGCGGAGAATTTTAGAAAAAATAATATCAAAAAGATAAAGTTGTAGTAGGTAACGGAGAGTGACGAGAAAAATATAAATAATAACTTCAGGAAACTAACATTATTTAATGTAATTCATCGTTTCTAAGATAATTACATTTTATTCTATTTTTACGAATATCTCACTTTCCAACGATATATACATGTATCTTTCTGATTTAATTTCCGATTATCATCTTTACTTTAACCTGTTGATAAACATTATCATTTTATTCCAACTTTCCAATAATAATTCTTTCAAAGTAGAAGGGTAAGTGAAAGTTGTGTGTTGCGCGCACCAGTTTTTTTCTATTTGTGATAAAATTATTTTACGATTCAAATGAAAAGCAAATGGATATTTTTGAGTTTTTGCAGCCTCATTAAATTAATTAGTTTAATGAGACAACGACCCATTTTTGAGAATTTTCCTGGATAAAAGTTATAGGTTATGATAAGATGAATCTATTCACGAAGTTTTAGGCGGATGTTAATAATTTTATAAAAAGGTGTCTGTACCACGGACTATAGGGAAAGGTACAGTAAGATTAGAGGGTGATTAACATTAACACAATATGTGAAATCAACAAATATATTATGACATACAATTAAATTAAGATGAAAAATATATCAATACATAACGATTTTGTTACCTGAAATGAATAATTTTTTTTTATTTAATATTTTCGTAAAATTTAGCTTTCTGATTTTTAAATGATAAATACCATATTTTAAAAAAAAAGTTTGCTTAAAATATTCCATGCTAAAATGAGTGGGCAACTGCCCTCCATCTATTGGAGAATCAATATAAAACCACCGAACATTTAAAATAAGGATGAAATATATTCAGGATACCTTACAAATACCGAATTTTGTATTTCTGTTATATTTATATCATCATTATCTCACGTTTATCTTCTACTTTTTTATTATTAATTATATACTCTTTTCTTTATCATTTCACTTTGTTGTATGTATTTTTTATTATTTTTAGCCATTATGTTCAAAACGCCGGCAAACTTGATGAACATAAAAAATTACTACAAAGTCTAACTATTTTACATTATTCAAATGTAAAAGGATAGTACTAAATTGATGAAAGTTATATATAACATAAAACTTAATATACTCAAAATCTGCTTCAAAGGCACTTTCTCGGATTATGAGATTTATTTTTAAATCATTCAATAAAAAATCTCAATCAATAGCTTATCTCGTGTTATCAAATTTCATTGGATAAGAAGAGCATTATTATTTATTTCTCAATAGGAATAAATTATTATGATCTAAGATTATGTAAAGATCGTAACTTTCCAAAGATATCTAGGGGCAATAAGGTGAAGGAAATAAACATAAATAAAAAAAATGACCGAAAGATAAGATAGCTTGTGGCAAACTAAACAAGTCTTCCTTCGTGGCATGCATCCTCATTTATGTTTTTTTTTTTTATTTATCATAAAATTATAATAACTTCAAGCTTTGTTTACCATTTAAAAAACAAATTAAATAATATAAGGTAAAGAAAAAATGGTTAATATTATTTAGTGTCGAGGATGAGTCGTAGGTCATTAAATAATTAAAACTTTATATTTGATAGAGTAATGAGGATATCAAATGATATGTTGTGTGCGGTTTATTTTATGAACAACAATAGAGGAATTCTGAATTTCAAACAGAATAGATTAGCTTAAGTAATACCGAATACTGCTCAAGGTGGATTGTTAATTCAAGGATATGTAAGAATTTTCTGATAAGGACGTGTAATTATGATAAAATTACAATATTAATACCGAAGAGTTAAAAACGATTTATTCAAATCCGTGACATTGTGTAATTATATATTGTTACAAGGAAACTAATGGAAAATACAAACACATAAGGTCCATATTTGAGCGAAAATTAGTGACTAAAGAGATCTCTTCGCCTGGTTTCTCAAAAAAATAAGGAGGCATCAAACAAAACAAACGCCTACTTAGTGGACTTGAAAAAATAATTCGTTTTTCATGCACAATGTTATCACACCATTTGTAGCAAAATAGAATAAACAATTTACAGATTGTCCCATAAATAGAGGGAAATTTTTATAGGTGCGATATCAGAATTTAAGGCCTAAAAAAAATTCATATAAACAATGGGCCGATTATCAGCAGAAAAGTAGGAAATCCTAGTTTAGTGTTTTTGCCGAAATTTGATAGGTAAGGAATTCCAGAAATTGACAGCGCGAGCAATAAAGGACTTTTGAAATCAGATCTGTGAGGAGGGATGTAAAGGTCAGAAGGTCGAGATCTTGTGGAAAGGGAATGGACTAAGGATTTGAATTGGAGAAGGTTCTAGGCGTAAGAAGGATGGTGATTTGATAAAGCAACGTACCTAGGAAATACTGTCTTCAAAAGGAGAGAAAGAGCCACTTTAACTCAGTGTAGTGGTGAGAGACATGGAAGTGTCTATTTACGTTTTTATGAAAATAATTTAAGTAATCGGTAGGGTTTTTTTTTCTTGTTTTAAACGTAAATTTTAGGACTAGATACATTAAATTTGTACATATAAATATAAATATTTTTATAGAAAAAAATATTAATGGAAAGTACTCTTATAAAAAATAATTATTTAAATTTACTTTCTATTTAAATTAGTTTTCTTTATATGTACCAAATTTATAATGCTCTTCACTTTTTTTGTGACACATATGTGTTCAGTTGGGAGTGTTCGAAATATGAATATTTATTACCAGCCTTGAGATTGGAATGGTCTGGTAATGATGTGTAATTAAATATTAAAACAAAAAGAACATTGCTACATATGCTTGCGACCGGCATACCAATATTGCAATTAGATTATGTCAGAAAATTACAGGTTTGAATTACGAGAGGTTACTTTTAAACCTAACACACCTTTACTTGTTTTTTCAAACTTTGCATATCACGGAAAAACACACTTTTATTGTTTGTTTTTAACCTGTTATTGTCATTTGAATATAAGGAAACTCAATAATTATTATGCCAAGATCAGTTAATTAAATAACTTTGCCACAACCTCAATAGTTCAAGGTAAGTTGAATGTTATTCCAAGAATAAAGGGTTCTGACTGACAGAGTCAATTTAGTATATAACGGATTTATTGGATATAATTACTGTATTGGGTAACAGTGCTTCGAGTTATTGGGATGTCAAAGTCGTTGCTTATTCATCATTTGTATAATACAACTTTTACAATACTAAAATAAATCCATTTTTTGCATGTTCCGTACTTTGTAAGATAAGGTAATGGATAGGTAAGTTCTTGAAAATTTTCAGTGCTCGGACCACGCCCTGATGATGACCCACATGTTTGTGTTGAAACGTTGGCACAAATAAAAATTTTTTATAATGACTGCGTCCTGAATATTTATCATCCATGATATGTAGAACAGTAGACTAGCTTCATTCAATAATTCATAAACATTTTATCCTAATCATTAAAATTTATATCTGTTCTTAAAAAGAAAACATTTATATTGTTGCATACATATCTACTTTCAATAATTATTTATATTAATATCACAAAAATAATATTTGATTTATAAAAAAAAATTCCCCCGCTTTGCAACGTCTGACATTTTCTTTGGGCAATAGAAACGACCCAATGACCGGAAGAAATAATCTATTTAATCTATTTATTCGTATTAAAAAAAAATCGCAGTGAAATATAACTGACTTTTTCCTCTTACGGCAACACCAGAGAAATAATATAATTAATTATATAGTTAAATTTACAAGTATTTGTTGAAACATTTGTATAAAAATGCAAATTGTCGGAAATTCCATCTTTTTAAATTAAAATTCGTCTCTCTGCTTCTGTTAGGAAAATGTAATAACACGTTGGTATAAATATTATAGTTTGTAAAAGCATACATTTTTTGAAGTTGAAAACATGACATAAAATATATAGGAAAGCGTTTAAAAATATATAATATTTTTATTTACTTGTTAGTTTATGGGTCAAAATTCGAATTCAAATTTATGTCAATAAAATAAGTAATCAATAGTTAATTAATACTCTACGAAGTAAAGGGTACATTAATTCTTCTTCAAATTTTCAAATATTTTTTAATTATTAATTTTGAAAATATAAGAAGAAAAAACACCCTTTTCTTAAACATAACCAATAAATATTCTAAATGAAATATCCAGAATATATACTTATATATATATATATATATATATCAAAAGCAAAGAAGCTACTTAAAAAAAAAGTATAAATTAAAGTAAAAATGAGACACATGGAAGAAAAGTAAACAAAGCCTTTTGTAAGTTCTGTGTTTATTCAAGTTTTAAGGCAATCGTCACTTCTGATGACTTGTTTTGTTACAAGATGACTTCCAAACGATAAGTAGCTTTAGAGTGTAATTCCGTGACTATAATTCCAAGCATTAAAGTAAATAATCTGGCATACCAACCCTTGGGGCAACCTATCATTGGCTTAATGATGGCGGGTCAATCCCGAAACCCGATTCCTATCTCGTCTAATAACTGTTATCTACAATGTCGCTTCCATCTTGTTTATGCTTCAACTTAACCAGCGAATTAGATGGATACATAAAAAAATCCATTTCTTTATCCATTCAAGTGAGTGAACTATAAATTATTATTATTGATACCTGAAAATAATACACTTTAATGTGATAAACAGAAATTTAAAACAGATTTTATGAAATTGTTAACAATCTTAATGAAAAAAAAAAATGTGGTCCAAAACTTTAAAAATCAGAATCAATGAAATTTAAACTAAAACTGTTTGAATGTCGCATGTTTTTTTGTATTGTTTGTGTAGTTCATCCGACCGTATTTCTTTAGCAGATTTAAAATTTTCGACAAAACGTTTTAGAATATCTAGTAAAAATAATATTTATACAATTTAAAAATGTTGACAAACAATTCGGGAATAATACTTATTGAAGTTCCACAACTAAATTCATAGGTATTTGAATTTTTTTCTGAACATCCATCAAATTCAAAGATTTAAAACAATACATATGTTTATAAAACAAGTATGGTATGTACGAGAATAAATATATACTGTATACGCTGATTATTTTATGAGGAAAATAAAAAAATAAAAAATAACGAAAGAGGTACCTTCATAAACACAAAAACAAAAACTATAATAATAAATGAATAAATATATGCCTACTATAATTTTGGAGAGGTAAATGAGAATATAGTCTATATTAAAGTTTAAAAAATTTTGATAACTCAATTTGAATATTTTTACGATAAAAAATAATGGCTAAAATTATCTTTGGTTTGATAATTTTTAATGGGTTGAAACTTTGATTTAATAAAAGTCATTAAAATGGGTCATGAAAAAAAAATAATAATAGCTCACGAGTAATTTAACTAACATTACGTAACATAATGATAACAAATTCAATATTCGTTCTATAAAATCACAATTATATTGTTTTTTTAATGCTTCTGCCCTATGATTATTTATAGATCATAATTGAAGGACGTAATAGCGTATTTCGTCGAAAATAAGACGCCCACGAATTTCACATTGTTTTTTTCATTAATACAGTAAGGAATATAGACTATTAAAAATTATTATTTATTTTTTTTTTTAGTTATTTACGACGTCAGAAATATAAAAATATATAAAAATTTAAGCAAAAAATAATTACCTACTATTGATTTATTTCATTTTGTCATAATGGGTACTTATGTATTTGCATAAGTTCATATATAATTTTGTTGTTGTTTATAAATTATTTCATAAATGTTTAGTATTTTATTTATTTCTAACGAAATCTGTATTTTTTTTTTTTTTTTTTTGTTGCTTGAATTTTATTCATATTGATATACCTTCTTAACGCACAAAACAATATCAAAATATGAAATAAAGAAATACATCAAACCTAAAAAATTCACAATATCAATTATGGATTTCGTGGTGACTAATTTAAAGTAAGAAAAAAAAAAAAAAAAAAAAAACCGGTCTTGACAGCTTCGCAACGACATGGGATATTGGCAAACTTAAACAAGATTCTACTTACATGGCAATGGTTCAAAGAAAGTAGTCCGTATTGGAAGAGATGAATTGGTTTAGCTTAGACCGATAATGGATGTGACACCAAAGGATAAGAGGAAAATGTAGGTTAATTATGAAATCATCTTCGAATAGCGATTGTCCTCAGTATTTTTCTTTTCTTATTTTACTTCTAACACTTTCTACTCAATATCGTGAAATTAAGAGCACTCTGAATACAATAAATAACGTGAAATAAAATATTGGAAGTGTCTTGTTAAAGCAACAGTGCTTTACTGGTCTGTGACATTTTTAAATTGAATATGATTTAATAATATTTAATATATAACTTAAAAATAAAATTTAGTTAAAAAAAATAATCTTGCGATTTTTTATGATTTTTACTAATCGATGTAAACCCCTAAGGCTTTATCAAGAATTTTATTATGATCCAGTTGACGGTAAAAATCTTAATTTTAATAAATTAGAAATTTCAGACAACGACGAGGTATCGATCCTTATTTATTTTTTGTATTAATTCATTCGAATACGGAATTCATTTCATTTTATTTATTTATTAGTTACACATATTCCTGGCTCACAATAGATTTGACATCTATCTCGGTATTCAGCAAATACGATATCGAGGAGAATAAATGATATAAAAAAAAAAAAGAATTATAGTAACAAAAAAAAAACAGTTGTAAAATAAAAATAAGATAACGTAATAACAAAAAACAAATACAGCAAGTAGCTCAATGTAATAAGTCTCTTGGCCAGCGCCTCAGCAGTCCTCTGGGCGGATTATATAGATTTGTAGCAGTCAATAAAGCTTGAGCAAGTGGATTTAAATTTAGAGTCAGTCTGTCATGAAAATTATTAAAGCGGTCTGTGGCAGTTGCCGAGATGAAAGGAGTGTTAAGGTCAGTGTGTAAAGTGAGGTTTGAAACACAAAAGGATGCGTCTACAATTTTCCGAAGGACTTTTGACTGTAATCACTGGATGATTTTTATATTCGATGTCTTTGTCGCTGCCCCATTGTTCGATTCCATATGCCCAAAGTGGTTTAATGAGGACTTTGTAAATAGTCGATTTATTAGTCACAGATAATTTTAAATTATCGTAAATTTACGAATACGGAATGCATGCATTCAAATAAATTCAATGGTGAAATCCTATTTTTTTTTCTTTATTATTTATTTAAGTAGACAACTAAACCTCCTGTATGAGAAAGTTTAAATATGATTTCATGTCGTGCGACCGAAAAATCTTTGCTGAATCACATAGGCACTCCTTAGACCGTTTCAAAAGATCAAGTTTCCTAGAATTTCGTTGTTGATTATTTTGTTTTTCCACCACGAGGTAGATCACCACAAACTTTATTGAACCTTTTATACGGTGAAGTTTCCCGAACAGAAATGGGATTGTAGTTAATGTATCTTTCCGCTAAGAAAGTAACTTTCCTTGCAAGTTCCCTTCAAGTTTTGTTTATTATTCATGTAAAAAAAATGTAGAATGAATTATCATTACCATTTATGGAATTACCATATCATTTCTATCCTATAAATAACGGAAAATATTTCAAGAAGTAATAACAAAAGAGAAAAAAAAAATTCTTCGTATTTTAAAAATTCTTCTCTTATATCTCCAAAAACTTGGTCATGGGTTTATCCCAATATTTTCAAAATATAAAGAATATAACGAAACGCGTGGCTACACTGACAATAATAATAGAAAATTTCGGATTACACGTCATATTTTGAAGAATAGTATGTTTCCTGAACACAAGGAGCGCTGCTATAGTTTGATAAAAAATTTGCAACATTTTGGATCGATTTGGTCCAGCGGCTTAAAGGAACTTATTTATACAGTTGTTTCTCCACCAAAGGGAGATGTGTATGCTTTTTAATATGGGTATTTACCTTATTGATTAAATGAAATGCTGCAAATGGCGACTTTTTTTTTTTTTTAACTTGTATATGATTTAACAGGTTATCTTGATAATTTAAGGTCAGTGGAAAATTTTAATTTCTTAATAAATCTCAAATTAAGAGATCTGATATTATGTTTTAGTATCTGTAGGGATAACTTAGTATAAGTTTTTTTCTTAATTCGAATTTTACTCTTGTTCCTTACACAACCACAAAGATAAATAACTATTTTTTAAAAAAAATCTCTAAAAGCTTTTGAATCCAGGCTTACGTATATTAGTTAAAAATTCAGATATGTAGCTAGCAGCTCAATTTGTCATCGTATCTAAAATCTTTACTGTCAGGATACGACGTTACTGACCCGTCAACCGCTGGTTCTTTCTACCCTCATAAATTTTAAAACTCCACCCACGAGCAATTTGCATGGGCCCTTGTTTAAATTGCAGTCGCGTAAAATTGATAAGATCGGGCAAACTTGAAGCTGACCCAGATTCAATCCAAGCCCAACCCGTACTTGAATCTAAAACGGACTCTCCCACAGTTCATGGCTTTTTCAAACGTAAAAGTAAGGCACGCAAGTCGTGTTATCTTTCAAATCTTATTTATGTAAATAAAATATATTAAAAAGATTTTACGTCTTAGTACTATCAATATTGAGTCCATTATAGTTCAAGGATTTGAATTAAAAACACGCCCTAGTTAACTTATAAGTTAGAACAAGTTTTAACAAATGGGACAGAGAAAATTATAGCTAATTTAATAATAACTTCTAATTAATAGTAAATAGTTTATAGCTATAATATTTTGTACAATACAAGGTCTATTCAAAGTATTTTTTTTTTTTTTTTGAGCAACACAAAGAAGGATAAAAGTTTAAAAAAAAATCCTAAATAAAAAAAATTATTAACAAGTCCACAAAGTTTCCATTAGCCTCAACGATATTATTTAGGTATTTACCCATGCTTACAATAAGATTTTTGACTATAACACTATTTTATTTTAAAGATCGAAATGCATAAATAATTCAAGTAAAAAATAGTTTGTTATGCGGCATGGTATAACTTTGGCGCCAGTCAAAGCTTAGAGATTCTTGTTTTGGGGGATTATTATTTCAGTATAATTCTGATATATTTAAAAAAAAAATAATATAAACTATCAATTTTGAGATTATATATAATAGTAATTACTAACAGGGTTACATTCACACAAATTTAAAGAACAATATTACTCTTAATTAAACAGAAATAAAGTAATCATGATAAATAAATTGAATGATATTATTTTTTTTATAAATTTTATATTTTTTTGGAGTGAAAATTTGTTTAGGCGCGTTTTGCAATTTTTTGTGTATTAGAGTGAATTAGATTGAGCCATCAAATCTCCGATGTGCAACGCTCGGGTAAAGTCGGCTGGAGTCGACTAGTTCAAGTGCTTTTGCATATGGATACAAATATCTCAAAAACTCAGCATTTCATCCTCTTTGTATTGGGCTACTATTCAAAATTGTATCTTAACGCAAAGTGTGTGTTAGACGGACGAAAAGGAAAAAACATGGTCGTAAACCCGAATGATGATGAGTTTTATGTAAAATATGGATTAAAATATCTCAGAAACTAAAAATTTGATCTGCATACTAAAAGCGAGGACTATTTTCAACATTTCATCATCTTTATAATGAGCTATTATTTATAATTTATATTTCGTATTATTAATCACGTCTTGTTGATGTTTTCATTTCTATCATGTGGTCTAAAGCTCACACCTTAATTTTTTTTGTTCTGATATATGTATTTGCTTTGTATCTCATTTAGCATATCTGTTGGTGGTTTTGTTCAACTTTCTTTTTTTTTTTTTTTTCATTGATATTTACAGCTGTATTACAAAAAAATACAAGTAGTAAATGTGCACGCAGTAATAATACAATCACATGAAAAGCTTGTTGAGAAACTACCCATTGGTAGAACTCTAATTTATTTGATAATTGTGTTCATTTGAGAATAGAATAGAATAGAATAGAATAGAATAGAAAAATAATTTTATTCTGGGACAAAGTCCCTTGGGAATAACAAAATAGAACAAAATAAAAAGATCACATCTGGCCAAAATAAAATCAATCGAAAAAAAGAAATAATGTAAAGAAAATATAAGGTAAACATTCTATATACAAAACAAACGAAACTATATACAAAACAATTAATACTATGACAAGACACTTAAAGCTATTTGCACTGATAGACCAGTATACACTCTTAAGGAAATAATAAAGAATTAAAAAATAAAAATATATCAAATTCTCTATATTGAGCAGTGTATTATTGGTAAAACTGTGACTATTTATTTTTTTTTACTGTAGTCAACCGGTTGTCAGGGAGGAGAAAAAGAAACAAAACAAGTGAATTGGCGTTGGAAGAGTGAAGCGTGGTGGATGTGTCGCGGAATTATTTCAAAATAAACCATGATCCGTCGACAATTTCAAATTGCGATTTTGGTATTCTTTTTTTTTTTTTTTTTTTTTGAACACGAATATCCACAAAAATGTCTCGTTAAATTCGAAAAATGTCATTTGACTGAATCGTCTAGTCAGTTCTTGTATTTATAATTTATTTTCGTTCAAATGAGTCTTTTTTGCTAGTATAGACCGAAGTACTATGCATAGTTTTTTTAAGGTATCGGTTTCATATCGAATATTATATGACATGGATCTTTCTTAAGAATAACTGAAATCTCTGTTAAGATAAAGTAAAATAAAAAAAAACAGGAAAAAAGAATATAAAATAAAAACACACCCGCAATAATTATAAACCACCTGACGGCCTATTAAAATATCTCTATTTATCACCATGTTTGATAGAATTGATTGTTATAAAAAACATTACTACATTCTATTGCTCTGGATTTAAACTTGAAAATGTCAGCTGGACTAGGTTTATCTGGTTGAAGAAACAACTTTCCAAATGCTAATTAAACTACATAGTTCCTTATTTATGCGTGGTATTAATGCATTAAGCTCCATTAACAAAAGAAAAATGGTGTTTAACATAATGCAACTCCAGCATTCGTCGATCTTAATTGCACTGAGTATTTCTTATTTTTTTTTTTGTTATCAGAAAGAAATATAATGTATGATAATTTTCGTCATCGAAATCCTATCTGAAGGAGGTCGCCACCGGTAGTACTTACCTCTGTTTTCAATATTAAAAGATGTTCCGAAAGGAAAGTGAGAAGTAGCTCATTTGTTATTCAAAAAGTACCAAGGGTTCGGGTGTCGAGGGGGTACCGAGACGAAGGCAGCGCACCCAGACAGTGAATTATGCAATCTGAGAGGCTGGCTGCCATTAGGGCAGGCCATCCATCTAGGGCCTAAGTTCATTTTCTTATACCGCCCCGGGCAAAAACAACCACCACCATCCCTCACCCATCTTCAACATCTATTGCCGTCCTCTAACCCGTCCCGGGCCGTAGGCGGTCTTTTCTTTCCGAGGGGTAGATGGAACGGGATACTATTCCCATCGTTGTCGAGAACAATTTATGAAACCTTTGGAGTACTGCCGCATCCAAAAAGGATTATGGAGGTCTCACCTAGATTATTAATTTTCATGGAAGCCTATCAAAAACATATATTAATAGAACTAGTGTTAATAATTTTAAATTAAGTTATAATAAACTTTAATAAATCCCATCAAATTACCTTTACTCTTCGTCGTAAACCTATGACTTCCTGTCCTACAGTATCCTTTAACAATACCCCACTTATCCCTGTTGACCTAATTCGATACCTAGGACTCCACCTTGACAAACGACTCACTTGGAATCCCCATACCAGACTGAAACGACTAGAAACAGCCATACGTTTCCGACTACTCCAGCACTTACTAGACAAACGCTCTAAACTGCCAACTATTTACAAAAGACTGATATATATTACTATAATAAGGCCTATTTGGACTTACGGGATCGAGCTTTCGGGCCCTACTAAACCATCAAATTCCTCTCGTATCCAATCCTTACAATCCATAATCCTTCGTAAAATCCTTAATGCTCCCTACTTTGTCACAAATAAAATCATCCATAATGACCTTAATGTACCATATGTTTCCGATTTAGCTCAATCCAGATACCTGTCCTTTCATAATAAACTTCTGAACCATCCGAACCCTCTCGTTTGCAACCTTGCTTCCTCTTCTATTCCTGATAACTCTCCGAGGCGTCTGAAAAGAAGATGGCCTCGGGACCTATATAATTGGAGTGCTACCAATGGGTAGTTTCTCTTCATGTTGTACATGTCATATTACTTGTTCATATTTACTTGTTGTATTTATTATTAATTACAGTTGTAAATTTCGTTAATAAAAAAACAAACAAAAAAAATTGAGTTATAGGAGATCACCAAATTCCTCAGACAAACACAGTACGTTACCTGGGACTAATATTCGACAGAAGGATGACCTGGGGCCCACACGCCCAACGTTGTTTTTTTATTGTATCGGAGTTGTTGCTATGCAGAATTACTGCAGTGGGCTCTATTATGTGCTAATTACGATCACGTAATGTCCTGAAAATTCATTTTACTTTTGAAAAAAAAATAGTAATTATGTTTCATAATAACAGGAAATTTCAATTTAACATTAGTTTTACGCTGGGAAAACATTTTTAGTTTTTCTCTTTGCATTCAATTCAAATTTATTTTTTTTTAATTTATTACTGTACCACGTGGAATGACAAAATCAGATGGATAGATTGAACAGAGGATGCAATAGAGCTGCCTGCAGTTGACTTGAAAGAAGTATAGATAGGCAGAGATGGAGTAGCATTGCTAAGGAGGAAAAAGACCTACAGGGTCTTAACTGCCAAAAAACAAAAATCCGTATTAAGCTCCCTTATTTATTTATTTTTTTTATTGAGATATATTACAATCTGTCACATCTAAGGACAATGGCAATAGAGATAGAAGAGTAGCTCATTTGCACTATGTACAATAAACAGCAAAATAACAGTAAGAATAGTAAATGTATTTAAACTAAAAGAAACTAAACCAAACATATCAAAATAACTTCTTAAATACACACATGCTTTCATACATTATTACAAAATTAATTCACTTCTCCGTGCCAAGCCTTTTCTTCCCACTCGTGGAAGGAAATGAAGGACTCTAGGAGATCCCAGCGCCTTTCACTCAGCCGCATTACTAGTATTAAGGACCAGTAGAGGCTGAGCATAGGCACTATAACCAGACATAAGCTCCCGTAATAAGTTCAATATTATTGAGCCAGTATTGAATTTCGTCAATATATGGACGCTCTAAGGTGTTTTTGTGTACTACGTTTAATAATATTGCCTCAATATAAATTATCTGTGTTAAAGAGGCTATGAAGACAATATATACAAATGAATTAGCCTTCAAAAATGGGAACAGATTATCACTTTTATAAGGTCATAATTTTATCTAGATATTTTTGAGTTCCTCTAGATAATACTATTAGCTTACGTAAATCCAAAATTAAATTGAAGTATAAATCCGGCAAGTTGAAGTTTTATATATCAGTATACAATTTGTGTTAATCGTGATGCAATGTTTTCGCTCGGTCTTATCTTTATTACCTCCCTTTACGTATTTTGAGAAAATATTTGTTTTATACTGTCTGTCGGATAACGACCTAAGAAAACATAGCGTTTAAAAGACGGTAAGAAATGAAACTTGCTGTGGACAGAAAGACTTCTTGTATGGCTGTAGATTAAGAAACCACTCCAAATCCTTACATTGCTTTCAAAGATAATTTTCTTTCTCTCTTCGTACAGCAAAATATGGAATAAAAATGTTGCATAATATATAATATTCCTACAGAAAACAAGAAGCAATGTTATGGGTTCCACCAATCACGATAAAAACAAAATCGCTAAAAAGTTTCAGTCTTTTATATTAACTTCTCTGGAAACTCTCAAAATTAAAACATTGAGACTTATTTACTAACACATGTTTGGAGTTAGGCATCACAGATATATGGAATCGCTAAAGAGATTCACGTAAACAAACTTTAAATCGTTCAAGAAAAAACATTCAGGACAATCATAAAAGCACCTTGGTACGTTAGCAACATGACCTTACACTCGGACCTTCATATCGCTACTGTTAGTGTAGAAGGTCATATGTAAAAATTGAGTTTTTTACAAATGAACATAAAAACTAATTATAGTCTTACGATTATCAGTATAATTTCATATTTTATTTCTCTATAGAATTTTAGTAACAGACTATTTATTGCAGTTAAAGACTACAAAGTGTCACCTTTAGCAACAGAATAAACATAGAAAAACATAAAAAATTGTTACTTAAGACCATTTAATGCTCGAGGTTCTAGATTTAAATCCCGGCTCATACCAGAAAAACCATTTATTCTGCTTCATCAGCCGGAAGTCGACCCTGGAGTCGGGTGACTCTTCTGGGCACACCCAGCCTCTTTAAAGTGGGTACCCTTAAATAAATAATTAATTAAGACGGAAACCTGCCGGTTTTTTTTTCTTTTCTCATAAGCATACAATTTTTTGTTTAAAGTTTTTTATTCTATTTTGTGGCATTAAAAAACTTCGAAATAATTAAATGTTGAAGCAAAATTTGGTTTTGAAATTAGTTCTCACAATCAAACGAGTTTATTTCCAGCTTCCAGAATTTGTATTTACGTCTTTTCATTTGCTATGAAACAATTTACCACGAAAATAATAATCTTTATTTTATCTAGTTTTGCGAATAGATTTGTATTTTTATTTTTAAAATGCTCCAAGTTTTTTTTTTCACTGTTTTTCTCTCTTTATTGTAATTATTTATATTTTTTTTTATCTCCGTGTAAAATTTAGTATTAATATTTTTGTCTATAAACTATAGAATATGACCTGTTACTATTATATCATAAACCATCATAATTAAACGTCGACAAACCTAATCTAATAAATAACGTATAATACGCTTTGTCTATAATATGTTTTGTTTTAGTGATTATCTAGAATTAATAAATAATTCTAGTCTTGCCTTCTTAACCGCTCATGCACACAAAGCGACATTCATCTATTTAAAACCATTATCATAAATCTTGTACAATGCATACGAATCTCCTCATTTTGCAATCAGCTACTGATCTGATGATTCCTCATATGAGAAGTTTTATTTAAATATTTAGAGAAGCCGATTACGCGCAATGTTCGAATGCATTTCCTCTAATATTGTCGTAGGGGATTAAATTTGTACGAAGCGTGCCATAAATCGTCTAGATAGCTCGCATGGTTTGCCAAACAAACCATAAATATCGGTTGCACTTACATAATCCAGTTAGCATTTTATTGCAGTACTTGGGCACGTGGCGGCCTTCCGTTGATCTTCACCATGCATGTAGAGTCTTCGCTTGTTTGTCATCCGTTTCACAATCTCCTCCATGGTAGTCAGCATTTCCTCTAAACGAACGTAGAGTTTAATACTGTTAAGACCACTTAAAGACGACTTATAAGCGGATAAAGCTGTTCTATTTTTAAAAAAATCTCGAGTTTTTATTGAATTTTTTTTTATCAATCTTCAAATTTAATACAGATACCTCATATTTAGAAAAAAAAATCTTTATTTAATAAACATCAAGTTCATATTAATATAGTTTATGGTTCGTTACGAAATAAGCTGAGAGTTACCTTAAGCTGTGTAAAAAACTTAGGTGTTTTGATATCCTGTAACCTAAAAATACTCGTGTTTTCAGCAAAACTGACTACAATAAATTATTTCAAAGATTTTTTTAACTTAAATTTCTTTTAATCATCTTTCATAAAGAGATTAACAACCAGATCGATTTAGAAACATGATGGCATGTAAGGCAGTAGCCCTGCATAACCCAGAGGGGGAAGGGCAGTACCCAGCGGCACCTCGTTTTGGCGTGATATATATTCTTCGAGGAGGTTCCTCATCCAGCTTCTCTTCAGCCTCCCACAGACGTAACTGGCATTGGCGCAATGGCCATGTCATTAATGAGTGTGTTTGGATGTCCTTGTAAGTTGTCATGAAATCGGTTGTAATGAGTTCTTTAGCAGTCGGCATATGGAGGTCAGTATGTAAGGTTATGTTGCTAACGTACCAAAGTGTTTTTGTGATTGTCCTGAATTTGTTTGCTTGAAAGATATGAAGTTCGTTTATGTGAGTCTTTCTAGCTGTTCCAAATATATGTGATGCTTAAGTCCAAATAAAGGGTTCAAATAGGTTTTAATAAGTAATTGTATGCGTTCGATTTCTATCTGTTTTAGTTCTGAATGTTTCGAAAGAAGTGAAACCAGAATTCTTAAGATTTGATTTAGGGGTGGTTAGGGGTGGTTTTTCTCTTCTTATTTACACGTGTGCCATTTTTCGGTCAAACGTCAAGGAAAACTGGCAGGCATGTCTCATGTCGAATTGGAAATGTAATGTGCTGTGATTTGTCTTGATTTAGTCGGATTTTCCAAAGTTTGAACCAGTCAAGTAATCTTGTTAAATACTGTTGTAGGGTAAGTTTTAGTTTATATATTTTTTCAATGATATGGCGTATTATAATAAATATAAGTCCACAAAAACACTTTTTATATTTAAAAAAAGTTATAAATGGAAAAATCTAAAAAACAAAGCCATAAGTCTCCAACATACAAGTGAATAGTCAACTAGTTAACATTTCACCATTCAGGCTTCATCAGCGTAGAAAAACCAAGATCACTTTTATGCAGAAAAAAAAATCTTTAATTTAAAAAGAAATTAAATCTGTAGCTTTAAAAAGCTATAGCTCCCACGCAGAGGGAGGGGGAATTGACAGTCTCATGGGACAAGTACAGGTAGTGAATGGTACACATGGTGCTCATGATTATCAATTATTTTTCTCTTAAAACATATCGTTGAAATGAGTTGTGCTCAAGAAAATAACCATTTCCGCTGAAATGTGTCTCAAGGTGAAGTCAAGTCACGTTTAGTACTTAGAGAGTACATCATTGTGAAATAGTCAACTTTATTATTCGCTATCAAGCCTGGAATTCTCCATGCTATTTACAGTAGCAAGTAATATACTTCAAAGGCTTTATTTTATTGTCTCACATAACTACAGCAATCCTTTGAAAACATCATTAATATCTACAAAACTCCATTTGTAGATAATTTCGGATAAATTACTATCTTTTACTAAGAAAACGTAAGCAGCTTGAGTAAATTGGTGACAATATTACAAATTATTATACCAATTTATTTTATCCGAGGAATCCATCCATTTATTTAAAGGAATTTATTTATTTATTATTTAAATGGATAAAGGAATTTATCTAAGGTGCATAATTAAACATCATTGATGTTAGAAAACCACAAAATTGTTTTCAAATGCTATCAAAGTTTTGTCGCACAAATATAATAAGAAATGTTGGTTGAAATGGAAATGAATCGATCATCCAATTCATGATTTGTTTAAGGAGAAAACAAATAAATATTAAACCTTTGGTAGGCCTGATTCCCAGAATTTTAATGTAATATATGAGAATTTTATTTTTTTTTTTTAAATATTATTTATTTATTTTTTTTTATTTCATTATTGAGTATTATAACAATCTGTCTCTTGGACATTGAACATGACATTCACACTATATGTACAAAAAAATAAAATAAATAGAACAAAATAATAATCAAAAGTATATACAATAGACAATAAAATAAAATAACCTAAAAAATAAGAAAATTAAAACTAAGAAAAAAAAAAAACACATGCATACCTATATACAATCAGGCGAGGGAACTCCAGGAGAACCCTGCGCTACTCTCCCAACCGCGTCACTGGTACTAAAGCCAGCGGAGATTGGTCGAGAGCACTTTAGCCACATACACTCATGTCTTGAGTGAAGAATCTGGCCATTGCCAGAACTCCAATTTATACAATCTACAAAAGGTCGCGAGGCCACTGCCGTTTCAACCTTCTTGGAGGATTATAGGGATGGGAGGTGCTTGATAGGGATTGTGCAAGAGGATTTGGGTGGTACGTAAGGTTCTGGTGAAATTTGGAGAATTTTTCTGGGATAAGGTCTAGGACAAATGGGATGTTAAGGTCATGATGTAGGGTTTTGTTGGTTACATAGAAAGGAGCATCGACTATTGTTCGAAGGACTTTAGACTGGAAGGATTGGATGCGCTTGATGTTAGAAAATTTTGCTGATCCCCACAGTTCTAGTCCGTAAGTCCAAATAGGTTTCAGTATTGTCTTGTAGATCAGTAGCTTGTTTTCAATGGAAAGTTTAGATTTTCTGCTTAGTAGTCGGTATAGTTGGCCGTATCGTCGGTTGAGTTCTTGTCTTTTGAGTCTAGTATGCGGGTTCCACGTTAGTATATTAGATTATTTTTAGTATGTATATATAGAATGAATAAACACCGAATCCTCAAAACCTTTCAACTGCCTTTCAATTATATTTTCGAAAAAATCAATATATATATATTCGTTGGGCTCTCCACTAAATTAATTTTAGCCGACCCAGTTTGGATTTAAACTAATATTCTCAAGGTAACTAAGGTGATGCCTTAACACTTTCTGTAATGGCTACTTCACCAGATTTTATTAATATTCAACCTACAATGCAATTTATTTATAGATTGTATTTGGGATTTACGGATTTGGTAGTAAAGGCGTATTACTGACCCAAATGTTTGCCCCATAATATAAAATAAACATGTAAGACTTTACAATATGCTACATTTTCTTAGCATATTGTTATGTTTATATTACCATTATCTGATTTGTATGTTCCACACTTTTTTTTTCTCCTATTTACACACTTTTATATTTATCATTTTTCTTACGTGATTTCGTATTATTAATTTTTTAGTCCGGATGATGACTGATATGATTTGATCAAGCGTTAGCAAACTCAATAAACATATTTCTTTTAATGCACATTTTTCATGCAATTTAACTTCATTTTTCATGCAACTATAAAATTTGAAACACTTCTCACAAAACTCTGTCTGATTTATATCTTCAGGTACAATAAGGGCCCATTTAATTAAATAGGTACATTATTTATAGTTTCGTTGAGCGTTCTTCTTTAAGCATAGAGTTTCATTTTGCAGCTTAGTAAAATTATACAGTCATAACCCGTAATTGACTTGAATCCTTGAGTTCTGCTCCTACCTGCTTTGCCACTGGAGTAATATTATAGGCGACCATGACTTTAACAATATTTTTAAGAAGAGACAAAAATGTCATTAAAAAAAATATAACATTCAATTGAAAGTCAGGATCTAAAAAGGACAATAACAAACTAATATGTGATGTACACTTAACAGGAATACCATATTTTTTTTTTATTGGATGTTAACACATTCTGCCACAAGGAATACAATTAAGGTTTAGAAATTTGAACATCAAGAACTTATCCACATTTTCCAAAAAAATAAAGTATATTTTATTAGGAGATATCGGAAATTAATACATAATAGTAATACATTAGACGTAAACATAAAATCAAACAAGTAATGAATCATTAATTATCTGTGATAGGAAGTTGTAATTCAAAACCACTGCTGAGTAAGAAGTTAAGTTAGATGTGACATTTAAGATAGCGCTACGAAATTCCTGTTGCGTAACATCTAATCGCGTGTTGAAAGCCGTTCGCATGTAATGTCTAGTGGCTAGGTGTAAATTCCTCAGTAATTTAATACTCAAAAGGGCTCAACACGTGAGTATTCATTTAGGAGTACGACATCAAGCAAACATAGTGGATTTTATTATTGTAAACATTGTATGATATCTAAAAAATATATGACAAAAAAATCTTTGTTTATTAATATTTTAAAAGATCAGCAGTTTAGATATCTAATTTTTTTTCATTCATGGAATTAGTACTGTTTTGACTTACTACAGGACATTCAATATACATCGTTCAATAATTTTATGTGGACTATATAAAGCATTAAGTAAACTAGCTGCTGATGTTAAGCTATGTAAACATTATAGAGAGACAGAAACACTTTATTTTCATAAAATATAAAGGATTGCTGCCCAATTATATTGGGTTGCTATACACACAGCATACTCTTCTATCCTTAGGACAATATATGAACTTATATATAAATATACAGAAGTATTAGTTAATATTAGTAATATATACATTTTTATTATTTTTTTTCCATTTATATTTTTTTTTTCCTTTTTCTTTCCTTTCATTGTTTATGCTTTTTTTTTTTTTAACATTTAGTTTCCCTTTCTCTCACTTCTCTCTCTTTATCTCTATTGTTTTCAATTATTCATTAAATAAATAAATAAATACATAAATTAAAACTCTCGGGCTAGCCATGCACGTGGTGGTGAATGATTCCCAGGGAGTCGAGGACTATATTTTCAGCCAACCTCGCTACGTCCTTAATGTCGACACCTAGTTCCTCGAGGAAGCTCCTTGTTCTTTTTGGGATAGTTCCGCGAGACCCAAACCAGAGGCCTCTCACGGTGAACTCTCTCTCTCCGAAGGTCTCACGGAATTTATCTTTTAGGAAAGGGATACATTTATCGTACGTGTTCTTCTTTTCCCTTTCCACTTCACCCGCCTGATCGAGATCATTGCTCTCAAAGCGGACAGTTGGATCCAAGATCAGCGCTGTCCTTCCTGTCTTGGGAAATGCGACGATATCCGCGTATCTCGTAGAGCCCTCACTATCGATGCAATATACCTCGTCAAAGCAGGTGAATTTCCTTTCCCTAAGGAGCCTCATCAACTCGAACTTGACTAGGAGGAGTTGTGTTATGAGGAGAGAGTTGTTGGGGCATTTTCCCAGCACATGGGCTGGTGTTTCAGACTCTCTGCCGCATTTACGGCAGAGGGACCAAAAGGATCAGGTCTGGAAAATAGTCTATTCTGTCAGGAGCGACGATGATTTTTTTTCAGCGGATGAAATTAGGTTTTACTGCCACTGCGTTCACTCCTTCCCCTCCACTAAATTCATGATGATTCGTCATGAGTTTAACATACGTCAGAGAAAAAAAATCTCAGCCACTTAGGGTCAGAACAGGTTCTTCACTATTCATGTCGTGGGTACAATTACCAATGTATCGTGGTTAGTATATTGTTTTAAATGTAATAAAATCGTTTTTGAAGTAAAATGACAATCTTCATTAATTCCGGGTCAAGTTCGATCAGAATAAAATACAATGAAAGAATTGAGGGTTTTATAGCCTCAAATGTTAATTAAAAAAAACATAATGGACAAATAGAAATGATCATAAATTATAAGTCAGTTCCTAAAATTATAAATTTAAAAAGAAAATAATAAATGCGAATATAGTTTTTTTTTTTAAATTGGATGGATAAGTAGTTATTGAATAGACGGGATTTAAACTTGAGGAGGGTATAGGAGCGAAAGATATTGAAAGGAATTGAGTTCCACTGGAATGAAGATCGAATAATAAATAATCAGTAGAAAGTCGAGGTTCATTGTGCTGTTAGATGGTTATTGGGGGTATTAACAGAGAGTTTAAATTGAAGGAGCTGGGTAATGTATAAGTGAGGCGGGATTGGACGACATAGAAGAGGAAGGATGCCAGGAAATACTTAGAACGTCAGGAAATATAAAACCACTTCAAATCATCATAAAAATGGGAGAAAGGACATAAAATTATGTCCTGGAGAATAAGTTTATGGGTAAGGAAAAGTAATGGGTGGAATTTGATAAAATTGATATTGAGAAATTTTCAGAACAGTCCTTAACTTTCTACTAGCTTTGGACCATATCTACAAAAACAGGTTTGTTAAAGAAAATATTAGCTTAAGCAAAAGTATTGGAAAATTGATAAGAGGCTATCTGGGTTCCAATCCGCACAATCTCTAAATTAACCAAATAATATTAATGGTAGTAGATGTCATGCCAGTAACATGGATTGGACTACAGACAGGCACAAGAACAGATACAAATAAACTACAATGCTTTTGAAAATTTTTGATTCTAAAGACTATTTGAAGTGAAAACTTCAAACAGGTTCCATTTCTAGTTTTTGAAATAGTTCAATCCATATGCAAAAACACTTCAATTAGTCGGCTCTAGCCGACTTTAATCAAGCGTTGCACATCGGAGATATGACGGCTCAATCTAATTCATTCTCCACAAAAAAAGTTCAAAACGCGCCTTAAGAAATTTTCACTTCAAAAAGTCTTCAGAATCGAAAATTTTCAAAAGTACTGCAGTTAGTTTGTATCTGTCCTCATGTCTGTCTGTAGTCAAATCAATGCTAAAGGCATGACATCTACTACGATTAATCTTATTTTGGTTAATTTAGAGATTGTGCGGATTGAAACCTCTTATCAATTTCTCCAATATTTTTGGTTACGCAAATATTTTCTTTAACCTGTATTTATAGATATGGTCCGAAGCTAGTAGAAACTTAAGGACTGGTGTAAAAATTGTTATGTTATAAGGATATGGATCTCAGAAACAAAATATCGTACATACATACTGTAAGCGAGAGAAATGTTCAGTATTCCATTCTCTTTATAATGAGCTGGTATTTATATTTTATATTTCATATTGTTAGTCTCGCCTTGTCACCTCTATTATCTACAGCAAACACCTTAGTTTTTTTTTTCACTTCCTGGAGTTACAAAGCTTCTTTATCTTGGAAAACCGCTGGATTAATAAAAAGTAGACTTAGGATTTAGAGGAGGATGCAAGAACTGGCAAAGGTAAGCACTAACCCAATTGACTTTTATCCCGGAGGCGAGTCACGTTGTCGTAGCTGCAACACGTTGTAAGTCCCCGAGCGTCCTCGCAGCCAGGACAGCGCTGCGCCCAATCTCACTCAAGCACTTCACTCCAGTCTCCTGGAAGGCTTAATAGCTTCCCTGCTCGCCTGTTAAGTAGTCTTTTGTTGCCGGCCCATTTTCCCACCTCTTGGTCGCTAATTACACTCAGCCCTGCCGAGCCGGCTCAATGGAGTCTTACGGCCCTCTAATGCGAATTCCGATGGATATTAAACAAGTTTGCTAAACAAGTATAATTTTCCTTCGTTTATTTTTAATCGGATGAAGTTAGATTAAATTGCATCATTTAATCATTTCAAGGATGAGCTGATTATTGATCGATATCATTTCATAATACACCTTGAGGAAATCTTTGAACTTGCTAAAATATCATACTAAGGTGAGGGAGGAGTAAGACATAAGATAACCGTAAGATATTATAAAAACCTATTTAACCAATTATGACGTTTCGGACCAGACGTTAGTTTTTTTTTCAAGGTTACAAAAAATAAGATAAATTATTACTAAACGATTCTTAATCTTTATTTACCTTCGCACTCTTGCCTGGCTAAATTTTCTCCCCACTCATTTGAGCACTTGCCTTGTAAGTGCTTTTATAATAGAGTCACAAGTCTTTTTTTTTTTTTTTTAATAATATTATCTTATATTTTAATAATTTAAAATTATAATTCTGTATTTAATAATTATATATATATATATATATATATATATATATATATATATATATATATATATATATATATTACTGATTTCCCAAATTCAAATAATTTTTTTTTTTTTTTCGCGGTACTTCAATTATATATTGGTGAACTTCGTAATTCTCCTATATAATTGTGAATCGAAAAAAAATTAATTGTATACTCATATAGTATGTTTTTGATAAAACACAAACAGAATAATCAAACATTGTAAAACTAAATAGAGTAAAAAAAACTTAAATATCGCAAACGAGTAGTTATGAAAAGTTAAGATATCTATTACATAACATAAAATACACGAGATAAACACATGTTAATTGGGCTATGATTTTTTTAAATAAACCGTATATTCGTTGGGTCCAATTTGGAGGTACTTTCAAAGCAGAAAACAGGAAAAAAACAGCATATAATCTACAATTTTTCCAATTCTACTTTCAATTGCACTATTTCTATAAAATCTTTCGATAGGGTGCATGTGCCATCGACCTTGAGGGGATGGGTACTCATATATACAAATCAAATATACTAAAATCAATTATAAATTACTTAATAAAACATGAAAATGATCCAATCTATTCGATCATATTAATAGTATCTATATGCCAAAAATGGCTAGGTAGGATTCACATTGAAGTTACATCGAAACTTCAAAGTCCCCGAACAGAAAATTTGGTCCTAAAAATAATTTTCATTTTCATTTATTTAGTTTCATTGACCTGATTTCGTTAATTATATTTATGCATCACTCTATGCATTACAATAGTAAATGTGCAATAGTACATTTCTTTTTGTTAAAGGCAAACACATAAATGTAAGAAATATATAACCAGAACTTGATCCTACTTTAATCATCAGACACTCATTTAGGATTACATAAATCTAGACTTACTTTAGTAACATTCTAATGACCGACCGCACACGAAATAAAGTTTAACACGATAGCGATAAATTAGGAATCGATTACTCCATAAGGGGATGCCGACTCACAGATTCATGATTCATTATTCCATTATTAACTAACTCCTCTATATATATATATATATATATATATATATACGAATATTTTTCTTCTAAACAGGGTTGAGTCCATATCAATTGTATTGTATTAGTCAATTATATTTACATTTCATAAATTATATTATGCATTGAAAAAAAAAAATATATATATTTGTGTATGTGTTTTTTTTCAATGCATAATATAATTTATGAAGTATAAATGTAACAGGAGGAAAATATTCGTTATACAGCAAATGTAAACATTTTATTAAATTAGTCAATTTACTAATTAATAGTCAATTAGAAATAAACCATGATTAAACAATTATAAAACAAATTTGAAGGGTAGAGGCGAATAAAATTAAAAAAAAAAAAAAAAAACATCAAATTTCAAGAGTATCTCTTTCTAACTGACATAAAAAATTTCTGTCCGAAATCTTACAACATTTAAACAAAACTAGATAAAAACTTATGTTTGATAACATTGTCCGTGGCGGTTTGATGGCCGAGCGGGCTCATACGTGTGCTAAACACGCGTTCCCCTGCAACCAACCACATGATAAACCGAAGTTTACAAAATTTAAAATAATTGGGAGTTTGGAATTACCGAGATAATAATTTCCCGGAATCCCATTATAGCCTAAAAGGCGAAGAACTTGTGAAAAAAAAAACATTGTGTGCTAAAATGTGTGAAAAACGTTAAATTATTTTACCTGTATTCTGTTTTATATTCGTCCCCTTAATTGGCTCTGCTTACCTGAAAAAAACAACACTTCATTAAACAATGAAATTGTAACAATGAGAAACATTTTTTATTTTTTTAATTTTTTAAATATTCGGATAAAGCTAAGTTCTGTTTTTTAAAAAATCACGAATTGTTATAGATTTTTTTTATCAATCTTTAAATTTAATACCACATATTCAGAGAAACTTTTCTTTACTTAATAAACCTCAAGTCCATATTAATATAGTTTATCGTTTGTCACTAAATAACCTGAGAATCGCCTTAAGCTGTGGAAAAAAGTTAGATTTTTTGATCTCCTGTAACCTAAAAATACTCGTGTTTTCAGCAAAAATGTAATATAATATTACATTATATGTAATATAATATACAAAATATAATATTATGAAAGACATGAGGGGAAGCAATGCCCAGCGGCACCTCACTCAGCGTGATATCTACATGAGGTGACGAGGTCCCTCATCCAGCTCCTCTTCACTCTCCTACAGACGTTACCTGACATATTCGTAGTTGCCATTTCATTTATAAGTGTATTAGGATGTCCTTGTAAGTAGTCGTGGAATCGTTTGGAATTATTTCGTATGTGTTCGTTAACAGTCGGCATATGGAGGTCAGTATGTAAGGTTGTGTTACTAACCTACCAAGGCAATTTTGTAATTGTCCTGAATGTTTTTGCTTGAAAGATTTGAAGTTTGTTTATGTGAGTCATTTTAGTTGTTTCAAATATCTGTAGTCCATATTGGCTTTTCCTAATAATAATTCTATACCTTCCCACGATTACCAGTTCTAATGGGAAGAGGAGTCAACAAAGACCTTGCGCAGAGGCAATATCGTAACCAATGAATGTAAGTAAACGAGGTTACTATATCACAGAGTAAGGATATTAAACGAAGTTGAAATGAACTAAGATAATTTTTCATTGATATGTCTTGGCAATGTTGAAGAAAACACTAAGGGGTTCGCATTTACAGAATATCTCCGGAAATCAACGCAAAACCGCTTATCGCACTTACCTCTATTATGATGAGATTCAATCTACCTGGACATAAAGTATTCTTATTCTAACTTCTAATATGTAAAATATAGCAAAAAATATTTAAGGAAGAAAACAAGTAATTTTTGTAATTCCAAATAAATATTATAATCTATTTAAATTATCTTCAACAACTGATTTAGACGACATTTAAATTATTCTCAACGTATAACAGATTGAGAGCCCAATATGATATTGCTCGTTCGTCACGGAGTTTGTTGTAAACAAAGTCATAAGGTTGAGAAAATTAAGAGAAACTCATATCTTTGAGTTGAATAAATAGGAGTGTTCCCAATAACTCTCAACTCCTCCGTTCCAGAAGTAAGGTTAGGAGCCTTCATTATAACTTAGAAGGAATACCTCCCCCCTTTCGCCCCCCCCCTACTCCTCCTAGCCCTTCTGCCCTCGAGCAGTAATATGTTCAAGTTATCCTGAACCAGGGATAAGTTTTATAAGGAAATTTACATCCTATCTCAAATCCTGCTTAATGATATCCCTCTCGAACATAGAAATGAAGTCAATGCTGAGAATCTCGTATCTTATAATTTACCTCCTCCCCCCCCTTGTTTAGAAGCTGATGTGCTGAATCAGAAGTATCGTAAGTCACAACAACCTTTTCGGAAATCAATTTTAATTAGAAATCCTCAGAATAAACAATTTATAACGAATGTAGTAATCTTGGACAATATTTTAAATTAGATATTTAAAAATACATTTTTTGTATTTTGCATTTTTAGAAGTAAAATATTAAATACATAGTTTATTGCTGTAGTTTATTTTTAATGCCACCATAGCATTTGTATTTTTTTTCAAGATACTAAAATAAAAATAATGTACTTTTATTTTGTATTTTAAATATAAAAAATAAATTACGGAATAAAGTAGATTTCTCTGTAAGTATTGTAGCAAGGCTGATCGTTGGCAATAGGATTCTCCGGCGTAAAAATGTTCTTTATGTTAAATATTTCTTAAGTTAGGTTGTGTTAAATTTGTAATACTATTAACATTAAATGATTAGATTTAAAATAATAACGCTGGATTCCAGAATGTTGTCATAGAATAGGGTAAGAGAGCACATTTTTTAAATACGTATTTAAAGGTACCGACAGACGTTTAGTTGGGGAAAAACTACGTAATTTATGTAATATCTTAAAAAATATTGATAATTAAATAATTTAGAAAAACGTCAATTTTATTATAAGTTTTTAAAAAAAATATTAATTAAAAAATATTTCATTTCCAATTTTTTTTCTATGTATAATTCCTTGCCTCGTAGGTATAAATATATTTTTTAAAAGAAATTAGGTGTAAAACGTCAAAACAGAAAAATCATTTTGTATTTGAAATATTTTTTCTTTTAATATTTCAAATACTTTGCAATTAAAATACAGTGTGCCCTAAAAACTAAAACAAATACTGGGTATTTTAAAATAATAAGTAAAATACTTTTTACCAAGGTCTGCTATGTATGTATTAATTTAAATCAATAGGAATAAAAAATGTAACGTTATATGACTGTAAGATTTACGAACTGTTTACAACGAAAACAAAATTTCTCTAATCTGAATTTTTATAAACACTTCTATACAATAGTCTCAGTTATCCTATTTGGGACGAATCGGACTAGAAGTTTTCAGATTGTTTACAAAATTCATTGATTATTCTTAAGCTAATCTCCAACAATCCTCTAAATATGGAACATACCGGACATATTGTTTTCGAAATTGGTGTCAAGGAAACTATGTTTGCGAATGCGTAAGCGAAAGTAGTGAACGGAATTCGATAATGGACAATCTAGTTCTGATCAACGCATTCTTTGAAAATTTCGAAATAATCGGACTATTTGTAAAAGTTGTTATCCATCAGGTAGATTTGACAACAGAGAGACAGACATATTGGTTCTATATATCCTCGGCACTATGTCAAAGTAACGAATGTGGAACGCTAAACAGGTTATGATTCGTTGCTTTCACATGGTGCCGACGATATGTCTGCCCGAATTCGCTTTTAATTATAAGAATTATATACAAGAATTTACTTAATAGATCTGGAGCTATCGCCGTTTTCATTTAACGAAAAGGCTAACAGCTAGAATCCATTTTAAATTATAGACAATTCTCACCTGAATACACAACTCCGTCAGTCGCTTGAAAGCCGTGGCTTCATATGAGAAAATTTAAATTAAAGAAGCGAAATTTGTCCCTACAAGAAAATTCACCTTAACTGCCGATGCACTCTGTTGAATTTTGAAAACTGTGTTCCGAGATATATGAAAAACAGAGAAATTTCCGAAGTTTTTGTTTTTTTCTGACATGACTCAGAAACGATGAATTTTATCGAAATTATTATCGTATACAAAGTTAAAGAAAATGAAATTTATTATCCATTCTATAAATAGATTTTTGATGTAGACCCAACGGGTGATGAGTTAGAGAATATTGACGGTATGCTTGTTTCAGAAGAAATATCTGTTTTCATTAGTTTTTCCCCCAAAACTCAAACTTTTTTTTTCTGACATGACTCAGAAACGATGAATTTTATCGAAATTATTATCGTATACAAAGTTAAAGAAAATAAAATTTACTATCCATTCTACAAATAGATTTTTGATGTAGACCCAACGGGTGATGAGTTAGAGAATATTGACGGTATGCTTGTTTCAGAAGAAATATCTGTTTTCATTAGGTTTTCCCCCCAAAACTCAAAATCTTTGCATCTCTCAAAGAAATTAATTATGATCAATTTGAAAGAGCATGAAATTTCTTATTTCTCATGTGAACACGTTAATGTGTGAAAGTGTTAAGCGACATTGAATAGAATCGTAGAATATAATTTTCAATCGAAAATCTGCCGCTCTCAACTTAATGATTTTTATCTTCTCATTGCTTTTGATTCGGCTAATTTAACCACATTTATAACATAAATCGAATGTATAAACAAATTACACAGCTTTTATATATTCTGTTGGCATGAGAGACTTCAATATCCATAACGAGTGAAATACTCCTTCGATTTCATGCGCTTTAAATGCTTAATCCTTTTATATTAATGTGTTTACATGAGGTACATAGGAACAATGCTCTTTCAAATTGACTATAGTAAATATGAAAGCGGCGGGAGTCCCTAGTCTATAAGACTACTGTTATAAAATATTATTATAAATACAATATTTATTAAAATAGTAGGTGTTTTAGGCTGAATCATAATTTGATAAATATGGTGACAGATAGAAAATATTTACATTAACGAGGGGTTAAAAAAACCAAACACAAAACCTAAGTTAATTTAAACAGAAACGCAGTCAACAAGGAATACTAAGTGCAATCGAGTGTAATTTCCGTCTTATTTTAACGTGAAGCTTCGCACGCCGATGAAATCATTACGTCTATTTACGTTGTCAATAGCTGGAAATAAACTGTTAAGGTGCGTCTAGACTCTTCACATACTATGTGACAAACAAGAATATAAATAGTTATTTCATTAGTATCATTGTTTCTTGTTTTTGATATTTTCTATCTGCTGTCGGTATCAAGAGAAATAAAATAAATGGTTTGTTTAATAACAATGTCGCTGTTAGTTAAGTTTTGCAGTTGTGTCTTCCTTAGTTTGTGAAATGTCTAAACCCACCTTAAAAGGAAGAACTCACAAGGTAGCATAGAACCACTAGCGGATCCAGGATTTAATTTTGGAGGGGGCTTTTTTTTTCATAAAAGTAACGATAATTACTTTGGAAAATACGAAAGAAACTAAGTACCTATACGAACTGGTGTTTAAGTGATTCCTAAAGCCCTTTTAAATGTAATTACACGAATAATTATACTTTAAGAGATAATTTTTTAGTATTTTTTTCGATAAAACATGGTTATATTTTACCATTTTTTTGGGGGGGGGCTTCAGCCCGAAAGCACCACCCCGTAGATCCGCCCGTGCATAGAACCATTCAAGAAGGCTTCAATTCGGATTCAATTAATTAAATAATTAATTTTTTATTCATTTATTAAGAAAGTGATTAATATTTTTTGTAGTAAGTAATTACTTGTTTCTATGCATGGTTTGAGGAAAATATTTAACTAATTACAGTATACATTATTTTCGAGTCGACCAGAGAATTTAGGTGGTTACACAATGCAGAATTGGACGAACTGTACCTGGTTAATAAAATTGAGATTGCTGAGGACAGAGTTTCCTCGAAACTTTAAATTTGCAATCAAATATTAATTTTTGATTAATTTATTTATGACCAATAGGCAAATGAACCACAATGATTGAGATAATTAATTTGAGGCGAAAAACATGGGCATGTAAGCTAATCGCTAGGATTAGTAATGAACGAATTCCTAAAAAAATAATATGAGCTGTATAGACTGGCAAGCGTATGAGGGGTTGACCGAAGAGAAGGTAGGAAGTTTTCGTTAAGGCTGATATGATATTGCTGGTTGGGGTTGGGATTGGGTTTAGACGGCGCCCGGTAGATGGAAGTATGTAGACATCGATAGGTGATATCAGCATCGAACCTTTGGGTTGGTTAATTCTTATTATTATTATAATTCATTTTTAAATAATTCATGTACTTCAGCTACCAACTATAAACATTTGTCAAATAAAAGTACCAACATTTTATCAATAAAAAAAAAAATAGTTTAGCCCCAAAATGGAATACTAAATCCACTACAGTATAGGACTATTACCTCTGAGATAATTTCCTTGCTTATGTTCGAAATAGTATTGTTCGTTGAATAACTAAAATAATACTTCTATCGACTAGGATGTGCAAGAAAAAGGTTTGAAGTGGGGAAATGAATTCCTCCACCACACCCAAAGGAAACAGAGGTGTGATGCGAAGAATAAATTCATTCAACACTCCTCCAGTATCATTTAAACAAATAAACGATGCATGAAACTGTTGGCTCTAATTGGATGGAATATATCGCAACTGATTCTACCAATTTGTTCGCTTTGTGTCGGCGATGACCTTGCGATCCAATTGGGTACAAATGATTCAACATTGTTTTTACAGGATTCATCGAATCGAAACCTCATAGATCCCCTGTAATAGAAAATTATATGATCAAAGTTTAGTTCTCAGCAATAATTTTTATATAATATTTACCTTGATTAAAATCAGCGGCAAGAAAGAAATCTCAAATTTTGATGTAGCAACTACTAAAGAAACATAAATCCGTTTTGTTGATTAATCTTACAATTTAAAACTTCGTAACTTATTTTTTATTTTATTTTTTAAAAAATTTTAATGATAATTGTATATAACTCAATCCACGTACATACTTAATGGCTTAGGAATTATCGTATATCGATGTTAGGTCTATTTATTTTTGGAATTTCCGCCGATTTTTAAATCTCCAAATGATAAGTCATAATTTTTTGGATAAAAAGTATTAATTCAAAATAAATATAAATTATGACGAAAAAAAAAAAGAGGTTATCATATGAGGCCATTGATATACATTTCTCAATGAGTGAGATATCGTTTACATGATAATAATACGATAAAATGGAACAATATGAAACCATTAAACACCATATAGTTTTATAGATACATATAAATGGGGAGGAAGCAAGTATAAAAATTATGTTAACACGAAATATTTAAAATCGAAATAATGCAAAATTCATGAAAAAAAAAATTAAACATTAAAGGTGCAACATAATACCTAAAATTTTAAAAGAATACATAGAAGTTACATAAACCTAATGAATACAAATAAAAATAAAACAGCAATTAATGTAAATGTAGTGATATTCATTAGTTTGTAAACAACTATAGAGGGGGAATGAGAGGGAGGGGGAAAGCATTTTTTTTCTTTATATATATTATTTTTTTCAGTATGTTTAAACAACAAACGTGACTTACAATCACTTTCCTGATCGTACCCACAATTTAATCTATTTCTTGAGAAAAAACACTTTTTCCGCATCTTTAATGAATTTGAAAATAAGGGAATGAAAATCCAATTTATGTTTATGTTTTAGACTACAGAAACGTCGGAAAAATGTTTTAGATACATAATTTTGTAATACGAGATCAAGATTACGACGGCATTGGTTCTGCTATTTTTTGATATCTAAAAAGACCATTAGATTTAAGTTTAGAGAAAAAAAATCCTAAATCTCCAAAAGTGGTGAGAGATGTTCTTGGATTCATTTTATTACCAAATGGGCATGATAAGAAATGATGAACATATGGTTGTTTTGACACAGACAAATAAAATTAGTTGTTCCACACTTGACTAAAAATGACTTTAAAAAAAATCATGTTGTTCTTTAGTAATGTTACTAACGTTTTATTTTCTTACTTCCAGACTAACAGTAAGTTACTTTTTTTTTTTTTTAGATCTGAGGAAAACAAGCTTGTTTATCTGATTGAAAACTTGAACATAGCCTTATTTACACTTCGATTAATCGTTTCAGTTTTAATTGTTTGTCGATTATGTCTCTCGTATTAATAAATTAGCCATAATGATTTTTCAAAAAAATATATTTTTAGAAAAAAAAAACTTCCTCAATATTTCAATCCAGTTCTGGTACTTATTTTTTATCCTCACATAGTAATGTCAAATTCGGAATACGATAGAATGAATCGTATATTTAATAAAATATAACTGAGAATAAACGTAAATACCGTTGGTCGTTTGGAGCCTTCCTATAAAAGAGAGAGAAATCAGTAATATTTTTTTTGTCCGGAACGTTTTATTTTCAGGACAAATCCCGAGCGGTAGAAAACAGCCCAATTTACCGTTTCCACAGAAAATCCTCTGGCACGAAGACAAATCCTGGCAAGTAAACAAGCTGGGCGTTTACTCGTTGCATATGTATGAAACCGTAACTATACTAACAGGACACGATTTTATAATCATCGTAGGAACTTCGTTGTAAACACGCAAGGTGGCGCACGGTTGAGCATTTTAGTATTTCATTTAGCTTTACGTTTTGTAAACATAACAACGTTTAACCTGGACATCGTTTTCATTCCTACGCAGCTATAACCAACATCTCAGAAATATTTCTGCATAAAATAATTAAACGCAGAAATAGACTTATAATCGTTCAATATCGTTATATAAGCGATTGAAATATATCTATTCAAATAAAGTATATTCCCTGTATTAACCACATCGTCTAATCAGATTAATCTAAAATTCATATTTTCTTTTCTTTATTGAGTATTACAACAATCTGTCTCTTGGACATTGGTTACAGTGAGGCAGGATACCATTCACACTACTTTAAAAAATAGGATAAAAAAATAGTTTTTTAAACTTTGTATACATGCTCATTTAAGTGTCCTCTTTTTTATAAATATTTCTTTATTGCTTAATGTTACCTAATGTTAATTAATGTTTCAGCATCGTTTTATACTTGAAACATTAAAGGTTCAATCCTGAACTTGTCATTCTTAATTTTATAATTAATTAATACATTAACGTTTAGGAGGATGTTATTTATGTTTAAGTTGTAGATTAAGATTAAGATTATTAGGATTTTTTGTTAAATTTAATTTAATCTGATGTAATATAAATATTTCTTAAGAGCTAAAATGACCAGTAAGAGGTCGAGGAGACCCCCATTGTTATAAATAAATAAATTTATGTTTAAGAATAATCAAGTAACTAAGAGTGAATATTTTATCCAACCGACCTATAGACAAAAAATAGCAAGATGATAGATAATTTATGGGAAAAAGGCCAAAACATGATAAATATTAAATATATATATATATATATATATATATATATATATATATATATATATATAAAACAGAAACAAACTTAAGTTAATCAAAATCACAAATTAAATATAGGGATAACTAAGTTTCCTCTAAAACATATTAAAAGTCCCCAACGTTGGGAGAGGAGCACGAGAGTGGGTTATAAATGTCATTGTTTATATTTTCTTACATATCTTATACATTTTTAATTTAGCCCACAGCAACAAATATATAAAATTAAACAAGAGTAAATTATCTTTAGAAAAGTTCCTATTCATTTTTTTTCGTATTCATAATAGTTTTGTGGATAGATATTGATGGTCTCGCAAAAAGCAAGTAGTAGATCGACATCCTCATCAATTTCACGATGTAGGAGAGCTTTGAAAATTGCACAAATGCAATATCACATTAAGTAATAATTTCTAAATATTATATTTTTTAAAATAAAGCTCGGTGAGTATGGCATTTGGTTCCTGTGCTAAAGTTTCGTTATAGTCAGGCAGTGACAGGTAGTTATTTATTCTCTTACACAAGCCATGGATATCGACCTTGGGATCATAAGAATCCCCTGTGTCACACTCAACCTCTATAAAATAGACACTCTTAATTAATTAAGGAGAAATACCTGGGAATAGAGCTTGATGTTGATTGAAACACATTCTTGCACAACCGTTTTACTGTGAAACATGAATCCTTATGTATTGTGGTACTGGTATTTTTCTATAAACTAATAAAATAAAAACGTTTAAATATTTTCTAGTCACAACCGTAGGCCTTGAAACAATCTCTGGCGGAAACCTAACGGTAATGATTGAAAATATCATTTTGGTTTTCCATTGTTTAATTAATATATAATTTAGATTACTTAAGCCTATACCAGAAGGAGTCTCCAAACTACGGCCCGCGGGCCAAATTGGACCAGCAAGCACCTCCAATCCTGATCTCGAAAGCTTACAATTAAAATTACATAGTAAAATTTTTAAAAACTATAAAAAAAAAAAAAATGTGAAATTTTGCAAATTATTCACACAACAGGCTAAAATTATTGTATACTTTTTTTTGTTATACTCTTTTTTTTAGAAAGCTTATTTCACAAATGAAGTATCATATGTATATCATGTATCATGTGACAAGATTATATTTTTTATTACAAGCCGAGACCCGGGAGGACTTTGTGAAGATCCCGAAGTGACCCGCGGGCCAAAACGTTTAGAGACCCGTTGCCTATAACAAACCGTCAACCGCTAAGGTCATTATCGTCTTGCGTCAGTGGTTAAATTTTAAATTTTGGTCTATACTCTGTTCGTCTTAGAAAGTCAAAAAGTCTGTCAGTCATAGGTACCTTGTCCATTAAACCGAAATAAATATTTTGTGGGATATAAAAGAGTGATCTTTGGTTTACATTTGATCTGCATTCTATTAGAAGGTGTTTGACAGTTAGCGGGCGGACCTTCGCAAGTCTGGCAAAAGCAAAGCATTAAAATGAATTTTCCTAAATTAGCAAAACGTTGACTGATTTAGTCATTTACTAGTGTTTGTGTAGCTTGAGTCTAAAATTATTTGATTTTTTATGTACTGTTTAATTTGAAGAAAGAAACCATGAAATGGTAAAATTTATTAACACAAAATGTCATTATTGTCTTTCTTTATTACATAATATCATTTTAATTCATAATATCTTGACAATATATGTACTTTGAGAAAACAAACAATAAATAATCATCAACGAAAATCGATTACATATAAAGAAACGAAATTCATAATTTATATCTGTTGTATAAAAAATCGTGACCTAAACTTTTTCGAAATACGCTTTCATCTGACCTTCCTACCTTTAATCCCCACCGCCGAACCTGCTTATCGGCCGAAGGGAAAGGGCAAAGCGTAGGATCGGAGTCCTGCCCTATCGACCGGAGGGCACACAAACGACGTCGTGCGACTACAAATCTTGTAAGGGAGGCCCGAGCGGGCGCTATTTACGGTCAGGGGGTTTATGTCTGCAGCTAGCTAGAGTTGTAAACATGCTCCTTACAAATATTAGAAGCAGTAAATAACAGTGGCTTCATTATATCCGATCGTGAGCTAGTTACTTCATCACGCGCCTGTCCTTGTTCAAAACGGAACTATGCAATTCTCGAGAACTGCGTAAAACAAGAGTCGAAGGATCTACGTCACAAGTAATTCTACAAATTTTATCAGCGTTCTAGCATTAAGTATATCAGAATGAAACCATCAAAAAAGCATATAATATATAGTATTTTATCTGGAATTTCGAGAAATTTCCTAACATTATTTAAAACGTTAGCTGCGGTTACGATCCCTGGGTTCCGATATTCGCCTCGACTTTGACCGGCATTGTTTCGAATTTTGACCATCTTACGAAGTCTCTAAAATGGTCATTTTTAAAAATATTTGAATGATAGTTGGATAAATGTAAAGGTAGATACTAACGTAAATAATCATTATATCTATAGGACGCCGGGAACCGTAACCGTAGTTAACGTGTTTATTAAAATATTTCTTACTGTTGAATTGGAAATGCGCTGTCATTAATCAGGGAAAAATATCTTCAATTAAAGCGTAATTTATGCAGAGTAATTGCAACAAAATAAAATGATAGTAATTTACACTACAGATATAATAGATCCATTAAAAACTTAGGAATCCACCATTGACAAAAACCTCTCCTGGAAACCCAATATCGTCCTCATCTCCCGAAAGTCCATAGATACCTTTAAGTTATTTCATCGCTTCCGCCACCTACTCCCACAACCCATCCGCAAGCTCCTTGTATTCTCTATTATTTTCCACTTTGATTACGGCTGTATGTTGTTTAAATATACTTTCACTGAAGATGCTGTATGTATTCTTTAATATTGATTAACTTGAACTGTGGGGGACAGCAAAAGCTTCTAACATCAAACGTATTCAATCCTTTCAATCTAAAGTCCTTCGAACAATAGTTGATGCTCCGTTCTATGTAAATAACAAAATCCTACACCATGACCTTAATATCCCATTTGTCCTAGACCTTATTCCAGAAAAATTCTCCAAATTTCACCAGAACCTTACCTATCATCCAAATCCCCTTGCACAATCTCTATCCAGCACCACCCATCCTTACAATCCTCCTCGAAGGTTGAAGCGGCAGTGGCCCAGAGACCTTTTGTAAATAAGCATCTATTGGAGTTTGGCAATGGCCAGATCCTCCACTCAAGCCCGAGTGTGTATGATTAGGTTAGTTCTTTTGTTTATATACATTTATTTTATTTTATTGTATTTATTTTTATTTTATTTTATTGTATTTATTATTATTAAGTTTCTGTATTATTTATTTATTTTTTTTTTTATTGTAAATAGAGTGTGAGTGTGCTTTCTCTGATCACTATTATAAATGTCCTTGATGTGACAGAATGTAATATTTCTAAATAAACAAATATAGAGAATAGTTCAGAAAAAAAAAAATTGATTAATGTAATTTTTCGCCAGATGTGGTTTTTATTTTTTTGTTCATAATTGTTATTCATAAAGGATCTCGTCCTAGAATAAAATTTATTTTCTATCTATCTATTTATCTAGATCCATGCATAGAATAGATCCATTTTCCGTCTCTTAAAATTCTCGGAATCGGGACGTTTTCAATCTGGAGATTAGCAAACATTGTCTATTTAATTAGGTACTAAAAACTCGTAAATACCCATATGCTTTCCACTTGGATCGTAAGATAGTTTGAACGTAAAATCGAGAAAAAAAAGCAGCCTGCAAAAATATTGTACAAAAATATAACCTCGTTATTTTGACATGTTAGGACCTACACCACGTCAACCAGCTCAAGACTTTTTGTATGCCACCTTTTTTCTCGACATTCTGATCCAATCATCTTACGATTCAAGTGGAAAACAAATGAGTATTTATTAGTTTCATGTACATAGAATTTTAAATAGACAGTGTTTGCCGATCTACAGATTGAAAACGCAGGAATTACATTTTAGGTTAAGATGAGGTGAAGATATTCACGAAGTTTTTATTGAGCTGGAATAATAAACTTGCAATTATAATTTATACTAAATAATCAAAAAACAGATGAAGAAAAGAATCATGGAAAATTCACGAAACATCCACTAAATTATAATTTAATCTAAAATTTCTGACGCAAATTTGACAAGCCAACTCATTTCATTGATAACAACATAAAACTAACAGGTATGCTAAACAGTTGATTACAAACACCTTGGAACATCCGGTTTTTCACATGAATCGATACTTCATACTTATTTATTTATTTTGTTGTTTGTTTTTTTGTGGCGGTTTCCAGATGAATTATAAATAAACGAGAAAATATGTAAAAAATACGACGTTAGGTTTTAATGAGAAAAATCTAACCACACAGCCTTGTGTGGTTTTCTCGTCTATATTTTTAAAAAAATCCAATGAAAAGTTATGTAAGATTTTTTTTTTTACATGATCTTGCTTGACAGTCAGTTTTTTTCTATTAACTCGTACTTAATTATACGGACTTAATAGAGCCTGCGTGTGTCACAGTATGGTCGACTAGAATAAATAATTACAACCACGGTTGGTAAAATAGAATTGATAATTACGTCCTACAGCAACATTAGAATCTGTAACAATAAGGTTAGGAGCAAAGAACTTTACTCACTGATCTCCTTAAGTGTGCATCATAATAAAAATAATAAAATTCTTGATAAAAATATTAATAAGTGGTATTTAGAAGTAATTAAAAAAATATCATAAAATAGAATTAATTTAAAAATAAATTAATAATCAGCATATGCAATATCAATTTATGTATTTAAAAATCAATACAAAGATTTTTCGTTGTTTCGTCGTTGATATTGGTCAGATTTGGAATTATTTTAAAATTTTAAAATTTATCTTTCTGTATAAAATAATTATTTTTCATTTCGATTATGGAGAATCTGGATTTTTTTTTACAATCTTTCGAATTTTCTTAAAATTAAAAATAAATCAACAGGTTTCTATACAAACAGTCACATAATTCTTTTCTTATAATTCTGAAAACATTTTTATTACGCTGAATCTTTATTAATTTTAACGATTTTTTTTTTCAAATCTTTCAAGTGATCAATATATCTTGAAATTTTCTATCTTGGAATGCATACTTGTTGAATTATGCGCAAATAAAATTAATTTTTCATCTTAACTTTTTTCTATGATTTTGGAATTCGCATTTTGGTTTTCGGAGGTGCAATTTATATGCAAATGCAAAGAGATTTCAGGAGAAGACTTTGGGAAAGGTTCATCAAAATGTTTCAAAAGTTTGGACGGTACAGTCTGTAGAAATATAAGTTTTGATTACGCGCAAGTGTCCAATTTTGTACAGTGGTATCAGGAATCCTTTAGCATTGTTAAATCTAAACGATTTTTGAGTTACACAATGTTCAAAACAATTTTTTTTATTTACATAGCCCTATGACACATATATGATAAGACTTTGCTGTTCACAGACATATTTAGGACGAACAACATTAAATCATTTTGACGTGTGTGACGAAATATGTAGTCCGCTACCTTGGAATATTTATATGAAGGAGCAAATACATGATTAACTGTGTCAAAAGGGAGATATTTATCTTTTCAATGCCAATTCACTCTCGTCTTTCCTTCTAAAAAAATAATATCTTATATAGTATTTCTATCTACCTTTTCTATAATATATTTACATGAATAAAAATAAATGTATTCTGACGTTCATAATTGAACTGGTATACTAATAATATATTTAATATCCATTTATGGCCGGCCACAGCAACATGGTAGTACCTAATTTACAATTATAATTAGCGAAGGCCTATAAATAACAATTTGGAAAAAAGACAATATCTCTAAAATGTTTAAACTTTTATTTAGTTTGTTAAACAAATACATCATCGGTTTTTACAAACCCACAAATTGCATATTTTAAAAATAATTTTTCATTATATATATTTTTTTAAACTAAACAAGATTTAAATCACACGATGATGCCTGAGTGTTGGAATTGCACCAAGTTGAATTCAATTAAACACATAACATATTTATTTTCTTAAAGGTCAAAATAAATAAGTAATGTCTACTGTAAAACTAATATTATTAGCACTGCATGACTAATAGACAAATTTTCCTCTTATGTATTACCCTTCGTATCAAAAGGAATTTTTCAATTATCAATCTAAGAATTGCTAAACCACAGTTTAAGTAGGTGGTATTAAGTAGTAACCCATTATTTAAAGAGCTAGGAAATATCCATTATCTGATGACATATAACAACTCCTAAACACTTATGTGGTTTGTGAAGTTTCATAATACATAGGCTAGCTTACCACACATCCAGTAATTAAGCTTCAATACACACGCAACCCAAGATAAATTATAGGTTAACAGTTATAGCTATTATACACAGTTTTATCGCGTGAAATCAGGTTTCTAAAGCGTAACACCCTCATTTTATTTAACAAACACATATGGCGTAAACATTAAAACAAGTGGCTCCCACAATTACTATTAAAAACAACAAACAAACCAAAAAATGATAGAATGATGCAATAAAATTGTACTTGAAACAAGTGGCCCTCACAATTATTATTAAGAACAACAAACAAACAAAAAAAATGATAGAATCATGCAATAAAATTGCAAGATTATTCTAAAAAATGAATAGTCACTATTATCTTTCTTTTGTAATTTATGTGTTTTATTTTATTTATAAGTTTTCAAGTTCTTATAAGTGACTAGTTTCAAGCCTAAAACCTGACGAGAATTTTCTAATAATCAAAATGATATTTTTATTAATTGAATAATATAAAAAAAATATGCCACAATCAGAGGAATAAGCATTAGAGTTATATGTGTCTACATAGTGAAGAGAAATAAATATGAATAATATTAGAACGAACAATAATAAGATCAAAGTGAAATAATAAATCTAATTCCCAAATAAAGAAAATGAAGAATTTTAGTACTTCACATAAAAAATAAAAAGGTCAACTATATTTTCGTTAAAATAATTCAGATATGCCAATTTTTGTACACGAAATATATCTATATTATTAGATATGTCTATTATAATTAATACAAAATAGAAAAAAATAGTTTCTGATTAGTAGTATATTATTTTCACATAGGAGTTATTTACTTCTATCATAAAAGTCTCTAGATCCTTCTTTCTGTACTCAACAGAATAACGAAAATTAAAATTTGAAAGTGTTGTGAAATGGGTTAAATCAAAAGTAAACGGTAAGCCTGGTTATGCTGTCATATCTCCCTATTATATTACATTTCCTTTAGCTCCTAACCTTGAGTAATATAAAATATTAAACTAAGTATTATTAAGTAATCAGTTATTTTTTTTTTACTTTATCATTTTTATAGAATTTCCGAAATTTCAAAGACTCAAATTAAAAAAAATAATGAATAATGACTTATCCAAGACAAAAGATTGTAAATTGGGAATGTTGGGAAATTCATAACTCTATAGACCACGAGATGAAAACACAATCCAAATCAATTTTCATGCTTTTATTAATTGATCGCATAGAAGGGTTTGTTTGCCTAAGAAATGACAACACGGTAGCGGATACAAGAAACAGGAAAACCTAATTTACATGAGGGAGTTTTTATTTCAGAAACGAACTGAATGAATGCCATGCCATTTTTAAAAGGATTAGGGCCAGGGGCCATTTTTTATTCCAAGCGTCCCCAAGCCTTCAGTCCCAATTAAACCCAATTTAGGGACTCCTGAAAAAAAGTTACTCGTAAATAAGAACTAGAGATCAACAACTGTATCCTTTTTTTTCCCTCTAACTTGTCCCGTCGCGTACCGGAGGTCTGAATGATCCCTTAAGGTAAAATAATAGAAAGGTTTAAAAGAAAAAAAAGGAAGATAGGGAGGAAATAATACAGGAAAAGGGAGGGATTGAAGAAGGGAGGAGAGGATGGTAGAATTATCTACTGCTAGGCTGGGGTGGCCCAAATCGGATTGCATAATTTATCAGGGTTTAAGCAAATCCGAGGAACGTTAGTCCAACTGCTGCCTATTAGCCTCACACCTTTCCCGGCTCCTCTGAATACCATCCAACCCACTTAGCTTCCCTTTTCCGATAAAACGGGCTGTACAACTCTACAATGGAAGCAACATTTGTAACATTTTTGAATTATGCCTAAATTTTCGTAAGGAAAGATAAATAAATATCAAAGGAATTCCAAGGAGTTTCTGGATAGAATAAATATATCATTTATTATTTAATAATAGAGAATGAATGCGATTTATTCATTGTTGGAACTAAAATTACCTCAGGGTTCATCCACTAATTTCAATCAAATCGGATTAAGGAAATAAGAAAAATCAGTTAAATTTGACCTGCAAGAGAATTTAAGTAAAAAAAAAAAAGAGACCTATATAAGAATGGGATTGATTCTTTTCAAATAATAGAAAAATGTTCAATTTTACACGGAGCGACTTGGAGGTATGGTGGAAGCTGGGTGGTGTGTGGCTCAAGTCTACCGTGCGTGATGTATACCACTACTAAACATGATGCTATCAAACATATCTTAGTACATCTACATGCATCCATTTAAAATAATAAAATACATTTTAAACTTTTTTCTCTAACGCCCCTTAACTTATTTGACTTCCGCCATTAGTCTTCTAGCAGCTACGAGGCAGTTTTATGCGACAGCTATGATCGTTTGGTTCTCTTATATAGATATCCAGGAAGTACGTCTTTTATAATAACCGGACGGAATCATAAATCACTCTCTCTTCATCAGGACGGTTAGCAACCTTCTGCAGACATATCCATTCTGTTGTTTTTTACGGGATAGAGTTGATGGACCTGTACCCAAATCCCGATGTATTTTAAACTAAATATGTATATTTTTCTTGAAGTTTGAAATTGAAACAGTATTCTTAACTTCTAAGCTCAAAAGTATAAGATATACAACAATTTGAGCTAGGAGCTTACATGGCATGACATAGCCGAGTCTCGATTTTTATGAAGTTGCTCTCCCCACCACTTTTCTTTAACGCTAATAATCTTTGCAAATATGTATCTGAAAAATTCGAGAATTTTTTTATTCTTCTCCGATGAAATACAGAATTTTTTTTCCACTCTCATGATTAGTTATTAAATACCAATGAGATCTTAAACCAGACACGCCCTCGTAAGAATACCGTTAATGACTAAAGATGTGGATAGCTCTTACAACACAATTGGCGAAAGGAAAATAAAAGCCATTTTGAACTGTCGAATAAATGTATCTGGAACCTTTAACGAACAAGTAAAGCATCTTTTACTGAATCGCTGTCAATGGTGAAGGCTTTTACTATCAAAGGAAATGTCGTTTTTCGAGGATTCATTTATAAAAAAAAAGATTAATTGTCACATTAACTTTTATAACATGAAGCTCATCAGATCTGCAGGGAAATTCCAAGGTAAGATCTGACGAGAATTGACCTTTACCAAATGGTACAACATAAGAGTGGCATCGGTGATGGGTAACTAGCCCAAAAGAATCTACCTTGAAGAAGTACTCCTACACCGTCCAGTCACGTTTACAAGCGAAGCGGTCCTCCCGGACTACCGGCTCTCGCAGTTTCTCATGGGTCCTGGGGGATTTCGAGACAGGCTTCATGGACATGGAATGGCCAGTGACCCCTTAAGCCGGAGGCTGCTGAGCACATTTCTGTTAACTGGACTGCCTTAGGGGTACTAAAGACTAAATTTCTGAGGCAAACGTTTTCACAGAAAATCCGCAGCTAGTCAGCGAACAAAACTAACCACGACAAAGATTTTGTATTCACTGGATTAACTAAATTAAAATTAAATAATTTGGAAATCATTTCAGTCCAAGTTTTTTCAAATGTTTGGCATATATATATATAAAGAAAAAAAAAGAAAACCTGTACCACTACAACCCATGAAGGGTCTTGGGTTCAGTAATATTTAGGAAAAGTACTGTTTCGAGGAAAACATTTGTGGTGGGAGGAGATCGGACCAGGATCACGCTCAACCGCCAGCTTTTCTCCCTTAATCAATTATTTAATTAAGGGTACCCACTTTGTACAGGCTGTGTGTGCTCTAGGAGGGTACATAAAAGCTATTATTATTTCTATAAAATATTATTACTTTACTGATATAAAAAACGAGTTGAAACTTTTCTTGGAGTTTATCCAAGAAAATACCTATCCTATGGATTCTTTTGGCCCTTACTTTAGAAAGGTAGATATACTAATATAATATTTTTATGACGATTGCTGAACAAGTAGGCAGAGTTTTGGAAAGTAAGTGGTAAATCTAACTTTATGTGAAATATAGGAGTCTCAATTGCATCATTAAAGGTTATGTAAATATGGTGGTAAATTTTTTTAGAAAACTTATAACTAATTAAATTTCTAAAAATCATTTAGTGAAAAAAAATGGCAATGAAAGTAAATAAATAGAAGGGAGAAATATCTGTTCAGAAGAGGATATATTACATGACCAACTTTTTAAAAGTTAATAGTTAAAAAAAGGTTTTATTAATAATATGTTTTCATGAAATTTATAAAAATAAATTCATAAAAGATATAATAGAGCCAATGAACTAATGCCATGATTATCTAATATCCGACCTTGACCGTAACAAATCCCCTTATACATCAGCGAGACCCAGGATTAAAACTTCTTTAGCATAAATTTCGCAATAAAGCCGACAAGACATTTTAGGACAGGATAATAATGAAGTGTTAAAAAAAAAAAAAAGTATACATCTGGTCATTTAACATGTTAAAAGAGAAAAATGCTGTCTTAATTTCATAAATATAAATAGTTATATTTGAAAATAATCATCTGTGTAATAATAAAAATTAACTACAACACGAACAACTTTTTATTACAATAAATATTGATATAGGTACCGATTTTAAATCAAATTAAAACTCGCTTGTTTCCGAGATAGAGGTTTTACTAAATAAATATAGCATTGATTTAATGAGTAATTACCATGCAAAGCTTTTAAAGTTCGGTACAAGGTTCGGAAAACCAAAGTGAGAGAACATTTAAAAACAATCACCCATAAATTTATTTGACATTTTTGCATTTTAATGTTTCTAACACTCATGAATTTTAAATTAATTTATTTGCATAATATTAAAACCAATCAACATCATTCAAATACCGTTACAACGCCTGTAATACATTAGCAAACATCGTAAGATTGTACTATTCATTTTTCGTATTGCTAAAATTATGTAGTTTCAATGCTAGTTTCTACCAACGTGCTGGAATTATGCTAAGATTCATGTGCATGTATATATTTTTTTATATATATATATATTAATTATATATATTTTATATATTAATACATATATTTTTTCACCTAAGTCGTCAATTTTAAAAATTCATATTTTTTTTTTTTCTGTTGGCATTAGAAACCTTGTTGGCATTAGCCATAAGCAGTCTTATCTAACTCTGCCTACATTGGGCTATTTCTTTCTAGTTACATGTATGCAACTTTATTGGATCTTTGTCGATTCTATCGATCCATATGTATAATGTATGCCTTTTAGGCATTTAGGCATTCATTGTTGTGTGGAGGCTTCCAGGTGGACTGCTCCGAGCTACATGTCTATCTTAACCTCCTTGCCGTCATATCATGTAATATTGATTGCTCAGTTCCTGTAAGTAGTTCTTTATTCTTCTTCCTCCTACATTCCTTACTATTCTGATCCTATATCGTTTCGGCTATAGTGCGGAGGATTTTTCACTTAAATCATTCAATACTTGTTTTTAGGGCGCTGATTAATGTCCAGGTCTCGCTATGGAATATTAGGACTGGCTTATCATAGCATTGTAAATACTTAATTTGGGAGTTTTAGGGATTTCGAAAACTTTGACAGAGAGAAGAAAATTTATACATACGTACCCAAAAAAAATAATATACTTTATAAAAAATAACAAACAAGAGTTCTAGTAAAAAAAAAAAATGCCCATGAAATGGATTTGAAGTTGTTTGCAATGAAGAGATATTTGATTCCACGTTTGAATAACACTTAAAATATTCATAATATTTACAAAAAAATGAAAGATGATTAATAAAGGTAAAAGGTGAAGTTGAAGAAGGAAAGATTAAAAGGATCCGTTGGCAAATTGGAACGAATCTAATGGAATTGAATAATTTATCAAAAGCGCTTTCGTGCGTTTCCAAAAGATTCATAATTTAATAATTTGAAGTTAAGAAATAAATTAATAATAATTATACTCAGTTCGTTAAAATAATATAATGTCTTAGCACATCTGAAACTTAAGATTATTGACATTGAAATATGATGGAGACATTGAAATAAAAGCAGATTGTCCATCTGAACCTCCTTGTGTTTAAATCACGAGATATTGATTGGCCGATTTCTGTAAGCAAAGCTTTATTGGTCCATCTCCTCCACCTGTTAGTAATCTGGTACAAGATTTTCCTCTCAAATAATTCTTTCAAGGGTGCTGGTTAGTGTCAAGGTCTCGAAGCCGTATATAAGAACTGGCTTTATTATAGCATTTCACACTCTTAATTTGAGATTTCAAGAGACTTTTGGGTATTTCAATACCTTTCAAAGAGAGGAGAAAGATCTTTTCGGGCTTGTTATTCGCTGGTCTACTTCTGACCATTGGTGTTTTCATATGTATTCCATTTTAAAATTTAAAGTATATTAATTTGTTTTTATTATGACATTTTTAAGTACTAACATAACTCACTTCTAGAAAGAATTAAAATCTGGGGAATAAAATAACTTTATACAATTTATTTAAGAGAATAAAATATTAGGGGTATTCATGCACTTGTAAATCCTTAATACGCTCTCATGCTATTCAGTCAACCTGTGTTAACCTGCTAAAGTGTTATTCGTTATAGTAAGGCCATGGCTGTACTTTAAACAAAATTTGTAAGTTCTCAATCGATCTACTAACGTTTTGATTTATTTTTAAAATGCCGAAGCGATGTGAAAAGATCGAGTTGCTGAATTATTTAGTTAAAAATACTTGATTGGCAAGCATGGAGAAAGATTCAGATGATTCAGAAGGCAAAGAACTTGATGAATACATAGATGAAATCTGTCTATTGATAGCTGTCTTTACATTCCATTTCTGTGGATATCGTACACAAACAAAGAACAAAGAATCAAACATGTCAAAACCTTACAATAACCTTCTCCAAGCATTTACGAAATTGACAGTGTCTTATTCTGTGTTAAAATCGAGAGTACTTGCGGCCACATTTAATACACATTTCGTGAATATTTTTTTTCGATTTATACATTTAGGAAGTTTAAAATACATAGCACCGGTTGCATGAATACCCCTAATGTAATCATATGTATTAAATGTCGTAAAAGTTTCAAATATAATAATTATTACGAAAACCCCTTCATTATTGAACAAAAGGGACAGCACAAGAGATCCGGGTTCGTGGGGGATAGAGATAAGAAAACAGGGCAAGCCTGACACCGCACGACTCGGCCAGTTCATGTATTTATTAAATATGTACAAGGGGCCGTGGGGGGGGGGGGAGGCAGGGTAGAGGTAACTTGCCCATCTCTTGGCTACATAAAACTTTCCTATGGTTAATTATTTAACCTTAATTATAACTGACGGCTTGTTAGGACCAGGGCACTCCTCTTAGAAAGTTTAAGGGCCTATCGGCCGGAAAATTCAGCCTATAACTTGCTTAAACTAGTTTATTTACGGGTTGGTGCTTTAATCAGGTAGAGATTCTCTTGAGATAGAGATTTTTACGATATCTTCATCGGTTATATGAAAAAGTAAAGATGGTCTATATTTTTTATTAAGTATAAATAAAAGTTTAAAAGTCAGGTTTTTCTTTTACGACAAGTCATGAAGGTTTAATAGTTATAAAACTTTAGGCTCTTTAGTAACGATTACAACCTCCCCTATAAGGAGTAAAATATATTCGTTCACTCAAAGTATCATTTAGATGTTTTATATTACAAAATCATGAATAATTATCAGAATCTTAAATTCGGTACTATACAGTAAACCAGTATCCTTTTATTTATTTATTAATTACACATATTCCTGGCTCACAATAAATTTTCCATCTACCTCGGTATTCAGCAAATATGATATCAAGTAGAATAAATGGTAGCATAAAAAAAAGAATATTAATAACAAAACAAAAAGACAAAAAACAGTAGTAAAATGAAAACAAGATAACATAATAACACAAAAAAAAATAATACAACAAGTAGCTCAATGCAATAAGTCTCTTGGCCAGCGCCTCAGCACTCTTCTGGGCGGCTTATATGGATTTGTGGCAGTAGATAGATCTTGAGTAAGTTGATTTAAATTTAGAGTCAGTCTGTCATGAAAATTATTAAATCCGTCTGTGGCAGTTGCCGTGATAAAAGGAGTGTTAAGGTCATTGTGTAACGTAAGGTTTGAAACATAAAATGGTGCGTCTACAATTTTCCGAAGGACTTTTGACTGAAATGACTGGATAATTTTTATATTTGATTTCTTTGCTTTTCCTCATAGTTCGATTCCATATGTCCAAAATGGTTTAATGAGGACTTTGTATATAGTTAATTTATTAGTCACAGATAATTTAGAACGTCTGTCAAGTAGTCTAGAAAGAATTCCGTATCGCAGATACAGTTCTTTTCTTTTTTGTTTTATGTGGTATGCCCATGTCAGTCGTTGGTCCAAGTGGAGACCCAAACGAATGACATGGGCAAACCAGTATCCTTAAAATAAAATTTAAAAAAATTATTTACAATAAATATAGACATTTATAAATTGTTCCTGGAAAGTTGTTATTTAGCCTCGGGCTTAAAGGCATCAAATCCCTATATCATCGACACCTATCTAATTTTGTTTAGTAAATCATTAGCTTTAAGAAAATTTATCACCAACTTTACTTCAACTTCATCATTGTTTAAAATAACTGATAATTTTAGTATGAGTCCTAATTTGGTCATAATTGATATGTAATAAGGACACTGTGGAAAGTGTTACTATTCTATTCTGCCGAATCGGGAGAATCAATTAAAAAGATCGCTAGTCATAAGACAAATAAGAAATGGTGGAACAAATATAGCCTAAACATTTTATAATAGATTTAATTTCACCTTAAACTAAAATATACTGAAGAAAATTATCCACTTTATTGAGGCTGGTTATACCCCAGCAGTTTTGATCCATAGCTATAACATCCATATTATAAACGAACGAATATTTACCTACCACAGACTCAAACTCGCGACCAAAGACGTGGAAGAACAGTACCTTACTCATCGAGCTACTTCGCTGCCAAAATAAATTCCTAATGGAGAAAATAATTTAAACTACAAATAATAAGATAATGCCATCGAACATCCACATCACTAGTCAGCTATTCACTGATAAATATAATATAATAAGTAAAAGAATGATGGCATATAAAAAAACCATATATATCAGATAATTAATGACGTTAAAAATAATTAAATGCAAACCAGACTTAAATCGGATGTAATAAAAAACAAAATTTACAAACAATTTCAACTAAATGAACACAGAGAAAGTAGTTTAAAAAAAAACAACAAAGAAATAAATTATTGCAGAAAAGAAATATAAAACGTTTTCCTCAAAGAGGTCAGACAAAAAATGTTTTGAAATATTATAAGGAATTACAGAAACATACATTCCTGAAATATTAATCGTCGGATAGAACAGCGTTTGAAAAAATAATTAATGGGTCCGGAATAACCACAAAGCAAAACTGAGCAAACAGGAAAGAACATCGGGATTGAGAAAGGTCAACATGTTTTACGTCAGTTCATAAATAACTGAAAAATTAAATATGAATTCAATATTTTATTATTATTTACACACAATCTAGTGGTGTATATTCTTTTCCAACTTTTAAAAGCTATGAATTTTGACACGCAACGTGTTAAAAGAAAGGGAATTCTATGGTGAGCTGACGAGTCCCAGTGACAATCTTTAAATACTAACTACCACTTTAATAAAAGTGGAAGAAAGAGAGAGAGAGATAAAAAGAGAGAAATTTGCCTATTTAATTAGGTACTAAAAACTCGTAAATACTCATTTGCTTTCTACTTCGATTTGATTACAAATCGATAAAAACAAAAATATTGGTCGGTTTGTTCTATATAATCTAATTATTTTGAAAATTAGGGGGTGTAGGTCATGCCAAATGGCTCAATATTTTTGAAGACCACCCTTATTCTCGATTTTCTGATCAAATTATCTTACAATCCAAGTAGAAAGTAAATGGGTATTTACGAGTTTTTAGTACCTAATTAAATAGACAAAGTTTGCCTCCTTCCAAATTTAAAACGCCCCAACTCTACGAGTTTTCATAGATAAAATAGTTGTAGGTTACAATGAGATGAAACTATTTACGAAGTTTGAGGTGGATGTTAATAATTCGATAAAAAGGATACCACGGATAAATTCATTATAGTCTATAGTTAAGGCAAAGTCCATTGAAAAGATAAATAAAATAACTTATAAATAGCTATGAGTTCTCTCAGGCACCTCAGATAACATAGAAAGGTATTTTTTAATATTTTTATTAAAACTTAAAATATTTCGAACCTTTCTACTAATTTTATCCCATAAGAAGATACAATAATGTATAGCCCAAGTGCTAGGCTATACATTATTGAGATTATTCGTTAATATTTGTCTAAATAATATTCAAATTACTCTAGTTCATTTTACTGTAGCTCTATAAGCTGGCTCCGAAATTCAAATTACGTAAAACTTGTAAAATTTATATATAAATACGTATAATCTAGGGATCGTTGTATCATCATCATAGAGCCTGAAAAAAGTAATTTTAAATTAACCGTTTTAATTATAAAATCATTAATGATATAATAAGGGATAAGTTAGGATATAATAAACTAAGTTATAAAATGAAATTGTAATTTTTTTTTATTTGATGTTAAGATTCTATAATTGATATATTGTCTTATTGTGCAAGGGGACGACACTTAGTATTTATACGCATCGAAAAATTACATGCTGCTCTAACCACAATAAAACTTAAAAATACATAAATTTAAATTTAATATTTAATAGTTGACCGTTGCATTATAAAGGAAGGAGATGGTCCGGGGTTGCGGTCATAAAAAGGATAAATGGTGGTAAAACTACTTTATTGAAAGCCAACGTTTCGACCTTTTTCCTAGCCAACGTTTTCCTAAGTGAAACTCCTAGATGAACAAACCTCCCTGATGAAGACCTGCAAAGTCGGGTCGAAACGTTGGCTTTCAATAAAATAGTTTTACCACTATTTAGCCTATTTATGACCGCAACCCCGGACCATCTCCTTCCTTTATAAATTTAAATTCATTTGCGAGATAAAATTAAGAGGACTTTTATACAATCGACAATTAACTTGATTAAAAAAAAACTAATTGTAAAATATTGTTTAGTTGGAAGCCTCATATGCAGTTACTGATGTAAGGAAATCAATTCAGCAACTAATGCAAAAAAAAAGTGATAAATAGTTCAAATTAGAATAAATTTACAAATAAAAAAAACGGGTAAAAAAGATAAAACAAGTTTTATAAACGCCTATGAATTCCATTCCGATGACGTCCAATCATTATGAAAAAAAAACATAAATCTATTTAAGATAAATTAAGAGAAAAACAAAGCGCTAAAATAAAAATAAAAAAGACTCAGTACAGAATAATAATGCAAATGAGTTGACCGAGGCACATGAGGGTGTGTAGTCTAAACACATTTACATCCCTGCTTATGCTAATGTACAATACACCTTCACAAATAACTTGAGCTCCAACATAAAATACTTGCTATTTACAAGAGAGATATCTATCATCATTATACATAACACAGTTGAAAAATAAATTTATCACTTAATGTTTGCTGTTAAAGATTATTATTGGAATCCGGTAATGCGACAACGCCCATTTCTAGGTTTTCCCATCGAGATTTACGGTTTTAAAATGATAAATGTTTTTGACAGTGACTTCAAAATATACGCCTCTATTTACATTGTAACCAATAACGATGAGATTTGCTTTTCCTATAATTATTTTTGTCATAAGTCTATAAGAACTACATTGTTTAATTTCGATAAAGAAATCGATAAAAATATGACATGGTGCCCACATGTTAAAATGAAACGTAAAACACTTAACAAAAGACTCAAACTACTTTACTCTCTTTTTGCTAAATCTTCAAAACCTAAATTAAAACAGAAAATTAATACATATACATTCTTACTCATCACAAATAAACGGTATCACTAAAAAGACCCACCTACAAAAACGTCAAACCTTCCATCAAAATTATTGCGACTCATAACAAAATCACCATGATGCGTGATTAACAAAACTCTACATACTGACCTCCACCTTCCAACAGTTGTCCAACATATAACGACCATTCATCAAAGTTAAACGGACATAATAATGACCACAGCTGACATACCTCAGAACATGAGGAGGAGACTAAAAAGGCGTTGGATGTTAGAGATCATCTTCCTTCAACAACCTAAGTAATTGGAACAAGTTAGGGAAGAGGTACTGCTGAGTACTTTCCTTCCCCATGGCTGTCTTGTTATTTCCTGTATCGCCATTACTTTTGCTGATTGTCAACAATAAGATGACAGGCGCAAATACATTTGTATAGACAAAAAAAAAAAATAGAACAGAAAAGTAAAATGAATATAAATATGAAAATAAAATTGATGTTATAATGAGATTACGTTTAAAATATCCATTGACCTCAAAAGCCGATGGAACCGTTGAATTTCAACCGATGGTTAAACGAACGCGCTGAATTTCATCGGCGGTTCCCATTGATGAGTTCAGGAAAGGTCTGACGGACTATCGTTGATATCAGTAACTCCTATTAATACGGTAAAACAGTAGGATGTAAGTAGTAGATTCATGGCGCTCTAGTATTTTCACAATAATTTTGACTATATTATATAACTAATAAACATAACTATTAGGAGTATTATTTGAGGACGATGTGCTTACCAGAAACAACTCAAAATTATATAATTGGTTAACATACCAAATCATAAGGAACTGCGAAAATACCTTGCCAAATGAAGATGAAAATTATCTACTTATCCTTGCGCCATAAAAAAATCTTGAGCGAAATCGTGTTAACTGTTACAGAAAATGTTTCGGTAAATTAATTTCGAGGAAAAAAGTTCTTGAAAATATGATGTAACAATTACAAACAAAAATAAAAATTTTAAACTTAAAACTATAATGTCAGATTACCAATCTATCTCAGAATTGGATTATTAAAAAATAATTTTCAAGAATAAATTACTTTTTTTTGTTTGTAAAAAAGAATAAAATTGTCATTTATTTTTATTTTCAAGCAGCTGAATATTATTATTTAAATAATGATTGTTATAATTTTGTAATTTAGTTGTTTTGTAATTTAGATATGCTCAGGTCATCTCCAAACCTTCAAAGCGTACTTCATCTCTTGTTTAAAAAATTTAAATATCCCATTATTTTAAATAACCGTATACTTGAGCTTCGCCTGTAAGGGCGCAGTTGAGGTAAAAGCACCATTATATTCGGGCATCTTAATGCAATCAGAGCAAACCTCTCCCCGTTAAATCGTAACAACCTTTCTAGTCCCATTTCATTTAAGGAAATGCCCTTTAAGGGAGCGGCTATTCCTTTATCCCGGTAGTAATTCCGTTAAGATGCGGACGTGCGTGCACCGGCCCTAACGAGAAGAATCAATTATAGGATTGATGAAATCCGGCCTCACGCGATGAGAGCTGTCGTTAGTGAGCGGGATTACATGTTTATGCCCCGAGCGGAGATCCATTAGCTTGTCCAATATCGCTCTTGTTGGGGCTATCTCGGATCGAAGAGCAGCTTTGGCGCCAGGTCATTAGTTAATGAGTCCAGGTCATTATCAGGTTATCGAGGGCTCCCATCTCGTTGAGGGGGCTGTTGGCGGATAAATATTGATTTTATCCCTTACGCTTCGATTAATTTGGTAATGAAGTAATTTTTCAAAACAGCAGCTAACTCAGCTGCAGCGTCGTTGTTCGTTTTTTTAAAAGATATTTTAACTGCATTATTTTTAAAACCATAATTATTTTTTTAAGTTTATTTTTAATTCACACCTGTTGGGAATACCACCAAACAGCGAGTGTGCTGTTGGGAAGAAGATTATGGATTAAGATGTTGGTAGACGTGAGGGAAAGGAATATCCCGCGGTGTCCCTTCCTAGCTTGATTTAATTTTTACTTTAAGTGGAGGAGATCCCTCACCCAGCTTCTTTTGAGCCTCCTTGCGGTCCCATCGGGCATGCTGGTTGTGATCATGCCTTGAATCAGTGAGTTGGTATGTCCGTGTAAGTTATTTCGAAATCTTTTATAATATGCTGTCGTTAACTGTTAGCATTTGTAAGTCTTCATGTAAAGTAATGTTACTAACGTATCACGAAGCCTTGGTTATAGTCCTGGAAGTTTTTGTTAGATAAGTCCGTAGTTTACTGTCTTTTTGGCTGTGCCTCTTATCTCTGTGAACATAGGCCCAAATGGGCTTATATAAGAGGTGTATGTATTCAATTTTTGACAAAGTTTTAATTTTGAACGTCTTGAAAGGAGTGAATATAGCAGTCGTATTCTTTGCTTCAGTGTTTTTGTACACATTTACACACATTTGTTTTGCAAACATGTACACATGTTTTTGTACACATTTTTATAAAACAATATAAATGTATGTAACAACTCCACTTTTTCAATTGTCTCTAAATATTTGAATAAGTAAAATGTTTTTAATATTAGAACAAGTGGTGACAATAACCAACAGTCATATATATTATATATTAGGTAATATTGCAATTCTTCATCAGGCCTTCGTCAAGCCATATCAGAAAAAAGTAGATCGAAACTTTGGCTATCTTACAAACACCAATCAAACTTATTATGTGTGTGAGTGAATTATTTCGATACCATAAAAAAATTAAAATTCTCACAACCTTACAACATAAAGCCCATAAATATATATATTTCAAATATACTGTCAGCATATCAAAGATTTCAAAATGGAAAATTTTTTATTGATTCTTCTTCCAGATAAGATTTTCCGGTATTTGGGTCCCAAATGTGGTTTCTGGGAAGTTGTAGAAATACCGTTTTTTTTTCCCTTTTTTTTACGAAAGAGTTTTTATTTTTTATCATCCTCTTTGATTTAAAAAAAGAAATACATTTTTAAAAATAAGTATGGATAATGTGTCATTAATGATTATTATTAAAAGAAAAAGACAAAGCTAGTACAAACAGTTGTAGAAAACAGTAGTACAAACAGTTGTAGAAAACAGAACACGACAATATTGGAGCTCAGTATCCTTTGAAGTTATGGTCATGAAAAAAAAAAAAGATATATATGATTGCATTTATATATAAACTTAATATAAAGTGTAATTATTAGTTATATCCACGTATATATTATATACATAATATTTCATATCTTATCTTTCATATATTATAAAAGAACATTTTAATGTACATAATATGTGAAATATATTTCACAATATGAAAGTGTTTAAAAACTTTAATTTAATTTTTATCTTGTGTCAGTTCGATTCTCAAGTGAAGCCAGAGAAAACAATTATTTGACAGAAAATTGAATGGTTTTTCAAGATGTACTAATGGATTTAATATAGTTCCGTACGTATACATTGTACAGTACGTGAACACGTGATTCTCATAGCTTTACAGAATAAAAAAGCGATTACTCTGTAAATGTAAAAAGATAAAGAAAATATTTATTTGAGATTGGTCTTGAGTAAATTTATAAGGACCGAAACGCCTTCACTCCGACAGATGCAATCCCGCACCGCTTGGATAATGATGACTTAAGGTGCGTTTAGACATTTCACAAACTGTAGGAAATAAAAATATCTAAATGGTTGTTCCCTATGCTAGTATTTTTGTTTATTGTTTCTTGATGTTTTCCATCTACTGTCGATTAAAATAGAAATAAAGAATGTGTTTGGTGTAGCAATAATGTCACTATTAGTTAAGTTAGATAATTGTGTTTCCCATAGTTTGCGAAATGTCCAAACGCACCTTTAAGACGTCACGTGGCTCCGTACCAGTGGCAAATTGTTTTTTCAATTTAGATTACCAAATATATCTGTGTCATCCATGTATTCTTATTTGTTTCTTAATCATCATTGGTCGATCGTTGGTTGTCGTAAGTCAATATGTAAAGTTTTGTTGTTTAAGCTACCAACAAGCTGCTGTCATATGTCTTAAAATTTTGGATTGAAATGATTGAAGTTTTCGTAAGTGCGTCTTTTTTTGCAGAAACGTAAATTTATGAGGCGTATGTTCATGTGGGTTAGAGTATGTAAGTGTATGTATTTAAAATCAATTTGCATCATTCTTTGAGGATTTTAAAGTTCGTAAAATATTACTGTTAAATTAAATTAAAAGATATCCTAGATGGATTATTTTTTCAGCCCGAGAAAAGTTTCACGGAAATTGGTCGTCTTTCTTTCAAAGAAACTAAACCCCTATTGATAAAATAAAAAAACAAATCATAAAATTGTAATAACTATTATTCAATAGAATAGAAAGGAAGTTTTATTCCTTGAAAAAGGAAATAGTTTATTAATATAAGGAAATTAAACTATAAAAAGCTTATTCCTTGGATTCTACATCCAATCCAATCTGTAAAGTGAGAAAAACTTTCTTTTACTTTCTTCTCTTAAGTTTTTACAGCCTTGCACTTTAACTTAGTCTTAGGTTATTTGATAGAAGGTTTGTCACTAATGTGGTAAATTTGGCGTTATTTTGAAAAAATAAAAAAATCTTAATAACGTCTTGGTCAACCACGGGTAGATTTTCTTGCCTGTCGGTTCAACGCTGATCATATATTTTAGTGATCCGTATGTAAACACTTTTACGAAAAATCCTACCCTACAAAGCTTTGAAACAACCAGATATAACCAAGCGATAGTGTTTGAAATTGAGTTGTTCCCTTTCTACAATATCCGTTCCGTTTCCAGACATGCTCTACCCATCTTCATCGTTTTAGTTCTTAAGCAGTTATATCACTTGACAAAGTGAGTTATAACATTGACCTCAGATGTATCGTGTATTGAGGAAAGCAATCGATAATCCATGTATTGCCGATGCAAAAGAATGGCCCAGCCCCATTTGTAAGGTTCAGGTTTTCACTCTTCCAGTTCAGTTCTCTCCGCTAAAAAATATTCGGACTTGGAGGGAGGACCATTAGATCCTTTTTTATTCTTCTTTATTCGCCATGAAAGGCCTCGGCGGTGGAGCTAAATCACCGGGCAGTGGCCATTAAGGGTCTCCTTTAGGGCCTATTAACCTCTTCCGCTAATCCCTATTGTCTTCGGCTGACTGAATGGGTAATCAACCCATCCAGGCATGCCACTCCTCGTCCAATAATGGAGTACCCGGAGTATTTTTTCCAGAAACCAATAATAAAAACGGGTCGTTTAGAACTCTCTGGGGAAAGCTGAAATCATAAAATACTTCGATATGGACTTCGGTCTAAATCACGACCGCTTTTGTTTGCCGCACGTTTCTCGCATCCTCACATTAAAAGTATGTCAGTAAATTAAATTACAAAAAGATAAATAAAAAAAAGCTAATTAAATTCAAAATAAAATTTCGTATTGGCCAGGGCAGTTTGTCTGTACTACTACTAAATTTGATGTAGAAGGAACTCTCTAAAATAATATTCTTTTTAAAAATAAATAAATAAAAAATTCATGTAAGAATATAAACTAGAAATAATGGAGTAAAAACATAAGAACAAATCCAATTACAAATAATTGGATACTAACATTTACAAATGACAAGTGCTTGTAATATCATTATATAAATAGGCAAACACAAAACGCTTCAGCACCTTGTACTCCTCTATTATTCAACCGATTTTCTTCCTCCTTTTTTTTTTTTTTTTTTTTTTTTTTGTTTAATAAGCTATTGACGAGCTTTAGTGTTATCAATAAATAAAAATATGAAATAGTTTGTAAATAAATATATGAATTGTAGTTTGTTCAAAACGGCTAATCTCCGAAAGTTCTTCACCGATTTCATTCAAAGTTTGACACAACGTCGAACAAATATTTAGAAGTGTTTTTGTATACGTTTCATTATCACTATGCCTTTCCTTTCGAAATGGCTGCCGAAAAACTTGATTCGCTTTAGTAGCGCCAATACGGCTTCAACGATTTCAATGAAACTTGCCTAAATTCTTCCACTTGAAACATCTATAATTTATGTAAATTTTTATGATGAATTTCGTATTTTATTTGCGAATAACTCAAAAAGTACACATTATTTTATTGCTGACATCAATATTTATATGAAAGATTTCTTGATTGATCATTCCTTTAAAATGATATAAAACAACAACATCAAAATGGAAAAGAATCATCTCCGAATTGAAACAATTCGAAAGGGCCCAAGGGAGCAAAGTGGGTTCAAATATTTTTTTAATGAGGAATGAGTTGAGATTCATATTTCGCATCTCGACAAAACCTCAAATACGAATTTTTATTGCGATCGAAAAATAAAATTTTTTACCTCAAATTTTCTTCAAGGCTCCTGCCTTCAATTATTTTTTTTTTTTTAAATCACAAAAGGTGTCATAACTTGGACATGTCTCTACATACACACACGAAAATTATAAATATTTTTAATGGAATTGAGTCTATTTTGTATTACTTATAAATAATTTTATGTAGTTTAAGTTAGATTTTTGAATCGTGATTTACTCTTTATTTATTTAATTTATTTTTTATTTAATTATATGTTTTTCTCAAATTTTCAATGGCTCTGGTCAAATTTCGACTACTGGACGAACAATAGTATTAATAATTCTGAGTGAACGAGAGAAAGGTTAATGAGCTAAAAAAAAAGATTTGAACGAGAAGACTGTTGATATATTACGTATTGTAAGCGGGGGAAGAAACGATTTGATAAACGCTGCAGTTCGGTCATAGCCGCAGACTTCGGGGAATGTGGGAGCCTCTCTCTCAATAAAAATAGAGAGGGGTGAGAATATCGTTTCGGTTCCCAATATTTCGAAGAACAAAAATCAAATCAAAATAGATATTAAAAATTAATCAACATGAATGAGTGAAATTTAAAGAACAAAATAAATTAAGAGAATAGGAAAAGTCGACTAGATCACTAAGCTAAAGATAATAAGTAGTTACGAAAGTATTTTAATTAGCCATATTAATATTAAAATTTTAGTTTACAAGAAGATCATAACAATTTTCTGATGGAAAATTTTAAGCATCGGAGAATTTAGAGTTAATATCACTGTCTCAAATCTTTAAATAAAAACTAAAATATGTAATTACATTGCTTTGTTAACATATTTTCAAACATAGCCCTACACAAAAAAACAAATAAAAACATATATATATATATATATATATTATTAGTATTTATGAGATTTACAAGTATACATTTGATATACATTCAGCAAATGTGATACGGATAAATACAGGACATGACAAGGCTTGTAGAGAATCTACCCATTGGTAGCACTCTAATAAAGTTTCCAAATTAGGAGATCACGAGGCCATCCTCTTTTCAGACGCCTAGGAGGGTTGTCAGCAATCGAGGAAGAAGAAAGGTTAGAAACGAAAGGAACGATTGTGGAATTTTATTTCCAAGTTTATTGTGGAAGGAGAGGTATCTGGATTGGGCCAAATCGGAAAACATTAAGGTCTTTATGCATGATTTTATTTGTGACAAAGTAAGGAGTATTAATGATTTTGGATTGTAAAGATTGGATACGAGAGGAATTCGATAGTTTAGTGGAGCCCCAAAGATCAAAAACATATAAATAAATAAATATAGGCAATACATTTATTTTTATGTATAGTATTGCCCTGTTCGTTTAACAATAAGTATGATGATTATGTTAACCAATCATAATTTTTATACACCACATTTACTCCTGAGACTTTTTTTGTTTTTTGTACATGGCTCCCTCAAACCAAAGTCCGCGTCTACGAGTTCCATGGGGGAAAAGGGTAGAAATCAGAAGCACGGAACTTGGTTTTAAATTCTGATGGTTGGATCGAATTACTGAAGAACTACTGGCATGTGTATACGCGTATGTGATCCTGAAAAGAAATTGTTAACGGAGTTCACGTTTTTTCCAGAGTTCACCAGGGAAGAATAATGTATAATGTAGATGAAGTATTGCCAGATGTAACTACTACATAAAATGTATAGAAGGAAACTAAAAATATTTATAAATTGAGCAATTTCTTTATTCTTTAGCCACCTACAGTAAGCTACGATCATCTTTTTGAGATAGTATATTAAACATGCCATAATATGAGAGGATACTCCTCATTGTTTTCATCTCGTTCTTGATAAGGTTAAGATAATAATTTATAAACTAAATATTTATTTTAGGTCAATATATGAGCCTTTCAGTTATTTTATTGATATTTATGGTAGGAAAATTTATAATGTCTGTACAGGCTGTGAGTATGTTGATTCCAGAGTAGGTGATTATCAGTGTTGAAATATGGAACTATCAATAAACGTATAAATTTTCTCACTAGAAATATCACTAAAATTAGTAATAATAAATGTTAAATTTATGATAAAATTGGAGTTAGTCATTCTGTCAAATCGAAGGGTCATATTTCACATATCGCTACTGTTAGTGCAAAAGTATGTAAACATCGAGTTTTTTTTTTTAAAACATTATTTCTTTATGATTTATTAGTATAATTTTATATTTTATTTTCCTCTGCTACTTTCATATTCAGAAGACTACTTATAGCAGATACAGACTACAAAATGTCACCTTATAGATAATAAACATGTCAAAATGCTACGTACGACCTTTTGCAGTAACAAAAGCCATACGTTTTATTTCTCTAAATGATATCAGATTTTATATTCTAAAAGACGTTTGCAAACGTTAGTTTTCTGAACCAGCCCTTTGCCAAGCCAATATTCTTGAATATTTCATTGGAAGTGATGTATCTAAATGGTTAATTGAAGGGCTGTTACTCATGCCGTTTTAAACTGTTAACGAGGCTTGATTCGTGTTGAAGTGACGTTGCTCTGCTAAGTGATCTAAAGAGCAATTAGCTACAAACAAATTTTTTAATTCCTCTCTCTGGAAAAACGTTTTAGCATAGACGTTCGTATTAATTTTACTTTTAATTAAAAAACTAAAGTTTTTTTTCTATTCTATTTTCTAAACATCGCCTGATTAGGAATTAATTGTACATAAAACAATAAAACTAATTAAATTAAAGTTGCTTGCGTAATATTTTTTATAGTAGTAATGATTTTTAATTGGGTGATTCCAAAAAAAAGCTACAAGTCTTACAAATAGCAATCATTTTTTTTTATCTTCTTAATTAGAATAAATATATATATTCTAATTAGGAAGATTTTTTTCTTTTCAGGAAGAATTTGTTTTATATATTTTTCAAATAACGTTGATTGTAGAAACAGTGTAATGATAAACATTTTATAACATTTTCAAGAAAGCAAAGGAAAAGAATAAATTTTATTTTTATTAATATTAATAAAAACGAAAAAAAAATTAATATGGTAATCTCATAAGATATAAGGATTAATCAGTTTATGCATACTGATCTATATATATATATATATATATATATATATATATATATATATATATATATATATATATAAGATAAAGACCGGAGACTGGCGATATCAGCCTTAATACCATCTTGTAATGTAAATAAACATAGCAATTGTATATAAGGCAGATTATTGGACGAATAAAGCAGTGTTTATTCAGAAGCCGTGAGTATTGTTTCTCGTTCCTCTTCCCTTCTTTTTTTTTATTTTTAAAGCCCGGAGACGCTTAACTGGTGCCGAAACCCGGGAGAACGTCAGGAGAACACGGAAGTAAAATTTTTTTTTCTGTCTTTATTTTAATTTTTTTTTTCTCTTCTCCTAGTCATAAGGAAAAGACGAGATGCCGACAGAGGGCATAATTCGACCAGGAGTGTTGAACGCACCTGAAATGCCGCAACCTCAGGAAATGCCGATAGCGCAGATTCCTCAGATCGCCCCTCAGGTTCCGCAGATTCCGCAGATACCTCAGATACCTCAAGTACCGCAGATACAAGAGATCCCTCCCTTACCTAGGGACACATTGGCAGAGGCGCATGCCAATGCATTGGAGTGGATGAAGATAAGGGCAGCAACCACGCAGGATCTACGGAGCGCAATCGCAGCCCTGGAGCGATTCGGGGGCGAGATAGGTGAACTTAATCACTTCCTGAAAGGCGGAGACCGCCTCATATCAAGAATCGAAGCAAAGGTGGCGGAGGACCTCGTGAACCTGGGAGACGCAGAAGCACTGAAGGCAGCTCTCGTGTGCCGAGTGAGGAGGAACATCCTCAACCAAATCCAAGCGGACGAGGAGACACCATGGCCAGTGATTAAGGAGCGTTTGAAGAAGGCTTTCGGAGGAGGCCGATGGACGCCGGAAGAAGATATCTTCCAAATGTTTAGGGAGTGTCGGTCCCAACGCCAAACAAGAGGACAGTATGCGGGGGTACTAGTGGCGAAGTACAACCGCATAACTGAGAAAATGCGTGAAACCATGAGTGTGGGAGAGGTCGAGGCTAGGATGGAATTCCTTTCGACAATACTCAAGGTTCAGTTAGCTAAGGAGACTGGGAGAAGGGACGGACTGCCTAGAGAGCGATCGTTCCTCGAGTGTGCCCAAGAAATGATAGATCTGAGTGCAAGAGAGGAAGAGACGCGGATGGAAGTAGAAGAACCAGGGTGGACCCGAGTGAGTGACAGACGACCCCGGACAGCCCAGATAGGGTGGAGGAAGAGGGAAATGAAACACCCGAACGGAGAAAAAGCCACGACGGGCGAGAGAAGATCCGGACAGTCCAGGCCTAGGAATGGACCCCGGAGGGAAGACCGAAAATGTCACGGGTGCGGGAAACCGGGACATTTGGTAGCACAATGTCCGCGCACTAGATGTTTCGAGTGCGGGACTGAAGGGCATATTGCCAGACAGTGCCCGTACATGTTTCGCAGGAGGGAGAGACCTCTAGACGAGCCAATGGAGGTGAACGCTCAAAAGTTGAAAAAACGAGCTAGGATGCAGCAGAGAGACGGATCTTCGGAAGAGGCAACCGAGGAGTCGGGGACGTCGGGAACGGAGACTGACGAGCCAGCCAGCAGTGGAGGCGAAGGAGGCAGGAGCAGCCAACGGAGCGAGCAACGACGAGCGACGGCGGTAAGGAGGAAGCGAGGTGGCATCTGAGAAGGGTGTCAGCAGAGAGGCGACCGCACAGCAACCTGCAACAATATTAGAGGTAAGCCATGCTGGTTGCCGATTATTGAAGTAGATCGGGGAGTGAAGTGTCTCGTGGACACAGGGAGCTCGAGTACTATCTTGACTCGGGGGGCGTTGGGGAGAGTGTGCGGGAGCGAGAGGGTACTCCGGATACAAAACTGTGGCTGCCAGCTAATCACTCTGGGTGGTCCCTGTAAAGTAGAAGGGGAAGCGTCAATTACGCTTGACCGGTGGGCAGGGAAAAAGGGGGAGCTAAGGGTGCATGTGGTAGAGAGCATGGCGCGGGAGTACCAAGTCATAATAGGGTGTGATCTGTTAGGACAGGTAGGGGTAAGCATTAGAAACCGTAGAGGAGCTTGGAGTATCAGGCTGGGAAAGAGGAAATTTGGATGTATAGGGGTCGCGAGAGAAAGAAGGGTGCGGATAGGAGCGGTGAACAGGGTGGAGGACTGGAGAAAGGCGTTACAAGCGGAGTTCGTAGATATTTTCTTCAGGGAGGGCGAGGTATTGGGGGTAACAGGGAAGACGGTACACGAAGTTCCACTGAAGCAAGATAGGGTGACCTACGTAAAGGAAAGGAGATACCCGCAGGCGATGAGGCAGCATATTCGGGAGGAATTGGAAAGCCTGAAAGAGCAAGGGATCATAGTCGATAGCACCTCGCCATTTAATAGTCCCCTGTGGGCAGTGAAAAAGAAGGCAGCGCCGGGGGATAATAAGGAAAAATACAGAGTGGTAGTGGACTATCGTAGGTTGAACGACAACACGGTAGACGAAAAGTACCCGATCCCTAGATTCGAAGATATACTTGATAGGTTGAGTGGGGCCGTGGTGTTTAGCACGTTGGACCTCAAGGCGGGATACCACCAAATACGGATGCACCCGAAGGACCAACATAAGACGGCGTTTACATTCGAAAGGGGGCATTACGAATTCACCAGAATGCCGTTTGGTCTGAAGAATGCGCCCATAACGTTTCAACGCCTGATGGACGAATTTCTGAGGGGGATCGACGACTCCGTATGTCAAGTATACATGGACGACCTGTTGATTTTTAGCAGAACGGAAGCCGAACACGTGGGGCATTTGAGGTCGGTATTCGAAAGGCTGCGACAATTCGGGCTGAAACTGTCAAGTGAGAAGTCCCTGTTGGGACAAACGCGAATCAATTTTTTAGGCCACACTATTTCTAGCGAGGGGGTCAGACCGGATGCGGCAAAGGTGGAGGCTATCACACGAATGGCGGTGCCACGGGACGTTAAAGGGATTCGTAGGCTTCTCGGGACGCTGAATTATTATAGGAGATTCGTACCTGAGATGGCAGAATACTTGGTACCTATCAATAACTTGCTGAAGAAAGGCGCGAGGATCGTGGTGACACCGGAAATGGAAAATAATATTCGGAAATGCATGGATAGGTTGCAGGCAGAACCCGTATTGGCGTTCCCGGATTTTGAGAAGCAGTTCAACGTCACCACCGATGCGAGCGAATACGCGTTGGGGGCCGTTTTATCTCAGGGCAGAAGTGAGGGTGAACGTCCGATAGCATACGCGAGCCGACGACTTACGAGCGCGGAATCACGGTACAGCGCGTTAGAGAGGGAGCTACTCGCGATAGTGTGGGCCATCGACCATTTCAGGCCGTATATATTTGGGAGGAAGTTTCGAGTCCACACCGATCACAAACCCCTTCAGTGGGTAGGAAAACTTAAGGAAACCTCTGCGAGGGTCACGAGATGGAAAGAATTCCTTAGTCAGTACAACATGGAGGTGGTGTATAAGCCGGGAAAGGAAAACGTGGTGGCAGACTGGCTCTCTAGGGCCATCATGATCAACGCGGTAGAAGAGGACGGAGGAGGTCCATCGCGGGACGTGCGCCAATTCTTGAGGGAATGGACTCCTGAGGGTGAAGGGGCAGATGATACCGTCAGTATAGAGGACAGGGAGGGGTCCCCGGAAGAAGATAGCTCAGCGGAGGAAAGACCAGAGGCGATGGAGGAAATAGACGAAATCATCAACGACAAGCATAGACAGGTAATCTGGAAAACCAGGACAACAGGGATCATGAAAATAGATTACCGAAGATACGGGAAAAGTAGGATTCGCGTCATTTGGTCGCAACCCGGGGTGAGCGAGGAGCAAATCCGTACGGCACTGAAGGACGCCACGGAGCCGGGAAAGACACACCATCTCTATGTTGGGAACAACACGGTATGGGAGAAAATAAAGCGGATGTGGAGATCCGAGCGGATAGGCATGGATAGAACGATCATCCGGTGCAAGTATGCAGTGGAAACCGTACAGGATGAGGAGCAGCAACAAGCAATTACATTGGCATACCACCAGGGGAAGACCAACCACCGAGGCGTCAACGAGACGTTGCAGGCATTACGGCGAAAGTATTTCTGGTGGGGAATGAAAAAATCTATCCAAGGAATCATCGGGAAATGCGAGGTATGTATGCGCACAAAGTATGATCGACACCCCCCCAGAGGAGTTCAGGAAGAGACACCTACAGGGAATATGCCGCTACAAGACCTCCAGATCGATACATTCACCTGGAAAGGGTTCAAGTGGGTCACGGTCATCGACACCTTTAGTAAAGTAGCTATGGCACATCAGGTCATGGACAAGTCTGCCAATGCAGTTGCGGAAGCCCTACAAATCTGGATACAGTTTTACGGAGTTCCCGAGAGGATCACATCAGACGGTGGTAGAGAATTCGACAATACCGCGATTAGGGAGGAGGTGAAAAGGTTAGAGGTTGTGTGGCATTATAACACACCGGGACACCCTAAGAGTAGAGGAGGAATCGAACGCTTGCACAGCCCGTTGAGTGACCACATCCGTGTATATCAGGGAGAGAAAGGGTTGGAGCCGGATGTTGCGATGAAGAAAGCCGTAACAGCTTACAACCATTCGATCCACTCCGTAACGGGGTTTTCACCTGTGGAAATACTATTCGGGATGCGCAGGCCAAGGAGAGATTGGGGGGAAACAACGACCAATGAACATCTCGTAGAGCAAATCCAGAATACTAGGGTAGAGGTAGGAAAGACGTGGGGGAAGGTAGCGGGGAGAATTCAGCGGGAAAAGGAGAAGCGGGTAGCGCGGCAGAATGTGCAGGTACGTGACCGAATGGGAGAATTAAAAATCGGAACAATAGTGTATCGTAGAATTGGAACCAACAGAGGGAAACAATTGTTACGGTACGAGGGCCCATTCAGAGTGATTGCTATTAGGGAGCATAATCTGGTAACCATTGAAAGCATTAACGAACCTAAGAAGAGGAGAACTGTTCATATTGAACAATTGAAGCTCCCAATGTTAGAACCGGTACAAAAACCAATTGATTCGTAGTACCCTTATCGCGTATTATAAAAAAATATGTTTTTTTTATTATTATTACTGTTGATGATGTCATTTTTTTTTATTATTTTTGTTGTTCTTGTAAATAAAGATATGGCAGCATAATAGAGGTGATTGTAAGTTTTATAGGATTAAGAGCTCTGTTCCATTGTTAATAAGACGTTGTGTGTTTACTTTCTGTGGTTTATTTCTTTTTATTTATTTCTCGTTCCAGCGGAGTGGAAGTGAGGTTTGGTGTACTTTAAGTTTATACTGGTACAAATAATTGTAAAGGGTTAAGGCTGATACCGGTGGCTCCGATCTGGGAATTTATAAGTTTCCGAAAATCCTATTCGTAAACTGGTGGGGGGGAGATAAAGACCGGAGACTGGCGATATCAGCCTTAATACCATCTTGTAATGTAAATAAACATAGCAATTGTATATAAGGCAGATTATTGGACGAATAAAGCAGTGTTTATTCAGAAGCCGTGAGTATTGTTTCTCGTTCCTCTTTCCTTCTTTTTTTTTATTTTTAAAGCCCGGAGACGCTTAACTTATATATATATATATATATATATATATATATATATATATATATATATATATAGAGAGAGAGAGAGAGAGAGAGAGAGAGAGAGAGAGAGAGTAGCTAATTTCATCAAAAAAATTCATACGAAAAAGCGAATGATTATTAAAATCATAGATAATTTCTGATTAAATGACCGATCATACAAATAAATTAACCTGATTATATTCGGTTAAAAAAAAAATTAAGATGTATTGTCCAAAAAATATTTGTAAGTCTAAATCTTTTCATTTCATTTTTATAATCTTGAAAACAATTTCATGTTCTACTGGTTTTATAGACAAGACTTAAATGAAATTCCTTTTCCATTACTTCATTAATATATTTTTTTAGAGTTAAGCTTTTGATGTAGAGATTTAACGGGATGCTTTTTCTTTTTTTTTCTAGCGTTTTCATTCACAAAGCGATTTCGAATTGAAAATCTTAATATAGAATAAATTGAATTTGAGATTAGTTTTTTAGAGGAAACCTCTAGGAACTTTTCATTACAATAAAATAAAATTATCAAGTTTTTTATTTTTTTTTAATGATTATAAAACAATTTTTTTACTACATATATAATGTATGTGAGCATACATATGTATAAATATATTTTCACTATTATTAAATAAAGCTCTGTTTATGTTTTCACCATATTCATTTTTATTTTCATAGCTACGTTTCGGCCGTTAAGCCATTTTATTCAACCATGCTTTTTGCATGCAATCCAAAGTCTAATTCATTAGATCTAATCAATTAGACTTTGGATTACATGCAAAAATCATGGTTGAATAAAATGGCTTACCGGCCGAAACGTAGCTATGAAAATTAAAATAAATAAGGTGAAAAAATAAACAGAGCCTTATTTTAACAAGCACATATGGATATATTTTCATATTATATTGAATCTTAATAATATTTAACTGAATTAATTTTTCTTAACTAAACCACTTTTCTTATAAAGTATTAAAATTATTATTAATTGATGTTTGCGATGTCATTATTAATTAACTGACAAACATGTTCGCAATAAAAAATAAATAATATGCAAGGACAGCGAATGTACTTATACAGCACACGCAATTAACGTCACACCAGAACATTATAAATTCTGGATACAAAACCCGCTTGTAGAACCTGATGTTCCTGGACAGCACGTTTCCATAACATGAAAAAATAAAAAGGAATATAAATGTTAAGACTCTATTATTATTATTTGTTATAATATTTGTTTTATATATAAACACATTAAAAGTTATATATAAGCCAATTAATAAAAGTGGTTTTGAGAGGTCAACCTTGGGTATCAACTGAAATAATAAATAATGATATAAAAAAATAAATAAAATTTAATGATATAATTGCGAATTCATAAATTATTAATCAGGCCATACATTATAAATATGTAATGATTTGGAACTTATATGTAACATAAAAAAACAATTAAGGAATTAAGTTGGTTGCTGTTACGTGCGCACTTCCACCTTGACGCTAATTATATATAGTTAATTTATTTATTATTATTAAAATTATTTATTATTAAATTGAATCCACAATAAATGTGATGTCTGCTAAGAAATATAGGTCATTCTCACAAGACTTGTCAGATTTTTTGCCATCTTTTGACTTTGTGGATGTTTATCATATCTCTAATTATTATGTTGCAGGTTCTAATTTTTTCCTATAGTATAGATGAGTACATCTATCATTATTTGATAGCAATACGCCAAAATATTTACATTTAAAATAAATTTCATATTTTTAAATTCAATACTGTCAACTACGTTACTGAACACACACTGACATATCAAAACATTCATTGGCATATTTTTCTTTAAAAAATAATTCCTACAACAAGGTGAAAGAGCTTTTTAAAAATCATGTGTGAATATTTAAAAAAAATAAAATAAATATATATTTTTTAAAATTTCCAATAGGTTCTAACAAACATGTCCCCATAGTGTAGTCAAAACGAGTTCTAAAGCATGTTACAGATATTATTTAAGGAAATATTTATTCGCTAAGGTGGTAATCATACATAGATCTATCTTGGTTTAACAAATTATAATGATATATCAGATTCATCCTTCAATAAAAATGATTTTTTTTCAAATTACTTAAAACTGAAAGCATGGTGTATATTTATATTTAAGTATTTATTTTTTATCAGCGATTATTATTTCAAGCATTTATGACGCGGTTCCTAAAAATTAAAATTTTTTGATTTTCTAATTTTCCAAATTCAGCCAATTTGTTGTCAGCTACTCTCACGCCTGTTATCACTGTAAATAGTTCAGGCAAATTAGTTGAAAAAAAAAAGGTAAATGGGAAAAATGTTTGATAACGATTTGAAAATTTTGGAAAACACTAATAGAAAATTTAATAATGGGAATCAGATCTCAATAATTAGGAAAGGTCTCAACTCTAAGAGAAACCATTCGCCTTAATTTCATTTAATTTTTATGTAAAATATTTTATTTTTCAAAGCGAATTTCATGACATAAATAATTCTTGTTCTCTTCTATTCTTTTACCTAATTTCTACACAAAAAGTTTTATACAAGTTTTAAATGAGACGAGGTTTGTTTTGAGATATGCGTTGGAAGATCATTAAATTTTCTTAATCCAGGATATTTGAATAACTATTTTTTGGAAGTAAAGCATTCATACATGTTATTATCAAAAAGAAACCCTTTTTCTATAGCATGCACAGTAACTTTAGTTGAATATAATAAGACCATTTGTATCTTGTATATTTTTTTCAGGGCCATTGAAGTGTTAGTCGGATAATTTATTTATGCATAAAATAAACCTAAATTACCCATCGTTGATAAAGTTGAACTTTGCGAAAATCTACAGTTTTCGAAATCAAAATTTGACAAGTCTAACGAGAATGACCCATATATATAAACAAAATCTGAAACCATTGGTATCATGACCATTGATGATGTTATAGGGATTGACTCTCAAACAATTACAAATGATATATACAGACAATACTTAAACAACTTAAACTTTTGAAAAAAAAAAAAAAGCAAGTATGAATTAAGAATACCAGTTTTTTTTTTTATGTTTCTATATACAGACTTTCTCTTACAGTAGATGTGTCATGACATACCAGGAGTTAACAAATCCATTTACTATATATTTTAGAGTAGATGAAAGTTGAAAATTATAAGAAAAGAATATGATTTAAATTAAAAATATTATCTCCTTAAATGTAAGATTGATAAGATTTTACATATTTTAGCGAACCTGGCAGGGTTCTTTGTGGGAACCATGCTTGGATGGACATCCCCAATGCAGCCACTTCTTGAGTCAGATCCTCCTCCCGTGGGATCAACGCCGATGACAAGGGAGGAGATATCATGGACAGGATCTGTAAACTTTATTGGCGCCATCGCAGGGACTTTCGTATGGGGAAGGGTCTCAGATCGTTTCGGAAGGAAAACCACTGGACTCATCAACGCTATTCCTTTCATCATCGGATGGAGTGTGATACTATTTGCTTGGAATCATGTGATGATATATATCGGACGGGTCTTCATCGGGTTCGGGTGCAGCGGAGCTATCATAAACACTCCGATGTTCCTCACGGAGATTTCACAGGACAGTGTAAGAGGATCGCTCGGCACGCTTTTGATGATGTTCATAAATACAGGGTGTCTCTTTTGCTACATCATTGGATCGTTCACATCTTTCCATACTCTTACTACAGTTTGTCTATCGGTTCCAATAATTTACATAGCCAGTTTTTCGTGGTTTCCTGAATCTCCGGTCTTCCTTTACACAAAAGGATCAAAGGAAAAGGCTCAAAAATCATTACAGTGGTACCGAGGAGGTGATCCGGCTCAAGCAGAAAAGGAGCTGAGCCTTCTGGAAGGAAGGCCGAAGGAAAGCGTAGGTTATAGAACTCTGATCCAATCGAGGGGAACTGTCAAAGCTTTACTGATTGGGTGCAGTTTCATCATCGGACAGCAGTTCTGTGGAATATTGGCCATCCTGACGTACACTGTAACTATCTTCAAGGAGTCAGGCAGCTCTTGGCCTCCTCATGTTTCTGCCATCATGGTCGGGGCCTTGCAGTTGGTGTCCTCCTTGCTCTCCATCCTCCTCGTTGACAAAGCAGGAAGACGAATCCTCCTCGTCACCTCGTACGCCGCAATGGCGCTTTCATTGATCGCCCTGGGTGCCTACTTCAAGTTCTCCTTGCCTTACGCTTGGATCCCAATCACGTCGCTTTCCTTGCACGTCATAGCCTACTCTTTTGGATCAGGGCCGGTACCATTCGTCGTTATGTCTGAAATATTCCCTTCCCAAGTTCGCGGCCTGGCATTATCTGTCATTCAACTTCTAGGGACTTGTTTTTCATTTGCATCTGTAAAGCTTTATCCAAGTTTCGTGAACCTACTGGGACAAAGTGGATGTTTTATCTTCTATGGAGGATGCTGTTTAGTTTTTATATTTTTTACTTTACTCGCTGTTCCAGAGACGAAAGGTCGCACGCTTCAATCCATCCTAAGAGAAATGAATGGCGATTGTGATGATGAAGCAACTGACATGATTTCAGAAAACAAGACAGTCATCATACCGAAAAAAGAACTTGAGCCAATGGAGAAAGAAATCATTTAAAAAACTTCAACAGTTTATATCTACCATTTTTGTTCTAGTCGTAACTATGTTTCTACATTCTATATAACATAATAAATAGTACAACCTGTTTAAATTGAAATTTTAAGGTTCCAAGCAAGTATTGAAGAATGAATAAATTTAGTGTTTTTACATATTTATAAGTTCACAACAGATTTTAACTGTAAATTTGTGAAACCACTTTTTTTCCCCCTGCTGGTATTACAGACCGTGTAGATCGTTTGCCACCTTAACCAGCCTGCTTCTTTCAACTTAAATCTTACAAACTTTTTTCTAAGGTGCTGGTAAGCGTCCATGTCTCACAGTCATAAATTAGAACTGGCTTTATCATAGCATTGTACACACTTAGTTTGAGATTCTTCGGGTGGTTTTTCTTATCTTACAATACCTTTGAGAGGGAGAAGAATTATTTTTTATTTTTTTTTATTTTTTATTTTTTCCAAAATAAGTCTCATAATCTTAAGGGAGAAGAAAGCTCAGTTTGCGCTAATTATACGCTGGGCTATTTCTGCCTATTGGTCATTCATTGAGATTATTGTGGAGCCGAGGTATTTGAATTTTCTATTCTCGGTATATGAAATCACATATACCACTGATATTCATTTATTTGGTTGATAATATTTTCATTTTTAAAATTTGGGTTAACAATTCATCGCTTACATAGAGAAATAAGAAGAAATAACAGAATAATGTTGAAAACTTAAAATAAAATTCTCGATCAAAAGAAATGAAATTATGGTACGCATACCGTAGTACCTGAGCTCAGCAATGCGATAATACAAAACGTTGTAGAATGAGTTATTAATATTTATAGGACAAAATTTTAATCGCTAAATACTAAGGTTTCAAACTAAATAAATGTATATCCATTTTTTCATTATATTATTGAAATTTGCATACCTAATAATATAAATTACAACAGACTCCATGTTTTTATTCCTCATAGGGATAAAATAATGTTTTTTCATCTAAACGGTAAAATTACAATAGATGTTTCGTTTCTTCTTGTGATTCCCATAATTAGATGCAACCAATACATCACAAAACCCACCGGCATCAAGTCCATCCATCAACTAAGTGATTTATTGGACTTTTAATTGAAGCAGAGAACTGTTATGTCCATTGTGGATAATGGATGTATTTTAAATAATTTTATCCCTTGCAATAAACTAGAATCGTCCACACTGAAATTTATAGCAATAAGTAATTTATAATACATTATTAATCGGAATTATTTCCTAGTTCTTTTATTTAGCTTGTCTAAATTAGGTAAATACAATTTGTAATTCATCGCAACAGTCATTGTTAATTTTTAAAAATAACGGCTATAAAAACCTAAATAATGAAACTGATACAAATTTGATTTCAGGAGAGCAAATTTTATATATATATTTATTTTTTTTAATTCTCTATCATTAGCAAACTATTTGAAAATAAAATTGTATAGATAATGAATGATATAAACATAACCACAATTAATGATATAAAAAATCTTCCCCACGATAAATGGAGCGATATGTGATCAGAGTACAAACGCGTGGAGAAGAAAGACCAATAAATAATTTCTTACGGAAACTGGCCAATCAATATCTCATGGTATAAAGGCACGGAGGTTAAGATGGGCGGGACATGTAGCTCGTAATAATCCATCTGGAAGCCTCTAAGTAACGAATGCCTCAATAGAAGGCAAAAGACAACGTGGAATGCCAAAAAGTAGTTGAATAGATAGAATCATGCAATAGAGCTGCGTGTAGACAACCGGAAAGAAATAGCCCAAGACAAGCAGGAATGGAGCAAGTAGGCTAGTTAAGGTGACAAAAGATTTACAATTAATACTTAACACAAAGCAATTATTTAAACATAATTTTGAACAAAAAACGTTTTAAAGGTACACAAAGAATACGGAGTTCGTTCACGTTTCTTCGATTTGTTAATAACAAAACATAATGCTTATTAAAAATAAAAACCCTATACTTTTTTTTCACAATACTATGTTGCATCATATACTGAAATTCTCCTTCTCTAGTAATAATATTGAATGAAAAATTTGTATGTAACGTAATGATGTTAAGGCTAAGAATTTAGAAACATTGTACATATTGTTCTAATAAATTTATTAATTTTTTTTAACTTACTTTCACAATAAATTACAAATTTATCGGTACATAAATGAATGTATCATTTATAATTGTTCTTATAAGATAAAAATTAACAGTGTTCAAAATTGTAAATAGGTTATTATATAATTTTTAGACTGTACATAATTTTTCAATAAAAATATTTTTTTACTAAAAATATTTAATTACCTATATCAGCCCAAATCTCGAATGAATATATATTTTTTCATGATGCACTGTGTTAACGTAATTAATTATTATGTAATGACCTAATAAAAGTTTCAATATATTGGTTAAATTAGTTTTATAGAAGGGACCTAAATGATTTTTTTTCTCATTACTTTATTAATATATTTCTTAGGATTCGGCTTTTGATATAAAAACGTAACGGAATGCCTTACTTGTCTAGCGTTTTGAACGTCAAACATTTTATTTTCCAATTGAAAATCCAAATATCAAATAAATTAACTTTAAAATTAATTGTATATATGTTAAATTTTAACTAACTAAATATTCATCTGATGGAATAGAATAAGTTATGTATGAAATAACTTATTTTATGATACATTTCACTCACACTTTCATTTGTAATAATTATTATTTGAATGAAAGGAAGTAAATTGTCTTAACATTTTTTTTTTTTTTTTTACAATTTAACAATTATTATGGACTGAAACATGTTTACGTTTTAGTAAAATTGAGAAAAATCGATGAAATCCTCAGTTCCTGGATAGCGAATTGAGCTATACAGCGTACGCAATTAACGTCACTACAGAAGGTAATAAATTGTGAATGTGAAACCAACTTGTAAACACTGACTCACCGGAATAGCACATATCCGTATGAAACAATATACGGCTAAGATATTAAAAATATATATGTTACATCCTTGTATTTTGACTATATTGTGTTTCTATAAGTAATGTACTTTTATAACTATTAACTTTTATTTATTACTACAGGCTATACGTCTTTGTTTCTTATAATTTGGAGAACACTCTATTTTTATCATGTTTTCGATTTTCTGGTACGTTTCTATTTTATTCTTTATTATGTTTCTATGTTAGCTATTTCGTGTTACTTTTTACTGCAATTAATTTATTTCCAATCTATTAATAATGTACACCTAATTATTGCTTTGGGCCTTTGTGTCAGTCTTGTAGTATGTCATTCTTTCTTTTATGAATATTAATATAGATCTTCCAGTATTTTCATAATTTTTGTTATGTGTGCACTAACAAGTATTTATGAATTTAGGAAATAAATTGTTGGTTTGAGATGCTGTGATGGGATGAAAATTTTGAGTATACGTTTCTTATATTATTTATGCAATTAGTATTAACTAGAGACATCTTTTTTTAATATTTTTTTGTCTCATATGTATGAATGTGTACATATCGCCTTTTTTATAATCTACCTTAACACTCAATTTTATCTTTCATGTTACTGTTATAGTTTAATATAACACTTAATATTATATTTTATTATTATTATTATAAAAACCATAATAAGGAGTCCTAATTGTTGAATTGTTTTTTTTATAACCTCAATATTAATTCTATTTTTTTTCCATAAAAATGTTGTTACCTTAGTATTTTTTAAATTTATTTTTGTTTTCATAAGTATTATTTTATTTACTTTAATATATTTCATTAAATTTTTTTTTTTAATCTTTGCTTTGGATCGTTGCATCCTGTTTTGATTATAATACTTTTTTTTTTAAATGGATGTTTTAGTATTATTTGATTGACTTGATAATTAAGCTCTAACATTATTTATTTAGTATTTTATTGGAAAAAGATTTTCTTAAAGATTCAACTCTGATCTAGTTTAGTTATTTATGTGAACACCGGAGCAATTATTTGAGCGATAACAAACAAATTAATAAATCAGATTTTGAGAGGGCCTCAATGAAGTACTTCAACTGAAATAATAAATCACAATTGAATGAGATATGGTCGTTTCGAACTCATAAATTATTAATTAGGGGCCACATATTTCAAAAGGTGGCTTTTACATTATTTGGTTGATGCTAGATTAGCTTTTCCATATCGAAGTTACAAAACAAAATATCATTAATTTATTTATTATAAAACATAACGCACAACTGAGATAATACGCAGAAATAGAATAATTTTAAAATAAAATATTTTATATTTTATAATATATGGCAGTACTTGTATCTGTGTTTTTTAGTTTATATTTTAGTCGTTTATTTCCAAAGCGAATCCTAATCGTTATTAACAATTTTTCATGAAGCGCAAATAACTATATATTCTTTTCCAATTGTAATATCAAAAGCAATATGTTTAAAAAATAAATTAGGAAATTCTTTATTTTCAGAAAAAAGTTCTGAAAATCACTGATTATTCCAGTATTCATTAAAAAAAAAAATGAAACTTTTAAATGTTGAAAGGATCCCTTTTGGAAAGAAAATGACCTCAACGTATTCGAAGAAAAATAAGGTTGTTTGGGATTTATTTTGTAAAATAATTCAGAGTGGAGGGATAAAGTCATATAAATGATGATAACGAAAGAAAGAAAAGAACAAATGACATTTTTATATACAATGCAATTGGTATTTATGATGACAATCCCGTGAAACTTTAACGTTTTTGAATTAATTTACTGTATATTGTCAATCAGATGGATTAGTATGCTGAGTCAGTTAGCAACTAGACGCAGTTGAGTAACATTGCTATTTTATTGTATTTCTCTTTTGTAGATTGTTTTGAAAAAAAAAACATAGTAATAAGACCAATATTTTTGAAAATTATGCAACTCAAGTTATTCAAATACAATTTTACAAGATTAATAAAGAAGGCAAATTTGATTAAGAAATCATAATTATCTGGAATCATCAGTTTCATGACTCGAATGGTGGAAAACATATTAACTTCCTTATAAAAAAATATACAAAGACAAACTTACAGGTACATAATGTTTGGGAGTAAATACGAATATTTACTTTAAAAATTATTAAATTAATATAGTGTAAAAACAGATTTTTCTATATTAATATATCGAAGAGAATATGATCATTTATATGCAAAGTATAAAATTGAAAACTTAAATTAATTTCCGACAAGTATAATATTAGGAACGCACATTTTTTAACAGGGATGAAACGTTCGGAGCATAGTATAGCAAGACCAATACAGAAATACTTTAGAGCCTCTAATTTTATAATGCCATATAATTGTTGTAGTTATCTTCAGGTGTTTGTAAAAAAAGAAATAAGTATTCAAATATAAAAAATTATTTAAACAATAAGCTATAACTAATAACCTACACTTTCTTTGGAAAGTGAGGGATACGATCATAAACTGGATCGTTAGTCCTTGAGATTAACAGGGATTTGATATTTGTCAATTATTTAAAAATGATGTCTTTAGTGTCAGGTCAAGGTGAACCGCTTTGAAATATTATAACATATGCCATTTTTATTATTGCTTCATTAGGAAATATATTTGACAACATAAATACAACGCATGGAGTGGAGTAGGTTGAGTAATTAGTTGATACAGTTAGTTAATTGTGTAAAATTGGATCAATAATGATCTGCTTTAAATGAGGTGATTTTTAACTTCGCTATCGGAAATCACTTTTTAATAAAAACACGTGATTTCAGTTTAAATTGTTTTTAACCATTAACCAATTTGGTTATTTGGTGTGTGCGTTAGACCAAACGATTGAAGTGAAAATATCAACAAGGCGAGATTAATAATATAAAACATAAATTATAAATAATAGCTCGTTATAAAGAGGATGAAATGCTGAATATTATCCTCATTTATATTAGGCAGCTCAGATTTTTCATTCTGATATATTTTAATCCATAAGCAAAAACAGTTCAATTAGTTGACTTAACCCAAGCGTTGCACATCGGAAATCTCAGAGCTCAATCTAATTCACTCTTAAAAAAAAAAGTGTAAAATGCGCCTAAAGATGTTTTCATTTCAAAAATCATTATTTGATTATTTAAGCCAGTTCTACAAATGCAAAGTACTAATTTTTTTTTCACTTTTCAGCGAACCTGGCGGCGTTCTGTGTGGGAACCATGCTTGGATGGACATCCCCGATGCAGCCACTTCTGGAGTCTGATCCTCCTCCCGTGGGCTCAACGCCGATGACAAGGGAAGAGATATCATGGATAGGATCTATAAACTTTATTGGCGCAATCACAGGGACTTTCGTATGGGGCAGAGTCTCTGATCGCTTCGGAAGAAAAACCACTGGACTCATCATAGCACTCCCCTTCGTAATCGGATGGACTGTGATACTATTTGCATATAATCATGTTCTGCTCTACGTCGGCCGGGTCTGCATCGGGTTCGGATGCAGCGGTGTGATCATAAATACCCCGATGTTCCTCACGGAGATTTCTCAAGACAGTATTAGAGGATCGCTCGGCTCATTTTTGATGATGTTCATAAATACAGGGTGTCTCTTTTGCTACATCATTGGTTCGTTCACATCATTCCATACTCTTACTGGAATCTGTCTATTAATTCCGATAATTTATGTAGCCTGTTTTTCATGGTTTCCTGAATCCCCGGTCTTCCTTTACACAAAAGGATCAAAGGAAAAGGCTCAAAAATCGCTACAATGGTACAGAGGAGACGATCCTGCTCAAGCAGAAAAGGAATTAATTCTCCTGGAAGGAAGATCGAAGAAAAGCGTAGGATACAGGACACTGATACAGTCGCGAGGTACTATTAAAGCGCTACTGCTGGGGTTCGGGTTTATCTTCGGACAACAGTTCTGTGGGATATTGGCCATCTTGACCTACACCGTAACAATATTCAAGGAGTCAGGAAGCGGTTTGCCTCCTCACGTTTCGGCCATCATGGTCGGGACCTTGCAGTTGGTGTCCTCCTTGCTCTCTATCGTCCTCGTCGACAAAGCAGGGAGGCGGATCCTCCTCGGCACATCCTACGCCGCGATGGGGCTGTCATTGTTCGCCCTGGGAGCCTACTTCAAGTTCTCCTTGCCTTACGCTTGGATCCCAATCACGTCGCTTTCCTTGCACGTCATCTCCTACTCTTTCGGAGCGGGGCCGGTACCATTCATCTTGATGTCTGAAATATTCCCGGCTCAAGTTAGAGGCCTGGCAATATCTGTAATTCAGCTGCTGGGTACATCGTTGTCATTTGCATCTGTAAAACTATTTCCAAGTTTTGTAAGCCTTCTGGGCCAAAGTGGGTGTTTTTTCTTCTATGGAGGATGCTGTTTAGGACTTGTATTTTTTACTTTACTCGCTGTTCCGGAGACGAAAGGCCGCACGCTTCAATCGATCCTCAGGCAAATGAATGGTGATTCTGGAGACGAGGTTACAGACATGGTCTCTGGAGGAAACAAGATAGTTATCATGCCGAAAAAAGAACTTGAGCCAATCAAATAAATCACTATTATTTTGAAACACCACAACCAGTAATGTTTCTATTTTTTGACATTAGATATAAAAGTAGAACCTACTTAATCTAAATTTTAAGGTTCCTAAAAAATTGTTTAAATGAATTCAAAGAATATATTTCAAAGTAGAAATTTCACATATCTTCACTGCAACTGAATTGAATTGTATATCTATAATATCACATAGATAGGTATTAGTTATCTATTGATTTGTTTAATAAATCATAGAATTTTAAATTTAGGTACTTAAATTTAATTATATGACAGATGAGAAGAGAAAACTAAAACCCAAAACGTATTATAGAAGAATTATGAAAAAATTAAATCAAACTCACAAATCAAAAAATATTAAAAGATGTTCCTGCGAAGAATGTAAGCTCAACAATGTGATAATACAAAGCGTTGTAGAATAAGTTATTAATATTTATAAGAAATAATTTAACCGCTACATAAAGTGAATCACAGGTTTTTAATGAACAATAAGTACCCATTTAAATTTTATTTTAATTTAACTTGTATGTATATAAAGATTAATTTTAGCTGTGATTATTCATTACTGTAAAAGTTTTTATTTGTAATGGCATTAAAAAAATGTTCAAGCATCTAAATGGTAGGATCGGACACATCTGGCTTATCAAACGATGCCCATAATTAGATGCAACCAATACATCACAAAACCCACCAGGATCAAGTCCATCCATCAACTAAAGTGATTTATTGTACTTTTGATTAAACTAGTGAGCTTCCCATTTGGATGCAGATGGTAGTCAAAGTTATACCCATTGTGAGTTTAAATTATTTAATACCATACATTCTAAGGCCCAGTTTAGAAAAAAAGAATATTTTAAATAATTTCATTCCGAACAATAAAATGGAATCTTTCAAGATTATTGCTGAATAGTATCATAATAACCTTATCGAATTTCTCGATAAATTATTATTTGTTTTATTATTACGACAGAAAATGCAATGGGTATTCAAACCAAGAAATTTAACAAGTTTTATTTTATTTAGGTACGTTTTATATATATATATATATATATATATATATATATATATATATATATATATATATATATATATATATAAATCATCACTTGATCAAGAGCTGGTTCGAATCCGACCTGGGTGGGTTGATATTTATTTTTTTGCGGATCCATATAATGAATTTTGACCTTCCTTCTCTATTTTAAATAGATTGGGCCTTCGTTTCTCTCTCTTATATTTTACAAATGGCTAGATAGGGCATTAAAAAAAAAAAAAAAGAACAGTTATCGAAATTCCACGTTAGCGGGTGGGCAAAGTAAAAAGCCATATTTTGTTTATAAATAAGATTTAATTAATTATTTTCCGTTATTTCGAACAAAACCAGGAGATAGAGTTTCTTTAATTTTCTCCGTTTAATTACTATACATCATAACAAATTTTATTGCATGTTTTTCACAATAAAAAACTGCTAATGATTTAATTTAGGTCTTTGTTCTCGGTGTGTAAAAATCTTTTCGTTTTCTTTTTATTCCTCATTTACTATGCGGCAAAATATCAACTATTTATTTTACAATGTCATAAAAAAAAAAAAACATTATTTTCTTTAATAACACGTATAGTTATTTGTATGATGTATCACAGAAAAAGTATAAATTAAAAGAAATTTCAGTAAAACGTTATTCAATGTTAAATAATTTCTACTTGCAGTTCTATTAACATTTCATGAGCTCTTAAACAGAAACAGCAAAATTTTTAAACAACACAAGAATTTTATTAAACATTATTCTATATCTACAGAATATTGTACTTAAATTAAAAAATAATTTTTCAATTACTTTTTTTTAATATGAAATATTTTTTTATTAAATTTACAATTTTTTTTTTTAATTTAAAGTGGCATTAAAAATATTTTTTAGTTTTCGATTTTATACATATTTTTTTAATTTGTTAATTTTTTTAAAGTTTTATAAATGCTTGTATAATTTATTTATTTTTGTAAGATAGAAACATGTAGTGCTCAAAATTGTCGTATATTTTAAATAGATCATTATACAATTTTTAAATTGTTTTATGTATATATCTTTGAATAAATTTCTTTTTTTAAGTAAAAGTATTTAATTATGTATTTTATCCCAACCAAATCAAAATAGGTTTTTCTGATGTACTAATATACATTGTTATTACATAATTACTTAGGCTAAATGAAGTTTAAGTACGTTGGAATAAAAAGAAGCAAAAAAATAATTACTGAGGATCACTTTAAGTTTTTCTTGAGTTAGAGAGCTTCTTTATTTTTAGACCTCAACTTACCAGGAAAAGCAACTAAGATATTTTCTTCAAGCAGCAATTCATAAAAACACAAGTATTATTATCGAAGTGCTGAATAGATAATTAAAAATAACACACGATTAAATATCCAAGTTCATAAAAAAAAAAAGTAAAGCACTTACAAATAGTACAGTTTAAAATGTTTGAAAAAACATCTATGAAAATGCCGAGGTAATCATTTCTAGATCGAGTTAAACAAACAAGATCATTAAAGCTATAATATATATTTAAAAATAAATGATAACAGACTAAGTCAAAAGTAAATCTTCTATCTTAATGTCTAATGAAATTAGTGTAATTAAAATCTTCTTATTTATCTTTTACATAAATATAATTATTTATGTATAAATTATTACATAAATTACTATATCTCACTTTCAACTACAAATATATCTAACATTTAGAATAGATCAAAAATAAAAATCAATATCAGAGATAAAAATACAAAATAATTATATGACAAAATACAATTATACAATACAGACAAACGATTCTCTACTATTTTTTTTTTTTTTTTTACTTTCCGACTTTGATTTGCCACAATTTATTGTGAATACCAGACTCACTTCCGATCATACTAAATTCCCAATATATTCTCCGAATTCTTAATGGTTATGCACCCTTACATTTTTTTTTTTTTTTTATCAAGGATTTCATTTTGGGGAGGGGGCTTCAGCCCGAAAGGTTTTTTTTTTATATAACGATAATCACTTTGAAAGAAAAAGTAAATCACTGACGACTTGTACGAAATGGTGTTTAAGTGATTTAGAAGTCCTATTAAATGTAATCACACAGAAAATAATACCTTGAAACATAATTTTTTCATAAGACATGTTTTATTTTATTATATTTAACCATTTATTATTTTTGGGAAAGGGGAGGGGCTTCAGCCCGAAAGCCTCTCCCCCCTCGTGGATCCGCCTGTTTCTACGGCGATACTGCATGACCTCGACTACTCAAAAAATTTCATTGATCTCGTTTTCTGAAAACGGTTCAAATAAAATTTTTAAAAAATTAAAAAATTGTAGTTTGTTTAAAATCACACTTGCAGTGTTATATTCCATGTTATACTATGTCAGGACATGAAAAACGGCGTCTAAAGAGTTCCAAACAACTAGAGGAATCAGACAAGTTTGGAACCTAAGTCCTCTCCTTTTTATAATACCATTGTAAAAATCCCTGAAAAAAGCTCAACAGTAAATGATACCATTGCATTTTGGATATAGAAGGCTGCTTCCCATCCAGTACTATGCTGGAATATGCGGATTATCTTATTGTCTTTGGAGACAATGGAAATAACCTCCGGTTTAATTCGCGCCTTCTGGAGGATCAACTGCGAGATATAAACATGGAGATAAAGACAAAGACAAAAACCATCTGTGTTGGAAGGAGGACCAACCAAGGAGACCGTGTCATTAGACTGGATGGAAACCGGATAGAACAGGTAAGTGACTTCAAATACCTGTGAGCTCATTTGAATGAGAATGACTGGGTGGATCGAGATATTAGAGAGAGGAAGATACTTTAATGCCATCAGAAAAGGTTTTTTGGGGAGAAAAGAGGCCCCAAAAACAACAAAAGTGGCAGTATTCAAAAATATCTTTCTGCCAATCTTGAACTACTCTAGCGAGTCTTGGACCCAAACAAGGAAACACAAAAGTCAATTCCAAGTGATGTAGAGACCGAGTGAGGAACACCATTGTCCGATTCAATTTAGGCCTGTAGGATGTAAGAGAAAAAAAAATAGAAAAACACCAGATAAGGTGGTTTGGACGCCTCTCTCGAATGCCAGTAGGCAAATAAGCAAGGCTCCTTTATAATACGCAGGAAGAAGACCTAGGAGGCAGCCCTGGAAAACCTGGGAAAGCGGAATAAAGAATGAATAAAGAATGCCTTAGCGGAATAAAGAATGCCTTTGGACATGAGAGAATTGGATTGGACGAGAAGAAAACAACTGGTCCAAAATAGAGACGTATGGATCAGGCTCTATAGACAAAAGCCTGCTTAGCGGTAGACTAGGATGGATTAAGTAAATAAGTAAGAAAATATATTTTTAAAAATAACAATAATCCCTACAAAACTTACATCCTGGAGCTGCTACTGCTAAAAACGCTAGAAAACAGTGGTTTATTTTGATAAAAAAGGTTATTAATTACCGATTGACGACAACGGTGCAATTAAGGACAGTAAAACCATTAGTATAAAAACATTCTGAGCCGTTATAAATCCAATTTAAAAATGAGTCCTGGAAAAGAAAAAAAAAATTAACGATTCTGTTTACAAAAAAAAAGGAAAAAAAAAATCTATTTAGGCCCAGCTTGATGGATTATTCGAGAGCCTTTATAAACAGTATCGGGTATATTGTTAACATTATCTTTTTCTGATGGCGATAAAAAAATAAAAATAAAATCAAAATGATAAATGTGTTTTCCCTGGATTGAGAGCGCTGACCCGAAGGGATTAGGGCGATCTATAGGGCGGTGAAGGGAGAAGAAAAACATCTGCCCTTGTGTACACAGCCGTTATAAATTTCAACGCAAGGCTCTGTTTGTTTTTCCCGCAATTTCTGTTTTGACCAAAACCGCATCGTTGACAGGATTTTCTTTATCCACAACCATGTTATTTTCATTTTTTTTTTATTTACATTTACTTGCCTGTATGTAAAATAAGTATATATGTAGTAAGAGAAGGTATAGCGATCGTGAAATATTTCAAATTTGATTTTTCAAAGAAAATACACGTTTTAAGGTTTCGTGAGACTAAATAATCAAGTCCCGCTAAATGGTTTGTGGGTATTCGTGAAGTGTAGGATGGATATATGTTCCATTGTACAGGCCCCTTTTTATCAAATTATTAAAGTCCATCTAGAACTTCGTGAATAGATTTATCTTATCGTTACTTATAACTTTTTTTTATCTAGGAAAATTCTCAGAAATGGGGTGCTTTCTTGTTACATTTATAAATTTAATAAGGTATTAATAACCCATAAATATCTATTTACTTCCCACTTGAACCGTAAGATGATTAATCACAAAGTCGAGAGAAAAGGTGACCAACAAAAATATTGGGGATTTAGTATATATTATCTTGCTATTTTAACATGTTGGGGGTGCAGGTCACTATGGCCCAATATTTTTGCAGGCCTTCTTTTTTTTTCTATTTTTTCATCATATTATCTTACGATTCAATGGAAAGCAAATGGGTGTCCATGAGTTTTTAGCACCTAATTAAATAGACAAAGTTTGACGATCTCAAAATCGAAAAGGCGCTAATTTCGAGAATTTTCGTAAATAAGAAAGTTGTAGATTGTAGAATTTTTCGGCGTATGTTAATAATTTGATAAAATTCGGTCTGTACCAGGAACTAATACCTAGGGTCTTACAGCAAATTGGAAGCTAAAATTGACTCACCATCAGTCGACTAACGATTAATTATAACTAAACTTAACATATCATCATACAGATTTTTCTTTAATATAATTTGTATACTACTGTTATCAAACAGTCTCATGGAACCCAACTGCAAATTTTTAAAAAATGTTGCATTAAAGTAGGTACCGTTTGTTTAGTTTATATTATAGAATAGAATAGAATAGAAAAATAACTTTATTCTGGGATACAGTCTCTTAAGAATAACAAAATAGAACAAAATAAAAAGATTACATCTTTTGATTACATTGATTTTATAATCAATCGAAAAAAAAGAAATAATATAAAGAAAATATAAGGTAAACATTCTATATAAAAACTATTTGTATACAGATATACAGACATATTATATATCTATTTGACAATCCTTATGTCCGAAAATTAGTAATCAAACTGTTAAAGGTATCTCAACAGGTATCACGTATATACATATTATGATAAAAAAAATAAAAGGTACTTTAGAGAAAAAAAAATTCAGACCATTCGACATTTAAACTCTGCCATGCTGTTTCAATGAGGATCAGACCTAACTGATGTTAAACTACATTTAATTACACATCGATATAACGAATTTAATCAAAATCGTTTGAGCCGTTTTTGAGAAATTGTAAAAATTTGTAAAATCAATTATATAAACACCTTTCTCTGGTTAGCTGATTTTAATAAAAAGTATTCCAGTGTAAACACAAACTAACCTTAAAAATATGGGACTTGATTATTTAGACATATGGGATATTAAAACGTGTATTTTCGTTGAAATTTTTCGTAAGTGCAATACTTTTCTCAACTAGCACGTTTTAAGGTCACCTGAGTCCAAATAACAAAATCTCACAAAATTCGAGTGTGATTGTTCGTGAACAACCTAGCTGAAAAACTAAAAATCTTAACGTGTGTTTCCGTAGAAAAGTAGGATTTGAAATTATTATAGGATCGAAATACTTATTCCAACTAATATGGATGAAGTGAAAGTAAAAACGATTCTTACAGAAAAAGATAAGTGGAGGAAGAAATTTAAACATTATCAGTTTAAATAATCTGTATACCTAACAAAAAAAGTATGAGACAAAATTAAAACTCCAAAATAAAATATTTCAACAATATCAGAAATTTATAAGGAAAAATGGCTATAGAAAAGGAATGAAAAGCCTTGGAGAGATGGCGGCAGCATTACAATGAAGGAGCAGATTCCAAAGAGATTCCATTTGAAATAGAATGTTGGTGTGATGACACGAGTGGAGTGATACAAACGGCCTGAGGGAAGAAATGACGCAATCTCCTACCCGGTGTCAAAGTGGAGAGCACTTCTTTCCTAACTGTTACTGCCAGGAAATAACCAAATCTTCCTCAACCCATTTCAAGGGTTGGCCAACTTGATTACAACGGAAGAACAGAAGAAGATGTTTCGGGGAAATAAACAACACAGTCAATATTGGAACTCGATGAATTTTTTTTTACTGGCATCTAAAAAGGTACATATAGTAAAATATTATCACATATCAAAATGATATGTGCTTCCTCCCTTCAGTTCCTTCAGTAAGAAGTAGAGCTTACAATCTACAATATAGTTTTAGTGGTACATAGTGTTGCCGAAAAACGGTGTTGGTCTTGCAATGCAATTATTAATACTCGACAATCTTAGTTACCATTTTTTAATAATTGGTATCACGGACGGATCTACGGGGGGGGAGGAGCTTTCGGGCTGAAGCCCTCCCCAAAATGGTAAAATATAACCATGTTTTATCGGAAAAAATACTAAAAAATTATCTCTTAAAGTATAATTATTCGTGTAATTACATTTAAAAGGGCTTTAGGAATCACTTAAACACCAGTTCATATAGGTACTTAGTTTCTTTCGTATTTTCCAAAGTAATTATCGTTACTTTTATGAAAAAAAAAGCTTTCTGGCTGAAGCCCCTCCCCAAAATTAAATCCTGGATCCGCTAGTGGTTGGTATAACCAATATACTTTTGCAGTTAACTCCTCTAATTTTTCATTCAGGCTTAGTTAAGTTTCTTTTATCTTAAAAATTGCAGTTATATCTCTATAGTAATAATCTAATAAAGTAACAGCAAGACCGTTGCGAGACTCCTGTGCAAAACCAAGACCATGAGCAAGACTGAGTTTGCAAGACCAAGACTCATCTCGGTCTCGCATTCAGGCAACACTAGTTGTACAATGTAGCTCAATTGTAAATTAAAGACTTTTGGGTCAAATGAAAAAAAAATAAAAATAACAGCCAATTATCTCCTACTTGTTTTATACACTAACATTCTTTTTGTTTTAATTTGTATTACTCCCAATGCTACTTACTTTATTAAGTAAAATCATCCATAATCACCTTAATGATATCTAGCATGGAGTCAGGATTTGAGACACCAGAAAACACATCTCATCCCAGTCGTATCTAACTAGTGTTCCTCAAAATCGGTCTTGGTCATGCACTTTGCAAGACCAGACCAAAGCCACTTAACTGTTGCAAGACCAAGACAAGGACTGGTAAAAAAAAATCGGTTTTTATATAAAAATTAAGGCAAAATAGTTACTAATACTTGACAATCTTAATTACTGTATGTTAATAATTGGTATAATCAATATACTTTTGCATTAACTTCTATATTTTTTAATTCGGGCTTAGTTAGTTTTCTCCTATTTAAAAAATTACAGTACTACTATATCTCTATAGTAATAAGCTAATAAGTAACTGCAAGACTGTTGCGAGACTCTTGCGCAAGACCAAGACCATGACCAAGACTCGTCTCGGTCTCGCATTTGGGCAACACAATACCTAACCCTTACAATCCAAAAACCTTCGTATAATCCTGAAGGCTCCTATTTTGTTCACAAATAATATCATTCATAATATAATAGTCCATGTGTTGTCGATTTTTCTCAATTCAGATTCCTATCCTTCCTTAAAAAACTACAGACTCTATTGTTTTCTAACCTTCTTCAATTTTCTAACCAGAACTTATAATTTTCTAACGTCGTTTTCTCTAGAATTAAGTAATTGATATTAAGCCAATAATATAAATCATCCCAGGTAATATAGCCATATAAACATTAAAACAACTAAATTATGTTCTCCTACACTCGCTAAAATCAGTTGGGAAATCAAAATGCATATAAAACCAAGCCAAATCAAAATAAAGAACATAGAAATGTATTATATTTCATACATACAATTTTTATACAATCTTCTTCTGGTCATATACTTTTATTATACTTTATTTATTTATACTTTTATATTATATTATTTATACTTTTACAACTTTTATACAATCTGGTCATATACCGACGTGCACTTGTTTGAGTATATTTACAAAATACTGGAAGTAAACAAAATGAAATTATATGACAATTATCAACTCACACTAAAACATATTTATTAATACTTATATAATTATACCCTACTTCAATTAGGGAAAAATTAAAATATTTCTTAATGAAGCACTAAAAAAAAGAGTAAAAATAAAGAAGAAATTATTTTATCAAACACATTAAAACACCATTAGCTGGTCGTTCTAATGACTTTCAGAAGTATGATAATTCCAACATGAATTTCATGAGGTTTTAATGAAAATTTATGTAAATAATTTTTAAAGCTAATTATAGTTATTGCAAAAGTTACATTGTACTCAATTTATCCAACGAGGACAAGAAAGATAGCTTATCCCACAACTACCAGTGAGATGCTGCTTACATACATAAGTGATATGACAAAATGGTATATACTTATATTTTAACTCCTACATAAACGCAATTGCCTAAAGAGTATAATAAAAAATATATAACAAAAATTTCAGGAAATTAATAATTGAAACTAGTTGACCCGTGAGAATAATTCACAGAAAATTTTGTTAAGTGAAGAAATAGCACAACAATATGGAAATAAGTAGATCCTATGCATTATGTAAGGAAGGAATTAATATTTTTTCCTTGGTCGATTACAATATTCTATTTAACATAATAGACCAAAATATTTGTACGAATTGCTTTGCTAGGACCTATTTTTAAACGCTGACTGCAAAGATAATAAAGACAAAATAAAGCCTCGATCATGGGATTTTCTAAATTATTAAAAAAAATAAAACGTAAGAAGAAACAAATACCTTTAAGAAATAATAAAGTTAATATATATGCCAGGAAAAAAAGTCTAGTAGAATGGTAAATATCTTTAAAGAGGTAGAAATATTAAGTATACCAAAACTAATGGACTGTATCTTTGTAAATAAAGATGGCATTTTCTTTCGTCCGATTGTATTCTTTGGTTATTTATTTATTTGTAGGTTATTTTATTATTATTTATTGCATATCGCATATATATTATTTTTCTGTATAACTTATTTTTATTTATTGTACACAGTGTGTGAATGTGATCTCTGAGCACTATAATAAATCTCCTTTGAGACAGATGGTAAGATTTTTGAATAAACAAGTTTAAAAAAAAATATTTATACGATCACAGACCAGAAAAATATTTTTTTTAAATTAAGTCATATCCGAAGAGAGCATTGTAATTAGCAGAGGTTTTCGAACCGAATAGTGAATTAAAGAGCCTTACTCGAACGGAGTAAATTTCCGCAATAAAAAACGAGCGCATGTACTCAACCATTAATTCTATTATCATGAATGGAGAATACAAGGGGTGGATATTTGCTAACGTGGGCGTGAAAAAAAAAAACGCGTGAGTGAACAATCCTCTTTACATGAATGAATTTCATCTTGAGTATTTTTCCACTCTTTTTTAACAGCCTTCGAACACGATAAAAGCGCGCTCATCCAGACATTTAAAACAGCTTCAACACGTAATGCTCCCTCGTAATAAGAAAAAAAAATTGATTTCCAGCTCAATCTTGTTAGAAAGACATATAATCAAATATCTGCTAAATCGGCGATTAACTATATGAATTTTTGATGATAAATAAAAAGTTTTTATTCTATGTACATCCTTTTTAAAAATATACGGAAAATATTAGGTCTATTTATTCCAAAATATAAATGTTTCCCAAAAACTTCAGTATCAACTTTTTTGAGTCAAGTCATTTTAGTGATATTTTTAGTTGGAAAAATTATAATATATGTACAGACAGTGAGTAATTTGATTCCAGAGTAGGTAATGGCAATATTCAAATATAGCACTGTGAGTAAAGGTATAAATTTTCCCACTAGAAATATTATTGAAATTAATAATCAAAAATGTTGAAATTGGACTTAGTCATTCTGTCAAATGAAAGACACAAGTATGAAGATAAATAACATAAATGATACCTATGTTATTAATTAATATTTCATTAGATAGATTAAAAAATATGTATTTTCGAATAGCAGAATTTTGGACATTTTTAGGAAAGCACATTACTTCTTGTTTTTTAATCATGATAAATATCATGTATTTTTAGGCTTTTAGTGGAAACATATATATTTTTGTAAATCTACTCACCACGACAAAATAAGTAATTATTAGGGGTTTAATATTTAAAAATTTAAGGCTAAAAATTACTATTGAAAAGTCATATTTTCAAAAATCAGTCATACCCAGAGAGATCAAAACAATTTTAAATGACATTTTATGTATTTGTTGATAATGAAATTATCTTACGATTCAAGTGGATATCAAATGATTTTTTAGTATATTATTAAATAAATTATGTAATGAGAAAACGCAACATTTATAAGACTTATCGTAGATTAATTGGTAGGAAAAGTTATAATCTCAAACTACATGCCGATTTTATATGGTAAAATTTGAAATTTTCATCTTTAGTTTGAAATTTCTTGCTTAATTATTTTCATTTCGAGACAAATGAGTGGACAGCAGTTTTTGTCACTTCATTGCATTGAGAAAGTTAAACCAATCTCCAAATTAAAAACACACCATTTCTGAGAATTGCCGTTAATAAAAAAGTTGTATTGGGTTGGTAAATAAGTCCTTTCGGTTTTTAGGGTGAAATAAAATTCAATGTATTATAGACATAAAATTTATTTTAATCTACAATATATTGAACATTATATTATATGACTTTTTCCCATCTTTCCACTAACTGCATAATGCCATGTTCATAAAATGTCTGGAGTTCATTGTTAAAAAAACTGCTCGAAGTGGTTTTTGATGTTCTCTTCCTTTTGGAATTTCTTTCCATTCATGGAGTTGTACAGAGACCGGAATAAGTGGCCTAGTCCCAAGGAGCTAGACCTACTGAATAGGGAAGGTGGGGCAAAAGGTCCCATCCAAGGCTCAATAACTTATTGCCAGTGACCAATGAGAGGCCTAGTGTTGTCTTGGTGGAAGACAACACCCTTTCGATCATTCATAACTCTTCAGGATGTTCTCCAAATTCGGTGTTACTATACCCGTTGGAAATCTGCATTATTGTTCTTCAAAGCCGTATGAATGTTTTTTTTTTTTAATGCCCACATCAGGAATAAATAAACAAAAACTCCGTATAGGTTTTTCTTTTTTATCTCAATTTTTAGTTTGTTTACGAAGATCCCATTGATGTCATTTTGTGTAATTTATGTGGTCCTAAATTCTTGCTAAATTTCCTGAATGTAGTTAAAGCCCTATTGAAGCTATAACATTTTTTGTGATTTCTGAAAACAAATATATATGAGGAACCCAAACATTAAGCCTGGAAACAGAGCCGAGCTTGTGCAAATGGTTTTCTACGGTTGTGAGAGACACATTTAGGGCCATAGCAATCTCTTGCACTGATTGGGTGAAATTTTGATCAACAATGGTCTTAACATTACTCGTTTAAATTTCATGTGGGCGACCAGAGCGTTGAGCATCATTGCTGTCAATATTGTCCAAACCATCTCAACTTATGTTCTTCTATTATGGCTGCGACCGGATTGTAATATTGCGAATTCTCTATCGTCTAGTCTTCTGCTCCACCTTTCGCAGGTATCGCATCTCTGGAGCCTGGATCTGTCTCCTGTATTTCGAAGTAAGTGTCCAGGACTCGGAAGAATACGTCAGTATAGGTAGGAATAGTGATCTGTAGACCGTCATCTTCGTTTCCTTGGTCACCTCTTTTCGGTTCAGAAAGCCTTTCCTAACCGAGCCGAACATTCTTCCAGCAGCTCCTATTCTCTGCCTTACCTCGTCGTCAATATATCCATTTTCGTTGAGTTGAGCACCCAAATTATTTGAAACTTTCCACCTGCTCCAAAATCTCACCGTCGACTCTCAATACCCCCATAACCCTTTAAAATAATACAACAAAATATGCCGATAATGAATGATATTTTCTTTCATATTCACAGTTCAATAGCAAACACAATACTAAGTTAGTTTCAACAAGAGTTAACAGATACAGTTGTTGACTTATTACAAACTGGATAAACAATCCACCTTAAGCATTCATTAGTCAGATAAGAAGTGGATCATAGTGACATAAAAATATACAGCCGAACGGACTTATTTGCCAACCCAATAGGTTACGATAAAATAAGGTCATTCAAATTTGTTTGGCAAATGTTAATAATTTGATAAAAAATGGTTGTGTACTGCAGACTATCATTACTCCTGTACTATGCAATTACTTATCTGTACCAACATTTTATCTGAGAATTTCGTTCAATAATAAAATAATTTAACTGAGAATTTTTACTTGATACTTTCCATTCTGCGTTTACTTTTTTACAATTTACAAAAAATAAATTAATAAAAGCAATACACAATAACAATTATAGGGCATAAAACAAACTATAACAGGAGATAGTTTAGTGAAGCTGGAGATAGAGTTGTGTATGAGGGGTCGATTGTCAGTCTGCCCTGGGACTACCTCATGACAAATGGACCATCTTGCTTCCACCCGTCCCGGCTGCCAAAATGACTGTCGTGAATCAAGCAAATGTACGCCATGACGAAAAATAATACATTTCACTCTGCTTTAACATAGCCCATCTCGTTTCAACATTTTTGCTTATTGGATGAGTTTGATGAATAGCCTGTCAAATATCACGCCTCTATATATATCAGGAAATATCAATTTCGAGAAAAGATTACTTCAAGAAAATAAATTTCTAAGGCTGCTTTAGACAAAAGAAAAAATACTCTCTGGCTTTGTCCTCCATTTAAAAGTCCTATATTTAATTATAATTTTGAAATATTTAGTTTATGTTAACTAGTAGTTATTTCAATTTCAAATTTGTAACTTTAAAGGATAGTTTGATAATTAAAAATTTTTGAATGTGTTTATTATAATGATATTTTAATGTTGAGACTATATCTCTTCTGGGCACTTCAGTTACATATAACATCTAGCTTAGTTATATACTAGAGTTCTAAGCTGCACCGAACAAACTATAGCATCTGCAGATATCATTACGTTTTTGAAGACTGTTTATAATTTAAAATTTTATGCAACATACCTTCCATATTCAATATCCGGTTTTTCTCGTTGTTACTCGTTTGTAATAAGTTGAAGTATATACGTTTTTGGGAGTGGGCTAGCTCAGTGGTAGGGCACTAAGCTTCCAATGCTGAAGGTCCCAGGATCGAATCCCGCCTCATGGCAGCAAATTTATTTATTCTGATACATTGGCCGTGGGACGACCCTAGGGTAGGGAGGTCCTCCTGGGGCACACCCAGCCTCTATAAGTGGGTACCCTTAATTAAATATTTGATTAAAGGGGAAAACCTGGCGGTTGAGCGTGACCCCCTTCTTGCACAGCTGTTGGCCTAGAAACAGTACTTTCCCTAAATAGTACTGAACCCCCAAGACCCTTCATGGGTTGTAGTGATACAGGGTTTTTTTTTTTTTTTTAATATAAGTTTTCAAGTTTATTTAATTATTTAAATCTATTAGGTTACCAGAGGAATCGAATTTATGCAACCACGTTAACAATATATATATATAAAGCAATGCCTCAGCACCTTATTCAGGATTCAATCCTTTTTTTCTTTTTTTTTGAGGGGAGAAGACTTTTATTGTATTGAAAGTAAAGAAGGAAACTATATAATGTAGAGTTTAAATAGTCCTGATTTTAGGCGATAAATGTAACATAATTTTTCCTGACACATGCATACATTCATTAGTTATATATAATTTATAGTTTAAAAGAATTACATAGTGGGAATCGTTATTTACTTAGCTCAGATCAATTTCAGACACAAATATGGACCAATGAAAAAAAAAAAATCTTTTTTGGGGAGAGGATGGTGTTGGAGTGCTTCAGCCAGGAAGCCGCCTTCAACGTGTATCCGTCAGTTCAACCCCTAATTTAAAAAGTACACTGCGGGTTCACAGGATTTTTATAAGCTGACCAGTAAATGGTTTAACAACTTTAGATATTCATTTTTTATTTAATAAAACATGTAGTTATTTCAAATATTTCTTCTGATATGAATATAAATTTTTGGAAAACTTCCGAGCCACACAACCTTGTCTCCAAAATGGAGGCGAAGAAAAACCCGTCAACGTTCCGCCAATTCATGCATCATCAGGACAGAAAAGAAACAGCTAATCGAACATCACTCCATCAAGTCCAATCTCATTCTCAAGATATATTATAGTATGGGTTATCCTCCAATGAAATATAACCAATTTTCCATGCTAACAGTCTAAGCGAACATTAAATTGATAATTATCTACAGATTAGAATGACCTGTAACTACAGAGTAACCACAAAAAATCGATAACTATAAAGCCAGGTATGTAGTCGAATCAAAACATGGTTTCTTTACCTTTAAATATTTAAAAATACAAATCGCTGTGTTAAAACAAGGTGATAGCGATATCAGCGGGAACATTATAGGGAGACATAAAAAGGCTCCTAATTATTTTACATACTAAGCAATCACGCCGGTATTACAATTATTAAATGCATAATTAATATTATTTTTCTTTTTTAATCATTGATATTTACAACTGTATTATATAAAAAAAATACAACTAATAAATGTGTGCTCAGGAATGTAATTACATCTCTTGTTGAGAATCTACCCACTGATAGCACTCAAATAATAAATTTACACAAGAAGGTCGCGAGGCCACCTTCTTTTCAGACGCCTCGGAGGGTAATCAGGACTCGAGGAGGAAGCAAGGTTTGAAACGAGAGGGTTCGAATGGTTCTGCAGTTTGTTATGGAAGGATAGGTATCTGGATTGGGCCAAATTGGAAACAAAAGGCACATTAAGGTCTTTATGGATGATTTTATTTGTGACAAAGTAAGGAGTGTTGAGGATTTTACGAAGGGTTTTGGATTGATAGGATTGGATACGAGATAAATTCGATGGTTTAGTGGATCCCCAAAGCTTAATTCCGTATGTCCAAATAGTTCTTATTATTGTCATATATATGAGTATTTTGTAATTGATTGAAAGCTTACACCGTTTGTTTAATAAGTGTTGGAGTAGTCGGAAACGTCGAGCGGTTTCTTGTCCTTTCAGTCTTCTACGAGGATTCCATATGAGTCGTTTGTCTTGGTGAATTAATATTAATCATTGAATACTACCTAGTATTTCATTAATTTTCCATTAACTTTAAAATGACACTGTAAAGAGACATGCGTGACGTGATGTGATTTATATTATTCATACTTCGAACGCTCATCAATCTAATAATTTACTTTAATATTTTGCCTGATATAGCTTGGGAAAACTATTTATGGCTTTGCGCGGAAGTTGACCAGAACAACTTTGTTGAAACAAGATACTTTATCCGTTATCAAGTACTAAAATAAAGGTCCATTAAGAGATTGTAGTAATACAAGTAACTTTTTTTCTATTAATGATAGAATAAATGAATTTAAAAAATTAATTAGTTATAGTAACCTCAATGGTAAATTTTTGAATAATGACATTATTTCTGTAAAACGAAAAGATGAACTGAATTTTTTCCAAGTAGACTCTAATATTGTCCTAAGCTTGGATAACATTCCTCACATGACTTTTCAAGAGCACGAGGAATCCGGGAAATGTAAAAGGGATTTAATGGATAATTTTGGAGCAACGGAGTTATAAAAGGAGTGTCGTACATTCTTTGAATACCGTCCGGATTTTTTCCTTATGTAAACCAATTTTTGTCGTTAAGGGGAAGTATTTATAATATGAAATATTTATAATTGGTGTAAATAAAAATATCATTTTTATTAGTGTCTTAACAACAATTAAATCGAAGGATCAAGTGTTTAAGATAAAAGTGATGAGTGAATTTTCTGAAAACATTACCTATTCATTATTAGATTGAAAGATGGAGATAAAATAACATTATTCTAGGACAAAGACTCTTTAGAATAACAAAATAGTACAAAGTTAAATTAAGGATTAAATCTGGCATAAATAAAAACAATATAAAAAATGAAACGAAAATAATAGTTAAACATACTACATACAAAATATATTAACCAATATACAAAACACTTAAAACTATGACAAGACATTGAAAATTCTGAATAATGGTAAAACATTATAAATATTATAAAAATATGGTATCAAAATAAGGATGGTAGCTTCTAGAAGACTGCAGAAGGAGAAGGCCATCTCACTCTAATCATATGATTTCACTTTTCATTAGATCAGTTTTCTTATCATTGTAAACATTCCTAGCGAACGTTCCCATAATATCTTTTTTTATTTATAAATTCATATTGCTGTTGAAATTTGGTTTTGCTTTTCATAATGCAGTTATGACGCACTATTTCATCGAGTTTGAAATGGCGCTACCCATCCTATCGCCGTCATTACTTCCGAGCAACCTTTCTGTGCCAGGTCTCCATTAGATCCCGTCCCACTAGATAGATCTTGTACTTCCGACCTCTACCCTCCTCATCGAACTGCTGAGTTTGACAAATCCTTTGCAATTCAAGCCGTCTCCCTCAGGAATTCCATTCCTCCTGATATTCGACACGCACAACCAGTTCCATCTTTTAAATCTCCCCTATTTAAACTCCTACTCCTTGCTCAATCCGACTGACAACGAAATATACCTTATAGAACCATTTAAGTACCCCCAGATAACATCTCTGCTATTTTAGTTTCCTTTGTCTGTTTTATACATATGTACGCTTTTCTTTTCTTTTTCTCTTTCTGTCTTCTGTATTTTTAATTCTAATTAACTATTATTGTAAATATTTAATTTATTTAGGACCACACAGACATGCATTCTATACTTCTAAATTCTTCTAAAGGGACAACAGTCCAAAAATAATAAAGAATATTTTCATTTCATTTCATTATTACGGCTACGTCTCTTCTTCGAAGTTTTTTATATATTAATTTTAGATATCGATGCGGTTAACACTAACCATACATGATAATAAAATTCTATGTAAATTATGGATAGTATTATTCCTAAAAGTACATCTTAGTACGTTTGATAACTGGAAGATTAAATTGAGTTTTCTCCCCAACCCCATCGACCACCGCAAGGTAAGAGTATTTGCTGTCTTCTCGAGACCTACCCTTCCGCCGGAGTATTCCCGTTCTGTTTGCACTGACTGCTTCTCCTCTACACTATACAGGTCTAAAATTGTGAACATGAACCACAGTAATATAACTCAAAACCAGCACCATATCAAATTAAATTACATTTTATCGCAATTATTTTTTAATAATTGTGAAAAATAAATAAAATTCCTTTTTGATAAAAAAAAAAAAGATTATAAGTAATGACCGACTCACGTCCTACATTGATAAAACGTTCATATCAGAATTGATTAAAACATCATTAAAGCCTGATTGGTTATTAATTCCTGAAGGTACAATTAAATGGATTTGTCTTCTGATTAGAATGGATAACTCTAAATTACTATGCTGATGACGTCTGATTAGACAGTGGTTCAAATAGGGTTTGAATTATACCAGCATACTAGTTAAAATTCCGGAAAAAAAAGGGAGAGGGAAAGATTGAATCACCCAAAGTCTCCTATTGTCCCAAAAAAAAAAAAAAATAGATTTTTAAATGTTTCGATAAAAAAAACTTTCCAGATATTAAAAAGACGATATTTAAAACAAAATCACTTTTTTCTGTTAAAATTCTTTTACCTTTTCCAAATAAGATCTATATGAAATCTGTTACTGTTGGGAGAGTTGATTAATACTGAGCATATTCATCGTCGGACAGTGTGAATGCGTCCCCTCAATGTCTTAAATGGTCTCAGTTGTCCCCACCGATATTTTAATTGGTTCCATATGTTTAAATTTATTTTATGTTCTTGTACGTCCATAAAATATCTCAGTCTTACATACCAATACATAAATAGACAAAGACAAAATAGTTCAGTACCATTTTCTCCTTTGTTCCTCCCTCGAACGATTTTCTTTTCCTTTTTATCAGTGTCTATAAATAAAAATGTAGATGTTAGGTTGTTCAAAACCGTTAATCTTCGAAAATTTATTCACCGATTGCTTTGAAATTTTGAGACAAAGTTCCAATCAAATCCCAGATGTTTTTATATAAATTTCATTATCATCCGACCTTTTTGCTTCTTCATTTTTTCGTCGTAATTTCATTACGACCGAAAAATGTGTGCACCTATAGACTATAACGTCAAAACGGCTGTAATGATTTTAATGAACCTCGCTAACCTCTTCTTCTTGAAGCCCTGAACATAACTTTAAATAAATAATTAAATTTAACATAAATTTAGTTAACATACTTCCCCGAAAAGAAGCTGATAAAAAAGCAATGATGAATTTTAAAGTTATTTGAAGATGACTCAAAAACTACAGAAATGGTACTTTAATATTATATTTCTATAATATTTGTATTATAAGTACATATAAAAGTGTACATAAGAATGTACAAGATAAGAAAAAAAATGTTTTAAATTAAATGTTTTCCTCAAATTTTGCTGTAATGATTATGGTCCACATGGCCAATAATAATACTCAAAATTGAACGTTGCTATTATAAATAAAATCAATCTTGTCAGAAAATAAGTCGCAATAAATTTTGATTATTTCAATTCTTTCCCCCTCCTCCCAATAATTGAGATAAAATGACACCCATGATAGGGAGTTATTTTTTTGGCACCTTGTTTTTATTTTTTCCTTAACGCCCCAAGACTTCCCTTGAAATCCTATACTGCTTCCTCTACCCTTGAGGGGTATTATCACAACATAAGTTTTCGAAAAATCTCTTATTTTTATTTTGTACCAGATGTTGAAGATGCTCTGAGTCGCAAAGTCAAATTATAAATTTTCCTGCCTTCAAAGGTAGATTTAATAATCCTGCACTATTAAAAGTGAATCTTATCAAATAACAAACAAGTTTAAGCTTGTTACTGATTGAATGTTATGACCTAGAAATAGCACTTGCTCAGCAGCCCTTTATAGCTTTCATATCACAAAAAAATATACATTGTCCATGCCCATATACATTTATTGCACGCCTTGTAAAAGATACTAGTTTGCACCAGGCACCATCTGCTTATGTCATCTATGCCATGTTCTTTTGTTTTTAATGAATAAGAAAAGGGAGAACATATATTAGAAATTAAACCACCTCTGGCTGATCCATTATAATTTAAGTCGTTGCTAAACTTGCACTGTCAATGAAATAAATTTATATCATATTCCATTCTCTACAGTTTATATTATAATATATATTAAAATGTCATTAAAATTACAGAAGTAAATACTACAGACCCTGTACTTTAAAGCTTCCATCTCACTCGAACTCGTCCTTTTTTTATTTATTCATTTTTGTCCTCACATTTTAGGCAATATGGGGTTAATCCTGGGCCAGAGGAAAGGATTTCAGATTTTAAAGTCTCCTCGTTACCAATAAGCGAACATTTATTTATTTTATCAATTGACTTCAGTTGTCACTTACCAGGTTGCCACCTCGCCATCTACCCAATATCGTCCTTCTGACTTCTACCTTCCTTCCCATCGAAACACAAGCTACAATGGTATCCTCGTTAAAACCACATAAACCACGTTTTCCTCCTCCAGAATAATTCATATTATTCTACATGACATCACTTACCTCTATATTTCAAATGTTTTACCAATTACGTTCTTATTATCTTCCATGTATTTATTTTAGAATTTCGCACTTTGTTGGCTTTTGTCAGAAATATTCACCTACTCGGACCAAGGTCAAGGGTTAGGCTCGAATTAGGATCGGTCTATGATGAGGCCATTGCTGGAAATTACAACTGGATATACCTGTACTTGATTCAGTCTGTAAAGTTGCCGAAGCTTTGATATTTCCTTTCTTTCTAATGTTATCATCGGTTTGGCCGCTATTTCAATGACATACCTACTTTGTGTATTCCGATCAATTGGTAGTAAGTTTGATTTGTTATTTACTACCTTCTGGCAATTATAGATCGATCCCAATATATTATTCTATTTTCTTTTGACAGCACCGGTTTGGGCTCGTATCGATAATAAGGAACCACTTCTGTTGTCATGTTATTGAATGAGGACAGTTCTTAGTGAGCAATCTTAGGCAGGTTATTGTGTCTCATCAGATATTCTTTACCTGCCAAAGCTTGAAATCCCGACGAAATATGCTGGATTGACTCTATTGCAATTTTACATAGGCGACATCGGTCACTTAGATCTTCTCCAAATATATTTTTTTTTAGTAAGCAATGGCGGATACTACTTGGTTTTGTATTGTCAAAATAAACCCTTCAGTTTCGGGAAATAAGTATCCTTTCTCAAGGCATTTATAAGAGGCCTCCCAGCTAATTCTCGATTGAGAGCATTGTAAAAGCAACCATGTGCTTTACTCGTCAAACTTTCAATCAGATTTTCTTCGATAGGGACTTCTTTATGTTCCTTTGAAACCAAGTTTAAAGCAGTGAAGGCATTATCCAGTGATTTTATTGCTGATCATGTCTTCCATGCATTCATTATTTTTTTTTTTTTTTAATTTAGTTTTGTTCCCTTAGTCACTGTTTTAATTTTCTTTTCATCTATGTTATATCTTTAATTAATTTCACTATTATTAATGAACATGAATCTATAATTAGTATAAAACAGTACGACTGTGTAGTCTACACTGTTTCGGTCAGTACATCCCAGCATAATAAAAATATTTTTCATTTCGTTTACCATTTCCTCTTATAAATCCGTACATTTCTAATTTGATTTCAATTAGGCTGTGGATGCGCACCCTCAAGATGGTAACATTGCGTCTACAAAGACATACCACCTCCCTCAAACGAAATGCCTGAGATGGTATCTTGCAGTCTGAATATCTTTGGAAATTGAAATTCCCTTTGACTGAGTCAAGTTGCCTTCAATATCACTGTCACCTGCAATTATGCCTAACTCCACTCAAAATTTAATCTAATTGGAAAACAACGGGCTATTACAGATTATTAAAAACGAAATTAAATATTGATTATATCCTTCTCGATAAATGTCTTATTAGTCCAACAATTAATGTATACATACCGTCTTAGTTCTCAATGACCAAATTTTGGAGGTGATTCCAGACAAAATTTTTAACAAAAAAGTTCATTAGATGCATGGGCCGATTCCGGACAGAAAAGGATTTAAGGCCAATTTTGTGTTATTCTTAAGGTGTTAAAGATAATTAAATTATAAGTACACCATCGTAAAGTAGACAAAATATTGTTTAAAAAACAGTGATTAAATTTACTAATTTCGATGAAAAAAGGTCTAATACGAGCGCTGTTCTGCTGCTGTTACAATACCGACACACAAGCAGCATATCTTCGATATATTCCGATATACAGCATATATTCCGAGTCAAAGTGGCTCTTCCCCTCTTCCCGCCGCCTATACTTCCTTGGAAATTTCTTATAGCAAACGATCAACTCCTAGCACCCTTCCTATATCTACTCTCTCCTCAAGCCGAAACCTTTAGTCCACTCAATAAAAACGAGATCCCGTGATTCTGACCTCTATATTCCATTACACAAGACAAAAACCTATGAACGTTCCTTCTTAGCCCGCTCCGTCACTTATTGGAATTCTTTGCCACATAACATCCGTCATGCCTCTTCACTGTCAACCTTCAAATACCTCATTTTCCAATATCTCCTCACATCCCAAACAGACGATTCGCAACCATAAATTTCGTTTTATGAACTGAATTTTTGAGAAGTAAATGGTGGTGTCTAATGTTTAAGTTTTAACATAAAACAGCAATGATTTTTGACTATTATTTTTAGTATCTATTTGTATTTCTCTTCACCTCATGTTGTGCTTTTTCTTTCATGTATATATGTTTATATTTTATACTTTTTGTCTCACTGTGTAGCAATATGAGTAAGTACGTATATATAGTTCCTTTTTTACCTTTATACCACAATTATTCCTGAGATTTTATTTTATCTTAGTGTTTGCTTATTATGGTATGAATCACTGTAAATATTATTACATTTTGTATTAAACTATGTTTCTATTAGATAGCCTATTGTTTATAAATTGTGCAGTTATGTACATATAGATATGTAATTTCTTTTGTCTTTTTTTTTTTTTTTTTTTTTTTATCGTAATAATAAGTAAATTTGGAGAAGAATGTATGTTCATTTATGTATGTATGTATGTATGTGTATGTGTGTGTGTGTATGTATGTGTGTGTATATATGTATGTATGTGTATGTATGTATATATGTGTGTATGTATATATATGTGCGTGTATTTATATATGTGTATATTTTTTTTTGTTTATTTCTTAGTGGTTACATACTACTTTTTAAATAATGTATATTATGTTAGAATTTTTATAAGTTAGTTTTTGGCCAGATTGGTATTTTATTTTGTATTAATTCATCTTTGTTATTCTAAGGGGACTTAGTCCCAGAATAAAGTTCTATTTTCTATTCTATTCTATACTATTCTATCTCTCTCTGTATTCCCGATTCGTAGGCAGCAGCACAGCGGTCGTATTAGACCTCCTGTCCCTTTTATCACTGATTGTTTATTGCTCTGGTTTTTATTTGAAACGGATGGGAATAATTAAATAAAATATCAATTAAAAGAACGAATCCTAAAATTCACTACTTTTCAGCAGAGCTTATTTTACATGAAATATTAGGGAGTCATATTTTTTGCCATTAGGAAGGGAGATGTGTAAATATGAAAGTTACAGGTTCGTCGATAAAAAAGGTGGCTTTCGAAATATTGAGCCGCTTGGCGTGACTATACCCTCCCCCCCACCCAATAAAATGTCAAAATAACAAGGTTATATTGGCCAAACGGCCCAATATTTTTGTAAAACCATTTCTCGATTTTGTGCTCAAATTATCTTACGATTGAAGTAGAAAATGAATGGGTATTTATGAGTTTTTATTAGCTAATTAAACGGACAATGTTTACCGATCTCCAGATTTAAAACGACTCAATTTCGTGAATTTTCGTAAATAAAGTCTTCGCAGGTTAGGATGAGATGAACCTATTCACGAAGTTTCAGGCGGATGTTAATAATTTGATGAAAAGAGGTCTGTACCACGGACTATTATATTTATTTCCTGTCGGTAAAATACATAATTCAGAACAAGAAGATTTTTTTTTTTTTTTTTTCTTAAAAGTAAACCAGGAATAGTAAGAAGCAGAAGGTGTAATTAAACTGCTATCTTGCAATCTGCCTCTTTTAAATTCCATTTATCTCCCAGCTCAGTCCCACCATGGAATTTTATAACGAACCTTTAGTGGAGTGAATCTCAACAAAATTATTTAATTCTTAAGAGATTTCCAGTTTTAGTTAAAACTCTAACGAAGTGGCAACGCCAGGAGTAAAAAAAAAAAAATACTTTCATAACTTACTTTTTTTTAGGTACTTTTCATAATAGGCCTACTACTGAATTCAAATGTCGCCTTCCGCTCTATGCAAACAGCTTATGAAATGCCAATTCATCATAATTTAGATTTATTTTTTCGTTTGAATTATTTTATTATTCAACAACAATTTAATTAGTGAAAAATTGTTATTATTATAATTATAGTCATTATATTATAATTATTATGATTATAAAAAATTAAAAAGGATTATAAAAAACAAATGAAACAAGCGAAAAAATTCTCTCTTGACTTTTTTTTTTTTTTAACTTTTATTATGATATTTACAACTGTATTCGTATGAATACATCAAGTAAATGTGTACAGAGGAATAAAATAACATGAAACACGCGTGTTGAGAAACTACCCATTGGTAGCACTCTAATAATTTGTCTACATGAGGAGATCAAGAGGCCAACTTCTTTTCAGAAGCCTCAGAGGGTTATCACTAATCGAAGAGGAAGCAAGGTTAGAAACAATATGATTCGGATGGTTATGAAGTTTATTATGGAAGGATGGGTATCTGGATTCGGCCAAAACGGAAACATATGGAACATTGAGATCTTTATGGATTATTTTATTTGTGACAAAGTAAGGAGCATTGAGGATTTTACGAAGGATTTTGGATTGTAAAGATTGGATACGAGATGAATTTGATGGTTTAGTGGAGCCCCACAGTTCAACTCCATAAGTCCAAATAGGTCTTATTATAGTCATGTATATGAGTCGTTTGTAATTAATCTGAAGTTTAGAGCGTTTGTCTAGTAAGTTTTGGAGTAAGCGGAAACGTCGAGCAGTTTCTTGTCGTTTCAGATCTCTTGAATTGATTAAATAAAATAAACTTTAATCATTTGATAGATTATTTGCTCGCTTCAATAATATAACAAGCAGATTAGGTCAAATCTCCTCGGAGCAAATAGTACCAATTATTCTACTCAAATTTAATGAAATTGAGAATTTAATCATTATTTTAGTTGATCGTCAATCATAACATCAATTGAAGTAGTGATTAAAATCGGTACTCGGATAAAATAAAATTCCAACCGAAACTTTGTAGTCTCATTATGTCGTGACTTTACACAAAACGCAAGATACACTTTCTAACTCAAAGAAGTAATATTCGCAATTAATATTTACTTTTTTTTTTTATCAAACTTAGAGCCGTAATGTATTTTAGTTAATATTCGTGATTTTGTATACTTATTATCGTGTTTAAAATATATATATATATATATCTCCGCGATCAATAAAATTATACACTAGAAAATTTCGAAAACAAAATTATAAAGATATGTACATTTTTTTTCTTTTTCTAGATACAGAGTTTATGCAAGAACACGTAAAAAAGTCATAAATAACAGAAAATGCTATAACTATGAAATTTAGCATTTCAATGACACATATGCGATGGGTAAATGAGACTGCAAATGTTTCTATCTCGTTCAGTATTCAACGGAGACAGAAAATAAATCTTCCTATGATTCGACGAGATGAAAAAACAGTCGTCATATTTGCATGAAAAATCGTCATGCAGAATCAAAATGATATTTTAAAACGTAAAAATAGAAAGAAAAAAAAACCCAATGTCCGATTCCGATTCCAGAATGTCTCTGCCAGCTATTTTATTTTTATTTTTTTAACGAGTTCGGAGATCATTCTTTTATTATTTTTTCAATAGATCTTTACACGCTACTAAATAGCAATGGTTGTTGAAATTTCAGAGAGGAGCAAAAAGTGGCATTTTTGATAATGCACGCAAAAAATTGTGAATATTTTAGGATAAAAAGAATTTACATATGTGATAATGAACTTGATATAATATTGAGACTCCGTTTTAAATAAAATAAAATTACATTTAGCTAATAATTTTAAATAACAGTTAGATAAGTATTCGAAAATTATGTTTAGAGGAGTGAAGCAAAAAAAAAAAAAAACATACAATATAACAACTCTTTATAAGATTGTACCATGTTCCAATTACTAAGGCCAAGGAAGAAATAAATCCTACGGTTTTACTTTGAAACTACGGTCAACGATATGAAATTCTACAATCCATAATATTCAACTATTATTGTATCGTTTCTTCGTGATTTTCTTGTATTATCATATAGGAGGAATCAGATACAAAATAATTTTGTTGAGCCCAAATTGCTCAAAACACTAACGGGATTTCATCGTATAATTTGAGCCATCGAACTTTAAAATGAGTCAAGCAGAGCGCTAAAAAAATCAATCGTTACATATCTTTTAACGAACACATAATTCTTCATCTGGCTCCGATGTAGTCTATTAATAAAAAATAACTAAGTAATCTCACTAAATAACAAACTTTAATTGTATTCAGGATAAACTATGGAACATTTAATAAAAAAATATTCTCAAATTTAAAATTGTTTCTCTTTTTTAAGAAACATATTTTCACTTCCCACTTCTCCTCTGCCTTTTGGAGAAATATGTTGGAGATTGAATGAGTGAAGTAGTAATCTTATTATGGCGTATACTCCTGGTACTCGTTGTCAGTCGTTACTAAATATTTACGGCTAAATAAATTTATTTATTTATAAAAGTATAATAAAAAATACTTAATTAACTAATTGCTTTTAATATCAGACGACAAAGTAAAAAATAAAAACTCAAAGATATTTTTTAGACAAATGTTTGGAAACTGATCCCCAAGCTAACAATTATAGAAGTGAGCTAGGAGCTCGAATTCTGTGTCGTAGAAGGTATTATTGAAATATCGAAATAATAATTTTTCGATAGTTCGAAAAAATATCGCAATATCAATAAAAAGTAACATTATTTCGCGCCTCTATATCTTTAATTGTTAAAAGGACCGTGAGAGGGTTAACATTAACCCGTTACATTTTAAGTAGCTTTAAAAAAAATAAATAAATATATATATATATATATATATATATATATATATATATATATTCAAGTTAATTTATTATAAGCCATATTTACACCAATTTAAAAAAAAAAATTTTGTCACTTAATGACTACTCATCAAAATGACGACGTTTCGGCTCGTCGAGCCATTTTCAAGTCTAAAATACCCATCATGTACCTGTCATTTTCACTAATGCGAATTGCAAGCGTCTACTCATAATAAAATTCCTTATTATTGTCATGTTCACCTTGTTTCTGAGTCACCCACATGTCATCCATCTCATTTCTATTCAGTGACTGAATAGAAATGAGATGGATTATATATATATATATATATATATATATATATATATATATATATATATATATATATTGTTTATCTAAAAAATATCAATTTCTCAATAAAAAAAAGCAATTGAAAAGAAACTAGACAAACCCTATATTATTGCCACTCATGTTATACGTTTCTCATATAAAATACACTAGACATTTGTGGAGTCATTTTTTGTAAAATACTTCGAAGCTTCCGAGATATCACGAGAGATAACCATGGGTTACCAAAAGCAAACAAGAAAATGGAAGACATCGTTTGTCTTGACCACTTGAAACTGAAGATAGCAACAGGAACAAAAAATAGTACAAGTTCGCTTTAAAAAAATTGGTGTGTCGGGCAAATTATTATTTTCTTTAAAATCTTAACGCCATTAAAATAATAATAATAAAATAATCAGTTTTTGGTTGAAGAAACCGAAATCTTTTTAGTATATATGTATAGTTAGTTAAAAGTATAGATATTTTATATATAAGTATAATACTTCGGAATATCACTTCTTGCTTATATAATTATTATTTTGTAAAATTAATGCTCAGACTGAAATATTTAATAATGGCGGTGAATATCGGTAACGTAGGGCCATGCGGTGGGAGGAGGTGGGGAGGGGGGTCGAATATGGGTGGTGGCGAGGGACTTGAGCAACTATGTCAATTACACCGTCGCCCACTAACTGCCCCCAGGCTGCACACACTAACTACCAACTCTCACCATGAATACTAATATTTTATCCCGTTCAAATCGGCTAATAACTGAGTTAGCCCCGAAATTCCCACTTGATTAGATGTAATAAGATAAAGTAGCCCTTATAATCATGAGGGTGGTTCTGTTCGTGTTTATCAACCCCCTACATGAATCAACATTGTTTGATAATGTTTAATAAAAACATCAACTTTATAAACCAACAGAAACATTGGAAAGCTAATAAGATTATTTATAAAATATCTAATGTAGCCACTCACACGGCTTTCCTGACGATTTAAGACAATTTAAAACAACTTTAAATATAGCCATTAAAACAAAAAAAAAAAAAAAATTAATTAGATCACTTTTCCTGATAACTTTACTAGAGAAATGATTAGAAACCACTTCTTTGACGAACTAAACGTTAAACATAGACGGTCACGAGTAGTATCTATGAAGGCAAAAAAAAAAAAAAATTGGTACCTTTAAAACCATTTATAAAATTCAACACTCTATACCTCCATTGCTAAAATTGGTCCGATCAAGACGATTCTTTTTTTTTGGAAATATAATAAATTTTCCTGAAAATGTGTTCAGCCTCAGGGGGCTCTGAAACGTAAAGATCAATTGAAAACACATCGGAAATTCGAACCAGTTGATATACTTTCCTTATCTTGTAGTGGTAGGAATGTAAACAAAATGAAGAGAGAAGCATTTAAATTTTCAAAGATGTACTGTCTTGTATTGATTTATGTGAAACCTATCAAATGTAAATAAAATTAATTTTACTAAAGCTTTATTTAAATTACGTAGATAATAAGAATATCTTAATTATACAATAATGTGCAGTGAACAACACAGATTGCGTAATTGTATACAGGTCTAAATAAATTTATACAAATTATGAAAATTAATGGTGACGTAAGTAAGTATTAATAGATAACGGAGATTTAATAGACCATTGATTTTATTTATTTTTTTAATTTTAAGACACACATATATTGTTATTTATATTTATACTAATGTAAAATACCAAAATTCTCCAGCTAATAACTGGTTTCGAAATTTACAAACACATTTGAAATAATATTTTGCTACAAAATAATTACTTTTTTTAAAATAGCGTAAATTAATTAGATCATAATATTTCAAAATGAAAAATTTCTAACCCTAGAAGTTTTAGGAAGGGGTCGCCGTAACATAGATGATTCAAGTAGAACAACTTCTAACGCACTTGCCATAAATCCAGTGAAGCTGCAATTATTCTTCAGCTAATATTAGTCAACCGACCCTTAACTAATCCAACATCATAAATAAACCTGTATTTTCTTTAGTGAAATTTACCTCAGCCTGGTGCGAAATGTTGTTTATTATCTATAATGTCGTAAATCTTTTTTTTTAAATGAAGAGAAAAAATTATAAGGAGTCCTTTCTTCATGTGTGAGGAATTCCGAAATTTCTTTTACTAGTCTTTCAATTTAATACTAACTTTCACACAGGTAGTCTGATCATGGTAGAATATAATTCACAATCACTATGTAAGCATGGTTGAAGCTTTGTCTGATTATTCAATAAGTGATATTGCTAATCTATATTTCATCAAAGTTATTTGCATTTTATCTGTGATCTCATTTATTTTTAAATTAACATAACATCAAATAGACAAAAATACTTTAAAAAATATAGTAGGACTTATACCATATTTTCCAATATTCGATTTTGTTCCCAATGTCCTTATAAAATTTATTTCATAGTTATATTATATAACATAAAGTTCTTAGCGCATGTCAACAACGAGATGCTTCGTGCGCGGGTATGCTTATAATAACTAATAAAGTTTCTGCTCATGTAAGCCAACCTTGATTTTTTTTTCTTTTCTATGAGGCTATCTGTTCATATTTGCACTGATAAACTACGAATTTCATCATAGCTGTTTAAGGCAAGTAAACAAATTACGTGGTAACTCGAAGATGGTGTCCTTCATTCACGAGATGGCTCGTGGTTGGCAGTAAACGTGTTAAGAGTAATACGTTGCACACAACAGAAAAAAAATATGAAGTTGAACCATATTTATTATCTTCGGCATTAACTGCTACATACTCTGGCGATACAGCAATTTAAAAAACAAACACTATAACCCTAGACAAGTCTGACTGAATTTACAAAATCGCTTAATAAATTTACAAAATTGGCCCTTACTTTGAAAAATAAGATAAAATCATGACAAATCAGAACACATACCATTTACACTTTGATCAGGCATATGTCCAACAGTTTAGATCTGTGACAAACAAATTCCTCAGACGAACATAATACGCTATTTTGGACTAATATTTGACAGATTATAAATATGCGACTAAAAATACTTTACTCTATTTTTTCCAAATCAGATAAAAACTAAATACATAAACATATCTACTTTCTTTTTTTTTTTTTTTTTTTGTGTCCTCCCCTTCCTCGCATTTAAGGCTAAAAGGGGTTTTCCGGGGGCAGGGGGTGAGGGCGGGGATTTAAAGACTCTCCTGGCACCGGGACGCGAACTCATGACTATTTTTATCAATTAGTCATATATCAGGTTGCCGGGCAACGGCGGTAATGTGTACAATCTTTAGCCTGTTCGGCCACCCCGCCCCAAGATATTTTATTCCTCTCTTCTTCTTAAACAGTGTTAACAAAAGTAGAATTTAAATATTCTTAGATTATATACAATCACACATAGTGCGGTCTGTTCCATGCTTCTACTTGTCTTTTAATATGGAACTTTACAATTTGAAAATGTATAATATCGTCGAAAGGTGCCTCTCAAAAATTGAAAACCCCGTCAAAAAGTGCCCTCCTCATAAAGTTTTATGGCGGAACTTAAGCCATGAAACCTCCTTCTAGGCACCCCTGACAGTCATTTCTGTCCAAAATGTTACGATTAATAAAAGCAGATCCCTGGAGCGTAAAAAATAAAACTTTACGTAACTACTTACGACAACCAACTATCGACCAACACATAGGAACTCTTTACTCAAGATTTGATGTTAAACTACAAGGTCACAATAACAGACTCGTAACCGACATGGCTACCGTTGACATGCCTTAGGAGAAGGCTGAAGAGGAGCTGGATGAGAGATCTTGTTCCCTGATTTATGGAAGCAAACAAATAATAAGAAAAGATGCCTTTGGGTGATATCTTTCCTCCATTACGATCTATATTCTCATCAAATCTGCTTATTGTAACTCTCATGATAGGTGAAGATGAAGGTATCCTTGTAGTATTTGTAAACTTGCAGTCTGTTATTAATAGTTAAAATATCCACATATAAAATTTAGAGAAAAGAACGCGTTGTAAAAATTAAAATATTTTCCTTTTATAAACCATAACACGAGAAGAGGATTCGTTGTGAACACAGCGACAGACACTAATCTCCTTTAAGCCGGCTTAGCGGAGTCGAGAGGAGACAGTGGAACGGCATAAGTTGGCCGACGACGGGGCGGAACAAAGGTGATCATCGGAGCGTGATGCGGGCATTCACGGAGCTTTGCTTATCTCTTCGGTCTCCGCTGTTTAGAAATATAGTACGCCGTCGGCCTTCTTCAAAGGAGTAATGTCTACCACGTCACGTCCAGGTTAGCGGATAAGGGCTCCATCAATAGATAACCTCAAATCGAACCATTTCAATTTTATTTCTGTACCACAAATATATTATTCGATAGTTTCCTGAAAATCACTATAGTGCTGTGTATCGAGGACTTCGATTTTTTTTATATTGACCCGTACCTGTTTAACAAGGAAAGGTGTAATTATTTTAAAAATATATTACTGGTGGAGTGCTATGAAGAAATGAATTGTTAATATACATAAATTCAATCATGTATCTAAAGATATCTTTATTGAAAAATTTATTGGTCTTGTAAATTTAACTACGTATGATCTATGGATTAATTTATGTGTTACATTTTTTTAATAATATATTCAATATACCCAATCAAATTAATATTCAACATTTTTATTTTACACACTTCAAAATAATCACCTTTCCTTCTTAGTAGGGTATGTCTATGACATTCAAGATGTAATAGCGGAGATTTACTATAATTTAAAAATCATACTGTCCTTGTAAAATTACAGGAGTCTGAGAGTTTTATACAAGAGATCTAACTGCTACCTTTAGTCCTTAGGTTTCATAAAACCCCTTACTTAAAAGGAACGAGTGGGAGTTGAAAATAGGGGTGAAATGTCATTTTTAAAAAGTTTTATTTTTGACCCAGGCGACCTTAAACGAGAAAACTTTTAATTGGCCGATTACCACACTTCCATTACCTTATGTTGGTTAGAAGGAAAATGTGCAATTTTTTTTTTAAGAATTACTAAAAAATTAGTAGTTATTTCCAAGTAAAAAATTGATTACTTTTGATTTGTTTTTAGTGTAATTTAGTCACTAAATGAGTAAACGATGTGAAGTGTTATTTATTTCAAATTATATTATACATTAATACGAGGGAGCGGGGTAGCTCAGTGGATGAGCACTGACTTCCAGATTTCAAGGTCCTGGGTTCGAAGCCGGCTAATGACTAGTAATTTTTCATTAACTACCCTGGGATCGCGAGACCTTCCTAGGGCACACCAGTCTCTATAAAGTGGGTAATAAAAAAAATAATTAAGGGGGAAAACCTGGCGGTTGAGCGTGATATTAGCCCCATCACCTCCCTGCACAACCGTTGGCCTTGTTACAGTACTTCCTCACATATTACTGCACCCAAGACCCTTCATGGGTTGTAGTGGTACATGTTTTATTAATACACTTTTTTTTCTGTTGGCATTGCAGACCATGTATATCTTTTGCCACCTTAACAAGCCTGCTCCATCTCTACCATGGAATCTGTCTTGGGCGATTTCTTTCCATTAATCGGCACGCAGCTCTATTGCATCTTTGTTGATGGTGTCTATCCATCTGCTTTTTGGCCTTCCACATAGTATTTTGCCTTCTATTGTGGCATTCATTACGTAGATTAACTTCATTAAGTTTCCAGATGGATTGCTACGAATTACATGTCCCAGCCATCTTAACCTCCGTACCTTCATATCATGGGATATTGATTGACCAAGAATGCTGTTTCTGTAAGCAGTTCTTTATTGGTCTTTCTTCTCGATGTGTTCGTACTCTGATCCCAGATCGCTCCGAATATCATGCGGAGGATTTTCCTATCAAACACTTTTTCTAGGGTGCTGATTCCAGATCTCACTGCCATATATTAGAACTGGCTTTATCACTGTAAACCCTTATTTTATTAAAAAAATATAACACATAAATCAATCCATAGATCATACGTAGGTATATAATGAAGTTAAATTTACAAGACCATCTGATTGTTCAATAAAGATATCTTTAGATACATGTTTGAATTTAGGTATATAAACAATTCATTTCTTCATAGCACTCCACCAGTAATATTTTTTAAATAATTACACGTTTCCTTGTTAAAGAGGTATGAATCAATACCAGAAAATTGTTAAAATGTTTGATAAAAACTTTGGAATTCTATAAATATATCATTCAACGTTCAGCTTAATTAATTTGTATTTAATTAAAAATATTCAAAAAAATAAACTAACTACTTAGGGAGTGGGGCAGCTCAGTGATAGGGCACTGATCTTCCAATGCTCATGATCCTGGGTTCGAATCCCGGCTCTTGGAAGAAAAATTATTTATTCTATCACGGGAGCCGTGGGACGACCATTCTGGGGCACACCCATTCTACATAAAGTGAGTACTCTTAGTTAAATAATTAATGGAAAAAATCTGGCGGTTGAGCGCGACCTCAAACAAATCACAACCGTTCAGAAATAGTACATTCTCTAAATAGTACTGAGCCCGAGACCCTTCATGGGTTGTAGTTGTACAGGTTTTTTTTCTTTTTTTTAAACTAACTATATAAATTATTAATAGGTTTAAAACATTTTTCATACCGAGACGTAAATGCACAGATAATGTTCTACATGTGTGATTGATGTAATTACAAATCAAACACATCATTAAAAGTAAGAGCTAGGGGATGATAAATATGCCCTCTCCCTATGAAGGGAGACATAAAGGGGATGGCGAAGTTAAAAATTGTATGAGGCTCCGCCCAGTTTAGAGACTCATGATGAGCTCAGCGCTGAGTTTATGAACGTTTCATATATGTATCATAATCGCTAAGACTACTGAACCTACCTTGATTAAATTTTTACCACACCATCTCCATGGAAGATTTAGCAATAGCCAAATCAACCAATGTTTCATAATAATGTGTGAAAATGTATAAACTAATATATAAAAAGTTAATGAGTCTATTTATCTCAACTCGCTGATTTTAGGAACTGCTAAACCATTTCGAAAAACATTTTCAATATTTTTGGGTTAGACTCCTTCTAGATCTTTAGAAACAGTGCTGTAATTTAAACGTCAATCAACCATAAAAAAATTGCGTTAGCACAGCTTTTTGTAAATATCATTTATAGTCACTATAAAAAAACAAAAAACAAAAAACGGTAAAAAAAAAAGAACGTTTTAGTATATTAAGGTCGATTTTAGATAATAAGTTACCTTATCTAGATTAGGTAACATATAGAATGTAGGTAACACGTAGTATAAGTAAACACAGGGAGATAACTAAAAATATCTTTTAAATTGAAATAATCATTGTAATTTAATTAAAGCTCAATATAATTTAAAGTAGTTTTCTTTAAATAGTTTAAAACAAACAATATTCATGAAAAATTTGTCAGCTTAAAACCGTAAAGCTGTTGTTATCAAATAAGTTTCTGAGACCTGTTTCATCATGAAACTAATAATATAGTAAAAAGTATTAGTGTTCAAAACTACAAACTACAAATACTAGTGCTTTTTATTTTATGTATATATGTTTAAAAAGTTGCAAGTCAGTAAATGGCTAGGTTATTTTTTAGAGAGGTAAGTTTTGTAACGTGTACAAGAGATACTGTTTCATAAAGGTAGGTTAATAGTACGCATCTCTTGAATCCACTGGCGTTTTCTTGTACTATTGGTACAGGCCTTAGTTCACTTGTAGTATAGATTTTTTTTATTATCCATAATATTTACGAGTGTAAAAATAAAAATGTATATATTAAATGTGGTAAAGAGAAATACAATGACATAAAAAGACTTGTAGAGAAACTATTCATTGCTAGCAAGTTAAAAAAAAAGAATTAATTTATGATGTAATTTAATAAATCAAATGTAATCATCGAATTTATGATCCAAGCATGTATAATACAAAAATGTAATAATTAAATTAACGTTTTGATTTTTATTGTATTTCTGAATACGCCTATGGTCATAATTGCACCTGAAGAATTTTGCAATAAGGCTTTCAATAAATAACTTTTTGAATCGCATAACTAATTTGAATTGCATCTCACAATCTGACATCAATGTGAGAGGTCCGCGTTTTTATATTCATTGAGAATCCTTCTGACGTCATCGGCATAGTAATCGTGAGTTATACTGACTCATTCATAAAAATAAAATTGAGTTTTATAAAATTTAAATGCATAAATGTCACCATACTGTATTTACCCTTTGGAATATTTAATTAATTTTCTTTATTCGATTTCATATAGAAATAGTTATTTAATTAATATTTCTTGTTATACATTATTTATTAATTTCTGTTTCGGATACTTAAATAATATTTTTTAACCACACCATATTAACTGAACTCAAGTGACTAAAGTGTGTTTATAAAATACCAACTTCGATTACTCGTTTGTTCAAAAAAATAAAATAATGTATATTAAATTCAATATCGGTTCATAGATAGTAAATTATTGAAGAAAATTAATGACCGCATATTTAATTTATAATTATAGCATTAATCAATACTTAATGATTTCATACCATCTTAACGAATTATTAAGAACTAAACGAATAAATGCTACAATTTAATGTTATTATTTTTTTTTTTATTCAGGAACTACGTTTTGCTCTTAATTTTATTGCTTATAAGAACAAATACTTGTTTAAAAAGAAAAGCCGCTTAGTGCGAAAAACGGTCGGGATATTAATTTTTACTCTCCTGAATGCCAGCTGGAAAACAATGAAAAGTTAGATTTTTCTCAAGGAAAGTTCCTTTTGTGGTCGGAATAACAACTGGGGCTCTTTTAAAGTTTTAATTAGTGCCTCCCAGGATTCTTTCATTTCCTGGAATTACTCGATATAATACAGGCATTGTATTTCTTTTTTTTACTAAAAAACTCAAAGTTCATCAACCTATAGGTTTACCTGAAATTGATTTTGGAAGTTTGCAACAATTTCATCATTTAAACTGGAAGTAAAACAATGACAAAAGTTGTGCGGACCATAGAACATTAAGTATGAAATATCCTGCAATCCCGACTAAGATAAAAACATTTCATTTCTTTATTTTTATGTATAACAATAGGGGGCTCCTCAACCTCTTACGGGTAATTTTAGCCCTTGCACAGTATTTATATTACAATAGATGACATTTAAATTTCGTTATATAGGTACGTTATTTGAAGGAATATAAACTTTTTTTTTTGCCAATTTGGTGGTGTTTTTCAAAATTTCAGTAATATCATTCTCCCATTCAACTTCATTACGTTGTGCTTCATATGGATAACATTCAGTCAAAATTTTCCTCACTGTTAAATTGATCCTGCAGCAGAAACAATGAGGGCTGCCATTAGGTACTCATGAGTTAGCCTTGAGTGTCCGATTCGGAGCATTGTCAGGATTATTTCTTCTCTTCTGTTCAACTGGAGGTCCGCTCGACTTGGAATTAACTTATTGTCTCTTAAAACATGCCAGAGACCCTGCCATTCCTCTAGAGCTTTTCTCTTTACCAAAGATACTACTTCTTTTGGAAAAGCATCCCCAACTTGAGTTCCTTCCAGGATTGCTTGTTTTACCATGATATCGGCTAGCTCATTACCTCTAATACCTGAGTGACCCAGTAAGCACTAAAATTCTATCTCACATTCTACACTCTCCAATGTTTTTATATGCCTAACCGTGTCTGCCTAACTGCCTAATGAGTTAGTTGAAAAGGAATTTTTAATAGTTTTAAGAGCAGATTTTGGATCTGTACAAATATAAATTTCCTATTTATTGCAGTTGAGACTTCAAACGGCACGATTTATTGCAAATAGTTCTGCATGGTAGGAAGTGCAATAAGGGGGTAATGAGAACATTTGCACATTGTCAGAAACAGTGGCCATCTTGTGTTTTCGACCCATCTGTATAAATATATTTCCAATCGGAATATTTAAGTCGGAAGTCCGTAAACTCTGCTAATCATAACTTTGAAGCATACCTTGTTACAAGTAAGTTGTAAGGCCTTGTTACATTTGACTTTATGTATTTTTGAAATTTGTAGCAGCCAGAGCTCTGTATGTAATTGCTGTACTTCTAGAATTGAAGGAAAAGATGCGAGATCATAGTCTGTGACGTGTATTGAGCACCTTTCTGCTAAAGATAGTTTAGTTGGTGGGTTTAATAAAACAGTTTTTGGTATAACGAGTGTGTTTTTAAAGGGTGAGTGGGTCCAGAAATTATTTTTATATAGAAAGCCAAGTCTATATAAAATATATATTATGTTATATCTATATAATATATATATATATATTATGTTATATCTATATAATATATATATATATATATATTATGTTATATCTATATAATATATATATATATATATATATATATATATTATGTTATATCTATATAACATTTCATTTAAATGCTTTAAACATTTCGAGCTATATACCAACATATTTACATTATATTTATTAATATGAACAATAATTTGTGAATGTGAACAATAATTAATTCATTATACCATCAACGTTTATCAATAAAACTGCTTTAAAAAAATCTAAAAGATGAATATCATTACTAAATTTTTAAAGTAAAATATAACTTTTTTTTAGATTATATTTCTAAAAACAAAGAAAAATCTCGGAAGGAATAAATAAATAACTAAAATAAAGGACTCAATACCCAAATTTCAACAAATTTCAATTAAAAGATAATTAAAAATTATTTATCTTACACGCTTAACAAAAATTTAAATACCATATTTCTAAAAGATGAATATGATTATTAAGTTTTCAACGTGAAATTTTTTACGTATTCTTTTTCTGAAAAAAAAAATAAAAGATATTTTCACTATGTTAAGATCAGTTATTAGGAGGGAAAAAATAAATCTTGAGAACACTGAGAAAAATGAAAAAGCAGGGTATCAATAATTTAATAATAAAAAAGTAATCAAATATGGGTAGAGGCACTGTTCATAGCGTTTCTTATTTAATACAATCATTGAGTGGTAATAAGAAAATATCTTAGGGAAGAAAATATTTAATCCGATAACTATTTTAAAAAATATTTAGTATTTATTCTATTTTATATACCAGAAAGAGTGATCTATATAGAAAAAAAAATACGTATACTTTTTTTCATTAATGAAAAAAATATATAGTTACGTAGACGCAATATGTATATATTTCAAACCATAAAAATAATAAAATGGGACTGATGCATCAAAATTAAAAGATAAGCTTTAAACAAGCGACGGAAAATACTATACTTTTTAAAAATCAATATTAAAAATTAATTTTAGAACAACTAAATAAATGTGCATACCTACTCACACCTTATTTACATGAACATACCACTCCCAGATTTACGATTGAGTAAAAGAGACCGAATTAAAAAAACTACAATCATCTTAATCCAACATTTTAATAATGATAATAGCACCTCTCTGGTACGTAAAAAAAAACTTTACAACGTTACAACAAACTAATAAATACGTAATATTTAATCTCGATTTCATATTAAACTACACAGATATAAAACAGGTTTATAAGCAACAAGGCCACGGCAGACATTGCCGTCAGGAGAGGATTAAAAAGAAGCTGGATGAGAGATCAGTCCTGAACGATGAAGTAAAAATGAGCAGGAAAAGGTTCTGCTGAGTACTATCCTTTCTCACGTATATAAACCCATTAGCAAATTCAACAACACAACTGCTGATTGTCACGTTTAAAGAGAAAAAAAATAAGGTAAGTGCTTTATACCACACGATAGAAGTAAAAACAACAGTAAGGCGAGATTAATAATATGAAATATAAAGTATAAATAATAGCTCATTACAAAGAGGATGAAATGCTGAGCATTTCCCTAGCTTACAGTGTAAAAATGCTCGATTTTTAGTTTCTGAGATATTTTAATCCATAAAACTTGTTATAATTTAGTTTTCGACACTATTTTTACCTTTTCGCCTCTCTAAAAAGGTGTCACGTAAAGATACAATTTTGAATAATATCACTGTACAAAGAAGTTAAATGATGAATATTTCTCTTAATTACAATATACATGTCCGATTTTTATTTTATGAGATATTTTAAGCCATATGCGAAAACACTTCAATTTGCCAACTTTACCCAAGCGTTACACATCGGTAATCTGATGGCTAAATCTAATTCACTTTTCACAAAAAAGTGCAAAACGCGCCTAAAGAAGTTCTCACTTCAAAATTAATGAACAGACTGTATCCATCTGTTTTATTATTTAATTAATACATTCCAGAACAATATTATTATTTTATACATTCACAGAGAAAGATGGAGGCTGATGAATGTAAATGCGCTAATAAATAAAAGTATGCATAATTCATATGTTGTAAAAATTTCAATTTTTATTACAGGATCCCGAGATACAAAAGTTATGAGCCGGCAATAAAGCCTATGGAGAAGTGTTTTCACTCGCGAAACAGAAAGATTTATTTCAGAGCTGTGCTGAATACCCAATGAGACGTTGCTAGTACCCTACGTCGGATTTATTCGACCTGGGGCAGCCATTCTCATTGCTGAATAAAATGGTCTATCCGTACGGAGGAGTAAAATAGAAGTAAAAAATGAAAATTGTATTGGATAATTAATATTTGACCGCGGCATTATAAAGGAAGGAGATGGTCCGGTGTGGCGGCTAAATAAATAGGCTAAATAGTGCCAACACAATTTTATTAAAAACCAACGTTTCGACCCGACTTTGCAGGTCTTCTTCAGGGAGGTGTGCTCAGCTAGGAGTTTCACTTAGAACATCACTTAGAAACCTAGTTCTAAGTGAAACATCTAGCTGAACACACCTCCATGAAGAAGACCTGCGAAGCCGGGTGGAAACGTTGGCTTTAAATAAAATAGTTTTGCCACTATATAGCCTATTTATGACCGCCACCTCTTACCATCTCCTTCCTTTATAAAAAAAAAAAAAAAATGGTTCACATCTAACAGAAGTTTAAATTCGCTATCAGCAGAACGATCAATTATAACCAATTCCGATGCAATTGACATCTGCAAAAGCATGGAACCGTGCCAAGCCATTACTTTTTTGCTGTCGATTCAATAGGTTTCTATGCGGACTCATACATCTAATTATTCCGCGATGGGGCAAAAAAAGTTATATAGTGAAGTGGGGTAAGTGCAACCAGGCTTATTTTTTTTTTTTTCATTTTTAAAATGTTGCTGTGGAGTAACTATTAGGAATATGAAAATACTAGCTGACATCTTCGAATACTCCGCACAAACCTAATATTTGTGTCTGATTTTAATACATTAATGGCCCAACCACAACTTCCATTCAATAACGTTTGATAAGCAAGGCTTAATACTTATATTTAATAACGCATCAGTTATAAATATGATTTACGATCTGCCATGGTTTAACTATTACGTTTCCTTAAACTTATAATTTAAATATTATTTCTTATTCTTCAAAAGATTTCATAAATTAAATAAAGCTTCTAAACATTTTTGCAACATATGATGACAGCAAAAGACAAAAGGCTCAATTTCTTGAGGAGAAATAGATGGTGCAATCAGGGTGTATGTAACTTTATCATTAAAAAAAAAACGAAAGTGTATTATTAACATGATAAAATTCAATAATAAAGATCTGAAATAAAAAGCTAAAGTAATTGAAGCACATTCGTTAAGACGGGACCATCATATGGTTTGAAATCTCCCACTTTTACATTCACTTGTATTTAAGATTGGTATAAAATTAGGAATCAAAATTACGATTCGCGCACTCTACGTGATATTACTTTTCTATTGATACCCCATTCGTCTAAATCCATCACTCCCGAGAGCCGGAAAAGGGATATATATATAATACTTTATTTTCAAAAACTCAAACACGTTGCTCATCCCTTAATGTAAGAAGCCTATATATGTAACGTTCGGCAACAAAATGATTGTATGATTCCTTGAATCAATGAATATCTTTGAAGACATTTATTCCCCCTTCTGACATTATGGAAATTAAATTGACGATGAAGATGTCAAAAACGACCTTATTCCTCCAGGTCATGGTAAACACCCGAACTTTCACGTCCTATAAAGGAGATCATAGAATAAGAATGGCCGCCTATATTCGACCTCAGGGCATTAAGATCGAAAAGAACTGTGCGCCTTTATGGCACCGCAGATCGTTGTTGCACAACTTTGACTAAAAACTTAACTGAATGGGAATAATTAAATAAAGTATCATCATAAACAAAGAACCAATCCAACAATTCACTAATTTTTAGGAGAGCTTATTTTTACGGGAAATTTTAGGAAGTGATATTTTTTGCCATTAGTAAGGGACACTAGCGGTTCCAGGATTTAATTTTTGGGGGGGCTTCAGCCCGAAAGCTTTTTTTAATAAAAAAAAAAAGAGTCCCAAATAATTACTTTGGGAAAAAAAATAGACTAACTACCTATATGAAATGGTGTATAAGTGATTCCTAAAGTCCTTTTAAATGAAATTACACGAACAATAATAGTTTAAGAGATAATTTTTTTTCCCATAAAATATGGTTATATTTTACTATTTTAGGGGGAAGGGGTTTCAGCCCTCCCTCCCCCGTTGATCCGGCCGTGGTAAGGGAGATGTTTAAATATGAAAGTTACAGATTCGCCGTTTTTATAAATTATTAAAAAAAATATATTAAAATAAAAATTTAGTATATTTAGTTACTTTTCAGCACTGTATCATTCAAGTGCACTTAATGTACTTATATAATGGTCTTTAAGGATTGGACTGCCGTCCCTTGTAATTTTACTATTTATTTAGGTCATAACAACGTTTACAGCCAATTGGCTCATTTTCAAGTTGTCAAAAAGCTATTACATTTCCAACATATTCAACATTAAATAATTCTATTACTGTCTACTTTAGTCCAATAAAATAAAAACTACAATGTTCCTATGTCTAATGCATGTCAATTATAAAAACCCGAAACCCGGTAGTATATGATCCTTCAATTGTTTGAAATGGACTATTACCTAAGACTCCACCTGGACAAACGTCTAACTTGGAATCCTCATACCAGACTGAAACGACAAGAAACAGCTCGACGTTTCCGACTACTTCAACACTTTCTAGACAAACGCTCTAACCTTCCAATTAATTACAAAAGACTCATTTACATGACTATAATAAGGCCTATTTGGACTTACGGAGTTCAGCTATTCGGTTCCACCAAACCTTCAAATCCCTCTCGTATCCAATCCTTACAATCCAAAATCCTTTATAAAATCCTCAATGCTCCTTACTTTGTTACAAAGAAAATCATCCACAATGACCTTAATGTTCCTTATGAATCAGATTTAGCACAATAAAGATATCTATCCTTCCATAATAAACTTCATAACCATCCCAACCCTCTTGTTTCTAACCTTGTTCCTATTCAATTCCTGTTAACCCTCCGAGGCGTCTGAAAAGAAGATGAACACGTGATCTCCTAATATAGACATATTATTAGAGTGCTACCAATGGTTTGTTTTTCAACATGTGTTTCATGTCATTATATCTATGTGCGAATTTACTAGATGTATGTAAATATGTTGTCTAATATTTAGTGAGCCATGGTGCTATTTTAGAATATGAGAAGGTTACAATATTTGTGTATTGGTTTTAAAGTTTGGTTAATGATTGTAAAGTGCTAAAGGACCCTAAGATAAGGACTTTAATTCAATTCTTTTAGGTAATAATACTTTGTTTTGTATTTTCTTTTATTTGTTTATATCACACTTATCATTTATAAATTAATTGTAAATAAATTAATTCTTTTAGTGAGTTAAAGAATCGTTGGAAGTCTGATAACCCTTACATCACAATCTTACATGTATTTTTTTTATACAGTTGTAAATATCATACAAATAAAAAATAAAAAAATGGACTGTCCATACACAGTAATAGAATTATATAATGCGGAAATATGTTGGAAATGTCATAGATTTTTGATAACTTAAAAATGAGCCGATAGGTTCGAAACGTTGGTTACGCCTTGAACAGATGTAAACAGACAGAAGAGCAACGCAATCATTGGAAACATCGTATATAAAAATTGAATATTTTTATCATTTTAAAATACACTATTGTAGTACATTTTTAAGCCATGTCGGAATATTGTACTTTGTACAAACTTTATATCGGAATATCGCAAATTGCTTAGCAGCGTAATGGTAAACGCAAAAAGCCCCCAAAATGAGGCGTTCATTGGAGCGAAGCGGCACCTGCATGGACCACAATTCGGTCGTAACTCACAAAACCGCCAGCCCGATACCCCACGGCCAGGCCTGGATATTACATTCCCTCCACAGCGATCCTCTCTGCCCGTGGTGGTGTTGGTCTATGTGGGCCACAGCTTCCCAAGTCAAAACCACTTCATCTCAAAATATATATAGCTGAAGGTAAAATAAGAAATAAAATAAAAAAATATTCTGAGACTAACAAGTACCTTATATCAACAAAAATAAATATTAATTATGGCCATAAGACCGATTATATAATGAGAAAATAAAATACAAATTTAAGTATGTATATTGTTACAAAAAAAAAATGTGAAAAATCTATCGAACTTCCGGTTAATCGATTCTAATGAAAAAGTTGCTGTAACATCCCAGGCATATATTTAATCTAAATATGTATTTTCAGTTTCGGACGACTTTTCGTTTTCGAGCTAGATTGTTAACAGATTGTTAACACAGAACAAGTCCCACGATTATTTGGACTCAGGGAACCTCAAAACGTTTATTTTCGTTGAAAAAGCATATTCGAAAATTTTCACGATTAACTACTTTCCTTTACTATATATTACATATATAGAGAGGAAGGGGGCAAGGTGGAAACCTAATAATCGAAATCAGTGATGGAAAAATAATTACAAGTTCAAATCCCGGGGGACTTTTAACTTGAGATAATTCCCCCGCTCTCTTCTCCGGCCCGAGAAAAAGCAAAGCCCATGTATATATATATATATATATATATATATATATATATATATATATATATATATATATATATATATATATATAATACTATATACAGTTATATAGTTAGTAAAGATTATTTATATATATATTTTCCTATAAAAAATATATATATGAAAGACATTGTTTCACATATATATTTTGAAATTATGGATATTTACTGACTTAGAAGAACAGAAATTGTTGTACCACGTACCCACCCATTTGAAAACGGGAGAAACGCATTTTAAAGTTTCCTTAAGAGTAGCTAAAATTGGGCCTTTTACCTTATATTTAAAAAAAACAGATGAGAAAAGGTGATAAAAAATATTTACTATTTGAATAAAATGATATATAAAGGAAAGTTAAATTATTCTTATAGCAGTCCATAAAAAAAAATTGTTACTCCTGTTATTCAAAAATGTACGACTGAATAAACATAGGAGAAGTAATAAATAAATGAAATTTCTACACATTTTTTTTCCTTTCGATGGGAAACGTGACTATTTTTACCGCTTGAAGGAGAAGAAAACCATTAAAATGAAGGTTCAATCGCCAGATTTGATAAAGAATTAGGATAAGATATGCCGGATATAAAATAAGATACATTAGAAAAAGTATTAAAAAACGATATGTAACATCGACTTAAGATAATAATTTTGGTATTGAAAATAAAGCAAGAAACATGAAGTCAAAATTAAATGAAGTGATTTCAATAAAATTCTGTTAATTAAAAATAAATTAAAATGAAAAACAATTAGAGAATTTGTGTTACATTTTTCAGAAAATATAATTAAAACGTATTTATCACATTTTTGATTTATGCAATATAGATTATTCATATATAATTTTATTTTGTATTTATTTATTATTCCTCAAAGGTCTTTTTTTTTTTTTTTTTTGTGGTAATCGGCGTCTTTGTTAATTCTTAATCAAATCCAATGATTGGATCATATAATATTAATCATCTTCTCCTTCATTGACAAAAAAGAAGAACATCTTTTAGGAAAAAACTATAAAAGGAATGAAAACTTTATTTACACATAACTCAAAAAGTATAGGAATGGTGTTTAATCACAACCATATGTAACCATAGTAGTTACAAAAGTTTCTAAATTCCCTGCAAAAGAGAAAAAAAATATTATTTAAATCCTACCACTATTTGCATTGATACATTCATTTGTAGTTTACCAAGGGAAAGAAAAATAACTAATCTCTCTCATAATATATTTTATTTACCAAATACTTTGGTAAATTATTCAAGTGGGTCAACTAGTATATTATATTTTATTTTGTATAAATATTTTATTTTTTAAAAATATTTTGTGTTATTAAAATATTTTATTTTATATATATGGTGTCTTAATTCTTAATAGCCAAACTCTAGAAGATGATACTAGATAAAGTTTTTAACAAAAAATTTCATGAGTTAGGTCCAATTTTGACTTTTCTTAAGGAGACACGTTGTCTCTTTCAAAGGAATAGTCCGTGGTACAGACCCCTTTTATCGAATTATTTACATCCGCCTGAAAATTCGTAAATATTTTCATCTTGTCGTAGCCTACAAATACTTTATTTACGAAAACTCTTGAAATTGGGGCGTTTTCGAACTGGAGGAGGATAGACTGTGTCTATTTAATTAGGTACTAAAGACTCGAGTCCAGTTTAGTTTCGATTCCTCCTAATGCATGCGCAAAAAAATATGCATTGAAAAAAAATTATACCTAGTTATAGGCTTATAGAAAACTGATTCTTAAACAAATGAGCTCTGTTTCATAATATTTCATGTCTATTAAATGAAAACTAAATTTTGAATAAATGGAATATTTAAATTATAAATTGAAAAAAATTGATTGCTCAGTTCAAAACTGAAACAATTAAAAAATAAATGTTTTTAATTTTCCTTCAGATAACTATGCTCTGTAGTCTCTTCCTCATAGTACAAAACGGCACCATTTTAAAATGCCTTCAACATCAGTGTAAACATTTTTCAATATAGAATATTTCATTCATTTTTCTTAAGCTTGTTCAAAACATTTGAAATGGTTTTTTTTCAAAACCTTGATCTTCCAGTTGTTTCAGTTTTAAACTGAGTATATACAAATATATCACTAACATTTTTTTCTTACCAAAAAAGACGATTTCATGCAGGAATTATTTAGAATAGCATTTCGTGTTCACCTACCTGAAATAAGATAAAAAATACAAAATTAATGCAATACTACATATTTTAAAATAATCTAAAATAATCATACAAATTGAAAAACATGAATTAGAAAATATCATTATTATAAAACATAAAAAATTGGTCAAACAATCGACCACAAGATTTCCTTTCAAATAAAATCCTGAAAAAATTAGTTCAGCTGAGATTTCAGAACTTATAGTAAGAATGGCAAAAAAACAAAACAAATAAAATGAAGGTTCACTGTTAATTTTTTATCTCAATCAACGGAGAAAGAGAATTATTATTTGTATTTATTTTGTAATATTCACGAATCAGATGTATCTACTAGATACTCCCTCTCCAGTAGACTAATATGTTTTAAAAAATTCGAAAACATATTTATAATATGACAAAACAAACACTAAACAATTTTGATTTTCAATCTAAAATAGAAAAAATTAATTTTTTGTTTTAATATCTCAATCTAGGAAAGAAAAAAAAAATAACCTAAAGCCATAATTTATTTTGTATACAACTGCAAATATTAATACTTTTTTTTGTAAAAAATCAAATTTACCCTTTCTCCCCCAAATCGTTGCAAAAAAAAGTTGGTTACTTGACGGAATCAAGAAAGGGACGACAAAGAAAACGAATTTTTTAAAAATATCTTTTGGTTTATTATTTTCAATAAACCCTTCAACTTAACCCCCTCTCAAAATTTGAGGTTTCACGTTTCAGGATGCGTAGAATTCGAAAAACGGATAAACATTTTTTTGTCCGTCCGCCGTCCGCCGTCCACACATTTTCTCCGAAACTATTGGACCTATTTTTTTCAAATTTTGATATAAAATCAGAGGTCACAGAGGAGAATGATCCTCCTTCATCGACATTACTATCCGCCTTTTACTTTCAAAAGGGCGGCCGAAAAACCTGCGTTGCTATAGACTGTGTCACCTAAACGAATGTACAGATTTCAACGAAACTTCGCTGAAGTCATTTTCTCGACGCCCTTTAAATTTATCTATACAACATACTTCAACGAAAAGAAGCTGAAAAAGAAGTTACGACGGATGGTAAAATTAAATTCCGAATAACTCGAAAAGTTTATACTTTTTTGTTGATATCGTATATCAACCATATCGTTGATATGGTTTTTTATAAGTTAACGAAATTTCCTAAAAAAAAATCGTTAAAATCGGACAATTAGGAGCAAACATATGGTCTCCAGTTTTTTAAATATGTTCTACTCCCAATGTTATATCCTTGGTTTGGTTTTTAAATTTTGAATATGTTACTGAAGTAATGCTTTTTTTTTTTCATATTACTAATGATTAAAAAAAAAGTTTAGTCCAATAATTGGAATCTCCTTTTGTTTATTGCTTCCTCACTACCGAAGGTAGGGAAGCATTGTGTAGCGTGCGAGAGATTAAAAAAACGTTTTTGCTCAGAATCGAAAATTTTCACTCGCGTTTTACGTTTCAGACATCATGGATCAAATTTGGTTCGGTGTCTGTCTGTCCGTCTGTCTGTCTGTCTGTCTGTCTGTAGTCAAATCGATGTGACGGGCATATCACATAGTACCGTTCATCCTATCTTCATGAAATTTTCTGGGATTATGCTGATTGGTGCCTAGATGGTCCCTTATCAATTTTATCAAATTCCATCCAGCACTTCCGCTTACGCACACGCAAACGTATATTTTTAGATATGCCAATATTTCAGAAAGGGCACGTTCGATTTGGCTCAAAGTTAGATAAAAGGTAGACTTTGGTAAAAAAATAATGTAGAGTTAATTTTTTTCTTTGTAATTTGGAATGTAATGTTACTTTAGATGTATAATTGTTTGGAAATAATAAACCATGGTAAAATAATTTGCAGCGTTTTTTTCTTACTCAAGAGAAACTAGATAAAGTATCTAATAAAGCGACACCAGAAAAAAAAATTAAATTTAACTTATTTAGAAATGTGGAAAATGGAGTAGTAAAATGGTTTCATTCACTATAGTATAAACCACTAATAAATAACTGCTTCAAATGGCATTTCACAAAGCATTAAATTAGCTACTAAACACTTCTGAGCTCAGCAGAGATTATTTGCTTTAAGGTTTTAAAATAAGGAGGAGCAGTTTAAAATAAATCCTCTTGAAAGAACATCCACTAACGGACAGAAAAGAGCCTTCCCAGATTAGTCTAATCCAGTTGATTTAAAACCAAAAACTCCCGAGTTGAGATGGACTAAAAAATCCCCTCTTAACCTTCAGATAAATGAGTGTCGTCTCTCTTGAGGGAGATTTCATTAAATAAATAAAGTGCACTGCTTCCGAAAGTTCTTATTTGTACTTAACAACAATTACCTAATACAATAAAGTTTACCTGAAAATATAAAATGGATACTTCAATTTGGAACATCCATTATCAACTTCAGGAGTAGCGTTATTACTTTATTAAGCGATATTACTTTCATACTCGCCCAGCTCAAAAGTTACCTTTATATGCTACTCGCACACTTTATTAAAATATTCTTCTTTATTAACCCTAACACAATATCCTCACGTAATAAGCAAGGCATGGTTACATGAGAACACTACGTAAGCATGGAGTTTTAATATCTAATTATTTCTCTCTTTTTTTCATTATACTTTAATCAGCTATATCAATTTATCTATAATTCATTCTTTCATTCTTTTATTGTTACAGTAAAACTTCCTAAATTGAAAATAATTTATCCTACTCTTTTAATCCTTCTTTATGGGAAGATACACAATGATGAAATTATATGGTGCAGCAATACTTCGCAGGGATGAGAACTAACCTGTGGTAATAAATAGCCCGTGGTACAAACCTCTTTATCGAATTATTAACATCCACCTGAAACTTCGAAAATTATTTCATCTCATCGTAACCTACAACTATTTTATTTACGAAAACTCTTGGAATTGGAGTATTTTTCGATCTGGAGGGGGGCAAACTATGTCTATTTAATTAGGTACGAAAGACTCGTAAATACTCATTTTCTTTCTACTTGGATCGCAAGATCACAAAATCGGGAAATAAGGTGGCCTTCAAAAATATTGAGCCGTTTCGCATGACTTACAACCCTAAATTTTCAAAACAATGAGGTTATATGGGTTATATACAAAGGGCCCAATATTTTTGTAGGTCACATTTTTTATGGTTTTTGTGATCAAATTATCTTACGATCGAAGTAGAAAGCAAATGGATATTTACGAGTTTTTAGTACTTAATTAAATAGAAAAAGTTTTCCCCTCTCCAGATTTAAAACGCTCCAATTCCATGAGTTTTCGTAAATAAAATAGTTGTTGATTGCGATGAGATGAAACTATTTACGATGTTTCAGGCGGATGTTAATAATTATAAAGGGTCTGTTCCACGGACTATATTTGAATATTTGCATTATTAATAGACATTGTTGAAGGTAAAAAAAATTCGACACTAAATAGAACCCAAACCTTTAGAAAACTTAAATAATTTATAAAACTTATAACTAGAACTAATATAACTAATAAAAGAAGAAGTAGAGAAATTGATAAGTTAAAAAAAAATAGATAATTTGATAAATAGCATATACCCGAATATGTAGACTCAAAAGACTTATGAATAGCTTCGTAAGATTTGTAATTGGGACCCCGAGACGCTAGCGTGTGTCCCACCACTACACTGAGTTAGAGTGGCTCTTCCCCTCCTTAAGAAGACAATATTTCCTAGGCACTTTCCTTTATCAAATCATTACCGATCATCGTCCTTCTTATGCCTACAACCTTCTCCAATTTAAGTCCTTAATCCATTCCCTCAATACAAGATCCCGACCCTCTGACCTATACATCCCTTCTCATAGATCTGCCTCATTCCTAAATTCCTTTATAGCCCGCTCTGTCAACATTTGGAATTTCCTCCCGATCAGAAGTCGATATGCCCCTTCCTTATACACATTCAAAAACCTCCTATTCCAATTCCTGTTCCAAAAAAAGTCAGATACCAGCTAACTATTAATATTATATATGTATTGTGCAGCAATCATATAATCATAATACTTGGTAAGAGGTAGTACATGGATTTCCTACTATCGACGTAGGAATTTGCATACATACATTTTTGTTTATTCAATTATAATTAACTGTTTATATATATGTGTATATATATTCAAGTAAAGTTTTTTTGTTTTTTTTATGAAATGAACTCATTCTATCTCTTTTTCGTTCTTCATTTCTCAAAGGGTATGTTTATGTTGTTCAACCCTTATATATAGTTTTGTTCATAGTTCAAGTGATTCGTGTTCATAATTTTAAATGCTCTGTACATAGTTTTATATGTATTGTATATAGCTTGTGCACCTAAGGTTTGCTTTACTTTTTATTTCATTTTATCAATTTTATTTATTGTTTCAAACGTTTAGGCCAGTAATATTCTATTATTTTGTACATCATTTTTATTCTGAAGGGACTTAGTCCTAGAATAAAGTTTTTTTTCTATCTATCTATCTATCTATCTATGTAATTTTTTTATCAGATGAAGTTTACCACCTTCGTGAAGTTTAAACCTGTTCATGTGCGAAGTAGCTAAGTTACTACATTTGTGAATATTCTTTTGTATAGCAATACTCTTTATTAATATATAAACACAAATTAATGAAAAGGAAAAACAATAAAACAAAATAAAGCAGGAAAAATTTTCTTTTAATATATTTTCTCAATTTTTTTTTTTTAGTGTATATTTACAACCGGGGAGGGAGTTTTCATTGGTCGTCTGAACCAGTTGGTCATTTTTGTCTTAAGTTGGGCTACCACATTCCACGTTGCTGGATGTGGCTGTTGATTCTATTTGTCTCCCTGAATTTTGTTGCCCAACGTAGTTTAGGCTACATATAAATTCTAGTATTTATATGTAGATTCTTGCCCATGAATCGCTGCATATCCCATCCATCTTAACCTCTTTGCTTTCATATCATGGGACATAGACTGCACAGTACTGTAAGCGATTCGTTACTGACCCAGTAATCTCTTCCCTCATCTAACGCATCTCCTTCATGTGTTAGCACTGATCCTAGCGAAGGACTTTCGCTCAAATCTTTCAATTCTTCTTTCAAGAGGGCTGATTTAACTATAGCTGGTTTTATCATATCAAATCCTGTTATTATGGTAAATTTTTGGGCTTATTATTATTTATTGTGTTTTATCCTTCATTGTTTTAAATCATTCGTCGATTACTTACAGACCGCTATTATTTATTCGCTATTATTTTCCTCAGTCTATGATTGATTACCTGCGAGTCTTTCAATATCTTTCTGATAGCTGTAAAGAACATCTGCATATCATTAGCATGGATTTTATTATTCATTCCGTCGTAAACGACTTTATTTTCATGAGATGTTCTATTCCAATATTCTTATCACCTTCTTCAAGGCTAAGCTGAACAGCAAAGACGAGAATTATTTCCTTGAGAACTTGTAAGTTACTTGTTCAACAAATTTTGTTCATTAGGGAATAGTGTCAAATATTTTTATTCTTTATTAAATTGCGTCCAAGTCTTCCATGAACTGCAACTTTTACAAGTGGTTAGCGCAATGGAAATTTCGGAACGTTCTACGTGTAGTTGGCTACTCCATAGTAATCCAAAGTACATATCTGTTTTTATCAAATTATTAACATTCGTCCATAAGTTTGTGAATGATTTCATTTTATCTTAACCTCTGTCTTTTTTATTTATTGAATTCCTACGAAATTGGGCGTTTTCAATCTGTAGATCGGTAAACGTTGTCTATGTACTGAAGTACTAAAAAAACACACGAAGTTGCTTTTCACTTAAATCGTAATATAATTTGATTACAAAATCGAGAAGAAAAAAAAAAAAATCTGTACCACTACAACCTATGAAGGGTCTGGGGTTCAGTACTATTTAGGGAAAGCACTGGTTCTAGGTCAACGATAGTGCAAGGAGGTGATTTGACCGAGATCATGCTCAACAGCCAGGTTTTCCCTCCTAATTAATTATTTAATTAAGGGTACCAAATTTGTAGAGACTGGGTGTGCCCCATGATGGATTCCCGACCCAGGGTCGCCCCACGGCCAATGAAACAGATAAATAACTTTTCTGCCATTAACCGGGGTTCGAACCTGGGACCTTTGCCGCGGAAGCTCAGTGCCCTACCACTGAGCTACCCCACTCCAAAAATCGAGAAGAAGTGTGGCCTATAAAAATATTTAGTCGTTTGTCGTCGTGACCTTCACCTTCATCGTGTCCAATTAATCAGGTTTATAGGCCGAACGCCCCAAAATTTTTTTAGGTCATCTTTTTTATCGGTTAATTTTTTTAAATCATTCACGATGTTTTAGATGGCTGTGAATAGTTTGGACTTATGGATAAATAATTATTTATATAACCATCAGTTTATGTAATCAAGGTGCCTTTATAGCACTAAAAAAAATATTAATTCTCAATATGTACTTTGTAACAAAATGTTTCATACATCTGTTACTATGTTATCATCTGGAGGAAAACCCCAACATAAATTGAAAAGCGGAAGGAAAAAGAGGGAAACATAAGGAATAAGAAATGGCGGTATACGGAAGAAACTCTAAAAGAAAACCGCAGCCATTTTATTATAACGGCAGAGCCTTATCTACATTGCCTCAGGCTGTCCACGGACCGGGATAAAAAAAAATATATATTCGCAACACAATGTAATATCGCTGTTCCCTTTTACTCCAGGATCTCGCCATAGCAATATCCTAGAGAATTTAAGACCGAACGATTCAACTCTTGCAGAAACATTACAACATATAATCCATCGGGTTTTAAACACGCCCTCATTTTGTAGCGGGCTGAGGGAGAGATAGAGACACAAAGCCTTGCAGAGGAAGGGACGAAGGTCAAGCTTGGGACCCATCAAGTTAGGGTCCCAGGCAATTGCTCCACCACGGTCCCGGAATAGCAAGTGCCCTGATAAATAGGCAATTTGAGTGTAGCCTGGATCTTTTTATTGTATTTGCTTCCTTCGGGGGGCTCCGCAGTTCGCCCTCCTCTTTTGTTTAGCTTTCAATAGAATCCCTATACGTTTGGGGCTTAATCGGATTAAATATGCATGGCCATTGTTTGATGTTGCCAAACCTCAGAGATAAAATTTGTTCAATTTCTAAAGATATAACGGAGTAATCTTTGAGCCGAAGATAAATTCATGAAACTCTTGCTAAGAAGCAAAACATTACCTCATAAAATGAGGCAAATATTTTTTAATAATTTATAGAAGTTAGAAATGGATTTTCGAAGTGAAAACTTCTTTAGGCACGTTTTGCACTTTTTTGTAGAGATAGAATCAGATTGAACCGTCAAATCTCCCATGTGTAACGCTCGGTTAAAGTCGGCTGGAGTCGACTAATTGAAGTGTTTTTGCATATGGATTAAAATATCTCAGAAACTAAAAATCGGACCAGCATACTGTAAGCGAGAGAAAATGTTCAGCATTTCATACTCTTTATAATGAGCTATTATTTATAATTTATATTTCATATTATTAATCTCACCTTTTTACTTCTACCGTGAGGTCTATAGAACATGACTTAGTTTTTTGTTTTCTGTTTTGATAATTATCTACGGAGATTGTCAACAGCAATGATTTTATACTATATATTTTATGCTAAATGATTTTATTCTGGTTTTCCGGCATTTCCAATTTCAAAAATTAAAATTACGTCAGAAATATAAGATATGGAAAGAATTGCATAATGACCCAAGCGAAAAAGATTATTAATAAATTTAAGACGATAGCTATATAATTACAGTATTACAGTTATGTTTATATTACTTGATAATTAATAATTATAATTATGTTCAGCCGAAAAAACTGAATATTACTTCTCATTGAACTGCTTGTTTTTTAATTCTTTACTCACCTCCATACGTAAATTCTCATTTTTAACTTCATTTCAATTTCTATTGATTTTCCATCTCCTCAGAAATCATTCTTTCGTATATATGTAAAATTAAATTTTCGTATTTTAATGTTGTCAGCCTTATTTTACTGTTAATTTACAGTTATCAATCTAAATTGTTGTTAGCATAAATATATAAAAATACTGATATTTATTTATCTGTAATTTAATTTGTTTACCTATGTTCATCCTTTATTTCTCTAATTTGACTGGTTCTTGTCATTTTACGTCAGACAAATGACATACACTTTCATAATTATTATTCGTAGGGGAATAAATGTTCTGTAATAAAAATTTTCTTCTTCTTTCTTCTTTAGTGGTTGTATAATGGTAATTATGTAATTATCATTGACATTGGTTGTTTGTTTTTTTTCAATTTTATGTGTGAATGTATGATGTAACCATACTGTCAATAAGTGTTTTTAATATTGGCTTCAATTATTAATATTTAATAATAATAATGTTTCTAATTTATTATTTCCTTCGGTGATTAAAATGTTAAATAATGGCTAGTATATTTTTTTACTGTATAAATTTTATATATATGTGCGTTCAAAACGTTATATACCAAGTATAATATGAATAAATATAATAAAATTTGGGGGCAGTTAAATTTGTAAAATTTAAAAGAAAATCTAATGAACTACGAACAATGTTGGATCATCGATTACAATGTAAAATCATATTGTCAATTCAACTCAATTATTATAATGTTTGAAGATCAAAATATAATCTCAAAATCAATAATCGTTGGAGGACGTGAAGAGAAATAGGGACATTATGTAGCAAAAAATCTGAACTTTAAACAACAAGTTTTTTTTTTATTAAATTTCAAATAATATCAAAAAAGAAAAATAGCTTTTGTATTTATTAATCAACCACATGAGATAAAAGGAAGATCAGACTTTTTCATTTTATTTAATCAAACGTTGTTTACAGGAAACTTTGAAACACTTTATAATTATATTAAGTAGATAAATTGGTTTCAAACGCTCTGATCTGATTTCAATTATGTTCAAAAACAATTAAATGCTGACTAATGTGTCAATTAAGCTCATCAATTAGCATGCACTTTATTTCGAACCAATTTAGAATTAACGTTTAATTCTGCCTAATCCGATTAAGCTTTAAAGGTCACTGCAATCCCTTTTTATCGAAAACATCACATAGGCACTCTTTTGTATATATATATATATATATATATATATATATATATATATATATATATATATATGGTGTATTACACAGGCGCAGACTTCGAGACGGTGAGAGGGCGAGAATATCAATTTGTAATATATCGAATTTTTTTCTTCGGATATTTTCAAATATAGCCATACCCATAAAAAAAATAACACTATATAAACATATATACAAATTTATTTTTAAATATAATGTATTATGTTCTATTATATAGATTATAAATGTTCATTTGACAATATAACTATATAATGGAAGGAGATGGTCCAGAGTGGCGGTCATAAATAGGCTAAATAGTGGCCAAACTATTTTATTAAAAGCCAACGTTTCAACCCGACTTTGCAAGTCTTCTTCAGGGCTAGAACGGACAAGTTACAAAAAAATATAGAGAATTGTGGAAGTTACATAATATTTACACAAAAATTTATAAATTATAGGCCACTATTAAGCCTATTTATGACCGCCACCCCGGCCCATCTCCTTCCTTTATAATGCAACGGTCAACTATTAAATATCCAATGTAACTATAATATGTTTTCTTTACTTTGATCGATTCTGGAGCCCGGGACTTCAAACTTCGTTAATTCCTACATTCTACATACTTCATTATCGGTTCCTATCTAACTGATAGTTACTTCAAAGTAAAACACAATCATGCTTATTCATACAACTTTTACGATTCCGCTGGTTTTCTTCAATGTAGTATCCTAGGAGCTACCTGTACACAGTTTGTACAGATGACATTCAAACCCATCCTAACACTGTCATTACCACGTATGCCGATAACACATGTGTTCTATCAGTTAATAATGACCCAACAAATGCATCCCAAACTCTTCAATAACACATAACAAACCTTGAAGAATGGTGTCAAAACTGGAGGATTAAAATAAATTCCAATATATTCCATCAAATTAACCATCGTCGTAAATCCATAGCTCCCTATTCTGCAGTATCCTTTTACAATACTCCATTTATCCTTGCCCCCTCGTTACCTTGAAATCCGCTTGGTCAAACGTCAAACTTGGAGTCCTCATACCAGACTGAAACTCCAGCATTTAGACAGAAGTGGACAAACGTTCTAAACTTCCAACTAATTATAGGAGACTCATATTCATGACTACAATAAGACCTATTTGGACATACGGAGTTGAGCTTTCGGGTTCCACTAACCTATCGAATTCGTCTGGTATCCAATCCTTACAATTCAAAATCCTTCGTAAAATCCTCAATGCTCCCTACTTTGTTACAAATAGAACCATCCATAATGACATTAATGTTCCTTAAGCTTCTGACCTGGTCCAACCCAGATACTATCCTTTCAGAACCATCCAAATCCACTCGTTTCTAACCTTGCTTCTTCTTCGATCCCTGATAACCCCCGAGGCATGTTAAAAGAAGATGGGTTCAAGATCTCATATTATACATTTTTAGATTGCTACTAGAGGATAGTTTCTCAACAAATGCTTTCATGCTATTATATTCTTCTGTTCCCATTTACTGAATGTATTTTTATTTCTAACACAGTTGTTAATATAATAAATAAATACACGTTTTTTGTAGCCCTAGTCCTTCATCCTAAGTGTCATCCTACACAGATCTTAATCATAATTGATCTTTATTTTATTATGTCACCAACCAAATTATCCTAATCATAATGTTTAAGTTTTCAAGAAAATAATAATATAATGAATATACTAATTCCCTGATATTTTCAAGAAAACTTAATTATTAGGGTTAGGAACATTTAGTTCCTTATTTTATACAATATAGATCAATTTTCTTGATCGAAATCTGTACTGAATATACTTATACAAATACACTTGCTTATTAAGAATTAAGATAATAAAGTTTTGCAAAAGCATTACTTTTTTTTTAGATGAAAAGTTTATTTTTGTGACGATTATAATATTATTTTATTACATTAGGAAATTCGAGAATGATAATGAATTTTCTCTTTTATTTAAATAGGTGTTTTTGTCACTTTTTTTTGGATTTATTCATACCATCTAAGGTAAGACCCCTGGGCGAATTTGCTAGTGCTGGTCACGATAGAATTCTTTTTGTATTGCAGTAGGAAATTCGTGTATGAGAATGAATTTTGCCTACATTTCTCTTTTCTTTAAATAGATGTTTTTAAAAAAAAAATCCCCCATCCATGGGAGGGCACGCCCCCTGGCAGAATTCGCTAGTGATGGTCACGATAATAATTTGTTTTTATACTACATTGGAATATTTTCCCTATATTTCGCTTTTATTAAAATAGCTGCTTTTTGGAATGTTTTTCCAGCTTCCTGGGTGAAGGGGAAGCGTCAACCGACTGAATCCGCTAGTGCTACATTGTTACTGAACCATTGAAGAAAAAGAAGAGTTAAATTTTCGATGAACACAAAGGTACTTTGGGTTGATAACATATAAAATTATATTTTTGTTTTCACATAACTCAATCTTAATTTATTCCATAACAAATCCCGAATTATTTAATATGAACTAAAGAAAGTTTTTGTAAAATTAATTTTTTTTAAATTAACGTTGAATCAGTATATAATAATCGCCTTAATGATATATTTCGCTAGTTATAGCTTTCTATTCCATAAAAACCATGACACTTATAAAAAAAAAAACACAAGCTTATCATTTTTACTTTTCTGCGGAAAATCAAACCTTTGAGTATATAAACATTCTGCTAGCCCATGAGGTCTGTTATTACCCCTTAAAATATTTTCTTTTGCTCATGGGACACTGTACGTACACACATATACTTAGTATCTAATTAGTTTTCAGTCTATATAAAAAATTCATGTTATATTTTCATTTATTCTGGGTTGTTACAAAATTCCTTGCGCATAACTATAGCTTTATTTCATATTACATATTTTAAACATTACTGGAAACTATTCTTCAAAGAAATGTCCATTGTTTTCAACCATCTTTGCCCATCTTTCTGCCAACAATTGGATTTGATACCGATATCACTCCTTTGATTTTGAGGCAAAGAACTCTCCACATCCAATTATTACTTATTAAATATCAAAGATCTGCTCTTTTAAAAAATGATCCATTGATCTGAACAATCCATAATCTTATGATGAAACATCTAGGCTTTACGGAAGATTATGCAAAGCGTTTACTGATTCCATTTCCGGCAATTTTTCGGTGGTAAAACGAGAACGATGCACAGGGGTATTGTACTGTTGCAAAATGGCTTGTTTACTTTTTTTTTTTTTTTTGGGTTCTTCCCTTCCTCGCCGTTAAGGCTATACGGGATTTTACCGGGCCAGGGGGTGTGAGCGGGGATTTAAAAGACTCCCCCGGCACCGGGACGCGAACTCGTGACTATTTTTATATCTTTGATTCATATATCAGGTTGCCGGGCAACGGCGGTGCAGTGCACACGCTTTAGCCCATTCGGCCACCCCGCCCACTAATGGCTTGGTTCCTATAGACCAATGCGAGGTACAATTAACTCAAAACTTTATAAACCCTGTCAAACTGTTTACGGAATAGGTTTGCGTTCACTACCCTCCCATCAGGAACAAGCCCTAAATTGCAAAAAACGCAAATTTCATTCGAATTTTCATTGTTGAAACGCCTGAAGAAAAGTGTCGCTAATGGATAACTGACTCTCCTTCTATGGCACATATCTCTGAGTATTTTTTTCCAAAATTTATCAAAACATCGCGAATGTTTTCCTTCTGACATTTCATGTGCGTTTTAAAAATATTCCATATAGCCAACTCAACTCATAAAGAATGAAAGGATTAGTGAAAGTGAAGATTGACAAAAATAGAAGAAAAATAGGTATTCTTCTAGGATTAAATATGAAAGTTGTAATAAAGGGTTGTGTTTATGAACAAGGACTTTTGTAACAATATATATATATATATATATATATATATATATATATACAAAGGGTGTTTCGTAATTGCACGGCATTATTTTAGGCTGTGTTCACTAACAGAAAATAAACAAAAAAGTGCATATTAACACATATCTCAAACTCATTTATTAACCAGATATCAAAGGTTATAGATTTATTATTTAAATATAACAAAAATAAATAAAATATATATATATATAAACAAAAATATGTATATATAAATAAAAGTATTATTTTTTATTATTAGTAGCAAACGCCCATAGTTGGCTGTATAAGTATGTCATAGTTATTATTCAGGGCGAACAATGACTGTAAATCCCGGATAATTTCAAAATGTTTGTATAAGCAAATATATGTACGCGGGATTTGCTAAATTGGACGGAAATAATACACCGTTCCCTCTCCAACGGCTCAGAGAATACAACAAACGAGATCATTAGAGAAACATGGCAATCGCTGGCTGAAATAACAGAAGGGAAACCTATTCAGAAATAATGACAGTCATTTTTAGACGAAATAAAACAACTCAAAACATGCAATTTCATTAGAGTAACAAAACCTTATTTTTAAAATAATTAAATATTTACAATAAAATGCCATAGCAACAATGAAAAATTTCAAACCGAATCTCTGGCAGCACAAACAAGATTTATTTGAGTTGCATGAAAAAACTAAATTAAAAAAACTTGCAGCACTGCAAATCATACCTTATAATCTATTAAAAAATCCTATCAGGTCGTCACACAAGAAACGGTATAGCTTTCATCACCGGTGCGTCCGGTAAAAAGTTTTGACTCTTGTTTAACAAAATGTTAAAGAGGAGTTGGTATCCTCTTTGAAGAGATGTAGCTTAACAAAACCGGTTTTACTTTTCACAAAAAATCAATCAGAACAGTTGGCAAAAGAGAGGCAACCCTAATGGTGTAAAACATGTTAACTTAGACTAAACGGGTGAATAATAAAAAAAAACCCACGAACTTTTCAACTGACGAAAACCAAGTTTCTTACACTCCTAATGAAACTTTCTAATTAATAGTTTCCTTAAAACTTAGTACGAGTGCGGACTTAACGGCAAGGGGCTTCACGAAGAGTTTTTTTAATATTTGAAGCTCTGCCATAAAACATTGTCATTCTATCTAGTACTCTATCGTATAAAATGGTACATCATATTTTGTAAAAGAAAGTATCTAAGAACAGTGCATTAATTTCTAGAGTCGTATGTAATTTTTTTTTAAATAATAATCTTGGTGTTAAGATATGGTAATTGGAGGCATAAAAAACTTGAGCAGTGCAATTAACAAGCAATTATCTTATTATTTATTATTTACTAGCAACTAACTAATACTTAAACTGTGTACAATTTTACATGAATTGTATGACGATTAAAGCAAATGTAATCCTTCATCAAAACATATTAATTTTGGCCTGTAGACTATCCTTAGTATTTATACACACAGATATATATATATATATATATATATATATATATATATATATATATATATATATATATATATATTACAATGATACTTCCCAACTTTCATTTATTTTGTTTTTTATAATATCTGTTGACTTAGCAATATATTTTAATAATATAAGCTATGTGTATCAGTAACTCAATTGAGCAGCCGTGTGATTATATTGTAATTCTACTGTAGTTACCATGTATACCAACCGACCGCCTCATTTTTGTAACAATAAATAAATTCAAGAAGCAAACGACAGTTATCCATTATCATAATTTTTGTTGGTTTTGAAACAAAGGCGTAAATTAAATCCCTTCTTAATATGAATGAAAAGTCTATAATATGAATGAATCAATCAATGAATAGTCACTAACTCCAATATTTTAAACAGTCTGTTAATATTTATATTTTATTAATAATAAACTGGCTACCAAACTTCACTGCGTCCAAACAAGACTGTGTCTTGAATTGGCGTGACTCCTGAAATAGGCCATACATCAAGGTTGGCAGACATTATGGGACAACAGCCTCCAAATAAACTAAAGGTGATAAAAAAGGAAGTGAAGCCATGGAGCAGTTCCAGTCGCAGTAAGCGCAGAGAGGAAGTTGTCCTTACGCGACTAAGAATAGGTCATACCAGGCTTACGCACCTTCACTTAATTACAAAAGAAAAACCGCCAATTTGTTGGAAGAGTGGAGAGAGTGGAAGGATAGTGGTTCTTATTTTTGAGAGTTGTGCCTTTTGCATCAGAGAATTAAACAAAAGACGAATACCAGAAAATAGTCAACTGTTTTGAGAAATCATGAAAAAATCCTCAGTAAAAACAATTGTTTTCTCTCTGAATAAGGAATCATTAAAAACCTCTGAACCTCTCACTTAGCCCTCTCTCCTCCCTCCCCCCTTTTTTTTTTACTTAACGTGCTAACTTTTAATAATTAGACTTTAATATCCTTAAATAACTTTAAACTTAACATCTTTTTAAATTTATTTTATTCCTATTATTCACAACCAGAACATATACTTATATATAATCTTAATTAGCGGCGTTGTCAACTAACAGGTTTTACGCCATTACTATACAACAACCAACTAAACTTCAGTCCTGCTAAATTCACAATCGACCGCAATGTGCGTCAACCAGCTTCATAGCAGTGTATTTTTTATAATATTTAAGTCAGATTATGCTCTATCCAACAGTTGGCGAGGTTTGGTCGGGTTCGATAAATTGATTTCACTAAGAAAGTAAATTTGCAAGATTTATTTTATTTTAAATCATAGTTATTTTATTTATATTTAATCTTGGAATGGTCTACAGAAAATTTGTCATATTCTTTAGTTATGGAGTATTGAAACACTACACAGTTCCATAGTGAACGAACCAAGTCTTGTACATAAGAGCAAATTCTCACTTACTCCCTGGTCTTCATGGTATGTGTCACATCGGGGTTCAGGAATTTACGCCGATGTGACACATACAGTGTACAACGTAACTCATCTTGACAGAGGCCTACAATCCGTTTTCATTCCGTGGCGGCTTGTGCTCACGAGCAAATTATAGACAGGGTATTCCATGATTTATGACAACATCTTCTCTGTGGCCTGTTTGGTGGTATGTTCGTTTAAGCAAATCTACATCTTATATACTCTATATTAATTCCAATAGGACAAGAATATATTAATTTTATAGTAAACTATTTACATAATTTTTTTTTGTACTGCACTTTGCACGATTATCCTTAATTATATATTAGAAACTGTAGCTTATTACATTATATTGTAATATAGGATGTACAATTCCAAAACTGACTAAATATATTTTTCAATTTCACCTAATACAAAAATATATATTTTAAAATAGTTTTTGTAGTACCATATGTCATGTAAATTTATGTATTTATGTATTATAAGGTAAAGGATTTCACCTGACTTCAAATCCAGACCTTGCAGGTATTATGTTTATGAAACACTTTTACTTTAGTATTTGTTTGATACAAATGTTCCTTTGTCAACGAAATGCAATAAAAAAAAGTCAATTCGGTTGAAGGGCTATCAGTTCAACGGAGATAACTCACGCCGAACGGGTACAGATGTTACAACGCTATCCCATGAGCTTCGTGAACTTCGTCAGCTGAATCTTAGAAGCCGTTATCCACAGATCTATACCAATTGTCCCCAAAATATATTAAATATAAATATCTAGGGTCATATCTAATGCTTTAACAAGTACCTTATTTAATCAGACGCCTACTTTTCGGTATCCATCAATTTTTTTTAAATATCCAAGAAACTGTCTCTTTAAAGTTTCTAAGGAGTCCATTAGACAGAGTATAGATTGTGCATCAACCCTCTTACATTGCAATAGTAGAGAAGTTACCAGTAGACAGTAAAAAGTAATGTAATGTAAGAAAGTTCTGGTTTATTATTTTCAATAATTCAATAACCATTGTGACCGACCAAAAAATTCAAAACCTTAACCCCCTCTCAAAATTTGAGGTTTCACGTTTTAGGATGCGTAGAATTCGTAAAACGAATACAAATTTTTTGTCCGTCCGCCGTCTGCGCATTTTCTTCGAAACTACCGGACCGACTTTTTTCAAATTTGGATATAAAATCAGAGGTCACCTGAGGATGATCCTCCTTCTTCGACATTACTATCCGCCTTTTACTTTCAAAATGGTGCCTGAAAAACCTGCGTTGCTATATACTTTAGCTCCTAAACGAATGTAGCGATTTCAATGAAACTTCGCTGGAGTCATTTTCTTGACGCACTTGAAATTTATCTATATAACATACTTCAACGAAAATAAGCTGGATAAAAAGTTACGGGGGATGATAAAATTTAATTCCGAATAACTCAAAAAGTATACACTTTTAAAAAAAAATCGGACAATTAGGAGCAAAGATATGGTCTCCAGTTTTTTTTATGTGTTCGGCTCCAAATGTTATATCCTTTGTTTGGTTTTTAAATTTTGAATGTGTTACTGGAGTAATGCTATTTTTTTTAGCATATTACTAATGATTAAAAAAAAAGTTTAGTCCAATAATTGGAATCATCTTTTATTTATTTTTCTTTGTAAGTAGGAAGGTAATAATGTTATTTTAGATGTATAATTGTTTGGAAATAATAAACCATTGTGAAATAATTTGCAGTGTTTTTGTATTGTATTCCGTTAAATAAGATACATTCAGTGCACTCAGTAGTCAGTTGCTTTGAATCACCAAAACTCAACTCCTTAAAAACATGTAATGCTAAATAAGCATACTGAATTAATCCCTACCTATCTTATACATTGTACCTCTTTTTAGAGTTATAGATTTAAAATACATATAATAGTCAAGGGAAAGGCTAAAAATATATATTAGCTGAGACCGTTTCCATAGGGGAAGAGGAAGGGTTTGGGGTATGGGGCAGTTTTTCATAAGGAAATACGAGAGCGATAAGAAGGACCTTATCAGAGTGAGTGCCTTATCCAGCGAGCGATGGGGGGAGGGGAGGGGGTTTGGCTCAGGCCTTCTTGGCACAACCCTGGCCATCACATTCCCATATCTCGGATGACTTCTAATGTATGGCCCTTTTCTCTGTTAGTAGCGAAGATGGAATCAGAACTGTACAGGAAAAGTCTACTAGAAGGCAGGCATTTTCAAGGTAATCTATGTACTACTAGGGTCAAAAATAATATAAATATGGTTGAAAAGTTAAAATTATATTTATTACTATAATACTATAATAGGTAGGTTCATATTTTTTATGGAGTAGACCTATAATTATTTGAAAGTTTATTAAATTCCGATAAATTCAATAAGTTCGATAAATTCAACCCTATGGAGTAAAGAAATAAGATTAGAAACTAAAAATAAGATATACCATTCCTTTGTAGAAAGCGTAGCCACTTACGGATCAAAAGTCTGGACACTGACAAAAAAGATGGAAAATAAGTTGCTTTCCATGGAAATGGATTTCTGGAGAAGAAGCTGTGGCATATCCAGAATCGAGCGGATCCCAAACGCAGCTATTAGAGACAAGGTCGGATGTCAAAAGAACATCCTTCACCTGATCGGGACCAAACGGTTAAAGTGGTATGGCCACTTAATGCGGATGGATGAGAACCACTGGCCAAAGAAAATTTAGAACTATATGCCACCTGAAAGAAGGAAGCGTGGAAGGCTAAAGAAGAAATGAAGAGGACGTGGAGGAAAGCATGGCATCCAGAGGGCTTCGTGAAGGAGATTGGATGGACAGGGAGCAGTGGCTTTTGGGTGTTGGGGATATGATTCCTTAAGTTGTATAAAACCCAAATAAAAAAAAAAAATAAAAAATTAAATTCCGACAAAACAAAAACAAACAAAAAATCATCGAAAACGGACCATTATTAGCCAAGATCCAGCCTATAGTAAATATCTTCATTGTTTGGTTTGTTATTATGATTGGACTACAGTAATTTTTTTTGGTCTTCAATTCTTCATCCCCACCTGTCATGGTAGTGACAATTAGCAGATTTGTTGTTAGGTAGAAAATGGGATGATAGGCATGACAAAGAATGGAACCCAGCAGCACCTCTTCCCTGGTCTGTTTACATCCTAAAATCAGGAAAGGAGATCTCTCATCCGGCTCCTTTTCAGTCACTTCCTGATGAGCATTTCAGCCGTGGCCATGTCGTTGATAAGTCCATTGTGATGTCCGTGTAGTTTAAGATGAAATTGGGAGTGGAGAGTACATATGTGCTGATCAATGGTTGGTTGTCTTAGTTCCGTATATAATGTCTTATTGTTGACATACCAGGGGCTGCAGTTATTATTCTTAAAATTTTAGATTGAAAAGATTGTAGTTTTTATGAGTGAGTCTTTTTAGCTGAACCCTAAATCTGTGAGGCGTATGTCCATATGGGTTTGAGAAGGTAAGTGTAAGTATTTAGTTTTTGTCTAATTTTCAATTTTGATTTAGAAAAAAGTGAATATAGTATTTTCAGTCGCTTGTTCAAAGTCTTTCTTATCATTTTGACGTGTGGGCCCCAGGTCATTCTTCTGTCAAATATTAGTCCGAGGTAGCATATAGTGTACGTCTGAGGAATTGTTACTGATATAAACTGGTAGGCATGTGTCTCGTCGAAGCGTAAATGTTATGTGTTGTGATTTGTCATGATTTAATCTAATTATCCAAAGTGAATACCAATTTTGTAAATTTAGCCAGTGATTTTGTAAATTTAAAGGCTTTTCTGGGGTTATTCACAGTAATTTAACTGAGAAAAAGAAAATAATTTCCTATATCACATCATACATTCCATAAACTTAGATCTGTATTAAATGGTCGATCACAACCCAAAATCCTTCTTAAAATCTTCTATACTGCTTATTTTATTACAAATAAAACCAGCCATAATGACCTTAATGTTCCTTATGTTTCAGATTTGGCCCGATACAGATACCTGTACTTCCATAATAAAGTTCAGAACCATCCTAACTCTCTCGTTTCTAATCTTGCTTCCTCCTCAATTCCTGATAAGCCTCCGAGACGCCTGAAAAAAAGATGGCCCCGTGATCTCCTAATGTAAACATATTATTAGAGTGCTACCAGTGGGTAGTTTCTCAACAAGTGTTTTCACGTATTACTTCTATTTGTACAAACTTACTAGATATATTTCTTTAATGCAGTTGTAAATATCATTAATAAATAATATTTAAAAAAATAGTCAATTTATTGGTCATAACTGGCCAATATACTATGCGAATTATTCAGACATTTTTTTATATAATAACTCAATTAATTTATTCCGGTTTTCTTCAAGAATTCCAGCTGAGCTCATTAATTTTTCATACAATCTTATAGAAATATTTATACACATTTAAACAAAAATCTGAATAATCATTTTTATAGATTTTTTTTCTTATTCCTTCAGATCATTAGTATAATTATTATATCCTATAGAACTACAAAAGCATAATGGTACCCGACCTAAGCGCATAAGAGACCTTCAAAGCTTTGACACTGGAAGCGTACTTAATAGGGGTGGAATAGTGAGGGGTAATACGGGACAAATCGTTTGTGATTTCAGTCTCATATTTTTCAATATCTCTCAAACGTCTAGGATAGAGAAATATTACTACATAATACTTATTTTATGAACATTAAGATTTAAAATTATATAGTATTGTTTTTTTTATTAGATTGCGATAACAATGAACTTACGAATTGAATAATGTATAAGATTGAAAAAGCGTAAAAAAAAAAAAAAAAAATCAAGCTGTCAACAAAAAAATTCAATATGATGACTATCATGGGTGCAGACTTTCCATTCTAGTTGGAGGACGATGGACACTCTCTCCTCCTCCTCAAAAAAAAAAAAAAAAAAAAAAGAAGCGAGAGTTTATATTATTAACAAAACTTATGACTTATGACTTATGACTATACATACATGAAAACCAATTTCTATGTATGTATATATTAGTTTTTGCGGATTATTATTTGAAAATACGTTGACAAAGCCACTGAATAAATTACACATTTTTATTTGAAGGTTTGAGGCGGTAAGATGAACTCTCAATTCTCCGATGCTTCGAACTTGTTTAAAATCTCACGTAAAAATAGAATGGTGCACATGACGGAATCATAATATGCTAGGATACGTTTTTACATATAATTAAGTTTGAATTTAAAGAAAAAATTCAATAATAGGAATATAGGGCATGATAAAATACTTGGGAGCCTACTTCTAGGCCTCAGCTTGAACACCAACTTGACTTTTTCTATTTTCTTATTGATATTTGATCCTGTTGATTTTAGTTTACACATTTCATTCATTCATGAAGATTAATTGTTAATTTATTTGTATTTTATTATTATCTAATTTTTGTTCTTTGAAATACTAAGGAGGGGAGAGGAGGAAACGATATTCACGTCATCTCTCTATTTTTTTTTTTATGGGATTATTCTGTTATAATAATAACAATAATACTTTATTTATCCTGGGACGAGTCCCTTTAGAATAATACAGAAAGACATAAATATGGGCAGAGACACATAAATAAAAATACAGAGTAATTAAACAGTCATAGTAAAAAGATGAAAAATTATAAGTCAATTTCTAATTTTAATCTGTTAATATAAAAAAATAAAAAACTGGAAAAAAAAGGATGAAGTAAAAATAATAAAGAACGAACTAATAATTTATATACATATTTACATTAGTATCTATTTACTATCATGGATAGTAAATAGATGGACTGGATGGATAAGAAATGATTGAACAAGCGGGATTCAAAGGTAGGAAGGGTATTCGGTTGACGAATGTGAGAGGGGATGGAGTTCCAAAGGGATGAGGATCGGATAATGAAAGATCTGTCGATATGTATTATGTATAAATCAGAAGACCGGGAACGGGTATTGCGGGAACGAATAGAGGATTTGAATTGAAGGAGCTCGGTGATGTATGAGGGACGGTGGGGTTGGATGATTGGATGAGGAAGGATGAAAGGAAATATTTAAGACGGTATTATACAGTTATTAGTTTATTTCAAATCAACAATATAAAGATAAACAATCAAATAATACTTTACTATAAAGAAATTTAAAGAATATTTCCAATTTAATGAAGTTTAGAGTTTCTTTACTTATTTATTGAAAAATATTACAATCTGTCTCAAAGGACATTTATAATAGTGTTCAGAGATCACATTCACACTCAAGAGCTTCAACTTTTTCTTTTTTTGAAGTGATTAAAATTCAATTGAACAAATATCGTACAGGTAACATCAGGTTCCCATCCACTTCCAAAAACAATGGAGTATGTTCCTCAAGTCAAGAAATCTTTTTGTTCTCCTCTTTTAAAAAACTCTGTGACAAAGTAGATAAAAATTGTATTTTAGTTTTCCCTTGTTTTATGGTTTGAAGATTCCTTCAAATTGAAAAAAAAAATAATAAGATTCTACCCAGGCTGGTTTCGAACTTTATTCCGATCTCGAGGATGCTAAGGAGACATATCTACACTCACGGTATCAGTCAAATTATAAGTGAGAAATATTATTTTTAAATTAAATAACAGAAATTCAAAATTATCAGAAGCTCCATTATCCCCGAATTGTAATTTACTTCATTTATGAATTCATTAATTGTAATTAATCTTTGCTAATATAATTAAATAGTAAGGAAGAGCCCGATAATATATTTTGGTATTCATTTATCAAGTAGAGGACTTAATGTACAGAATCCTCCGACTAATTAAAGGTAACGCATTAGGTAATTAGTAGTATATTTGATTCTCTTATCTGATAAAAGGAATCCGGGAAGCTTTCACGATTGAGATACAAGCCAGTAGAAAAGGGTACAATTAGCTTAGCTTAAAGGGCTTTGTTCAAAGCTTTGTTTGCACGGCCTAACAGCACGCTGGGCCCCAGAGGAGTACAAAGTTATACTCCGGGGAGATTCCATGCATGGATATAAATAGGCAGCAAGTAAATACAACATGCCTAAAATAAAATAAATGGATCCTTTAATTTAAAAGCATTAAGGGTAGAAAACATATTATGGTACAAAGCCAGAAGTTGAATAATCATTCAAGTTAATAAGCCACTTTTAATATTGAAATAACATAAGGGAAGATAATCGTACGTAAATCGCCTTCTTAAAACGTAATTGGTATCAAGGGAAGAATAAGTAATGTATTTATTTTAAATACGATATGTCATAATTAGATTAATAACGATATCTCGTAATTAGATAGATTAATTATGATGTAGTTTTTCTAAATTCAGATTATGGTTGTGGGAAGACATTACACAGTGAGATGAGTAAGAATTTGTGGGCCACACAGTTTACCGTACACCCTCCTCCACATTTTTATAAATTGCATATCGTAGTGTCCTTGTAACTATTTATTTAAAAAAAGCTAAAATTCACAAAAAAAAAAATAATTGAGCGCACTGCCCCAAAATGGCGTCCAAAGATGGCGGACTGACGACTTTGACTTTTTTTTTGTTTTTTTAGACAGAAAATTATAAAATATAAAACGATATTAAAAAATAATTGGTTTAGGCAATAAAAAAACACCAGTAAAACCAATATTTAATAAAAAAAATTCATGTAGATTTCAAGCGTCGTTTGTAATTAAACGACCAGCAATAACTGAAAACGACTTGAAATGAAATATCTGGAAAATATATTTCTCTTTCTAAAACACTCATAACTTTTTTAAATATTTGAAGTGATTTTATAGAAAATGCACTTAATCGGCGGAAAAGCGGTACTGGCGTAGGTTCCTATAGGCCTCTGCCGCATCATTCAGCACTCATGAAGGCATAGTTATATTACTATAATAACGTTTATGGTACATTATATTGATTGTATTAACGAAAAAATATAAATGCAATAATTTAATTGTCCAAAAAATTAAATTATTTTAAATATAACATTTTTTTTTTGTAATTTCTTTTCTTGTTTTATTATTCTCTGACTATTCAGGTTTAATAAAAGGCGAATTATGACGAAATTAAGACAAATTCTGATTCTCAATGACCAAAAAATAACTCAAATCAAAGTCGTCTGTCCGCCATCTTTGGAAGCCATTTTGGGGCAGTGCGTTCATTTTTATTACTGTGGGAACATTGGTTTTTTTTTTTTTTTTTTAATAAATAGTTACAAGGAACACAAGAATATGCAATTTATAGGAATGTGGGGGAGGGTGCACGATAGAGGGGCTGTCCCCTGGGGTGGATAAGGGAAAATTCGCGACATCGGCAAAATATGGTACCTTATTTATTTATTTACTTTTTTGTTGTAATCCGAAAAACTAGATAAACTGTTATTGATACCTTCTGGAACTCGTGAGAATATTTTCAGTTGGCAGAATATACATTTTTCACTGTCCTTATTGAATAGTTCATTTAATAAAAAAAGTAGATTTTGCTAATTCCGTGATTTTTCTCGTCCCACTGTGCGCGGTGAAGATCTTCATTCTATAAGTTATACCAAGGTCAATACTATTTCGTATATGTCGTGGACAACAGACTAATAAAGTTCCTTGAGCTATTTCTCATTTTTAATTTCTGTTCATATCTTGAACCTATGTAGGTAACTGGGTCGCTTCATCTATCATGTGGAAAAAATGAGTGTCAAATATCTTGCTGTGTGGGAAGCCTGTCAAAACCAAAGGTCATTGCTTGTTTGTTTTAATACAAATAAATTTATTAGTAGATATAGACAAGTACTAATTAAACTAACACGAACCTATCCACTGAAATTCCCAAGCCAAGTAGAGTGCGTGGCTTAATCAGATATGAAACCCATGCCGGGTTACTCAAACCACTAATTATTGTTTCAAAGGTTACATAATTTTTTTTATAATATTTTTATCATAAGCGTAAATAATAAATGTTGTACTTTTGTAATAATACTGATATGTAATAAAAGTATAGCTTTTATTTACAGGTTATAAAATGTATACATCAGTATACGTTTGTTTGCTGCAATAAATGGTTCCCTAAAACATTTTAACGCTCAATAAAAACCCTTAATCTAAAACAGTTGCCAGACTTAATACTTTAATTTTTTTTTAAAGTTGTATCGTTGGTACTACGTCAACTATCATGTATTTAATCAATTTGCTTAGCTGTTATTTGAATAAAAATGTATTCAGTAGTGAATATTTTTTGAATTAGTAATAACTTAATAATGTTTAATAATTGGTTAATTGCTGATCAGGATTTCTTTAGGAATGTTAGATTACGAATAACTCCAAGAACACTTAAAAAACGAACTGAGAATATCTGGTAACGGAGGACATGCTTGATTTTACCTGAATACATATAAATTTTAAGTAAGCAGTAGGTAACGATGGGTGTGGTCCCAACCTGATACTTGGCACGTGTATTATATTCATATCGAGTCCCCTAATTGAGGCGATCTGACATATGTCAGTAGTGCCTTACTCACTGGGATAACTCAATGAGTAAGCACTGTGCTTCTATCATCCTAGCTCAGAGTTATGTCTTGCTTCGATAGATAATTATTTATTCTGGTGCATTAGCCTTGGATTTGACCCCAAGGTGGGAAGGCCGTTCTGAGGCTCAAACAGCCCTTGTGTTTGTGTAATTATATATTAGCCCTTTAATTAATTATATAAGAGAAAAAGTCAGATAGTTATTGTGATCTTGGTTAAATCACCTCCTTGTACATCCTTTGGCTTAGAAACAACATTTCCTTATAAAGTACTATACTAAGCATAAAACCCTTTATTATTTGTCTAGTTACGGGTTTAGGCATATTTTATAGGCAGATATGGTTATGAAATAAAAATTAAAAAATATATAGCCTCAAGCGTTAGTATTGCCCAAAATCGGTATTGGTCTTGGTCAAGACCAACACCAAGGCCGCATAACTGTTGCAAGACCAAGACCAGAACTGGTAAAAAAAATCAATTTTTTTATAGATAAATAAGAGGAAATAGTTACTAATACTTTTACCATATTTTAGTTATTATATGTTAATAATTGGATAACCAATATATTTTTGCATTTAACTCCTCTAATTTTTCATTCGGGCTTAGTTGTGTTTCTCCTATCTCAAAAAATTACAGTAATATCTTCATAGTAATAAGCTAATAAGTAAATGGACTGTTGCGAGACTCTTGCGCAAGATCAAGACTGAGTTTGTAACACCAAGACTCGTCTCGTGGGCACCACTATCAAGCAATAAGTAAGAAATCGTGGAGTTTATAGAATATATACAAGTCGTACCAAAAACTTTAGGATACCTGACCCCTCATTTTGATAGGGAATAATCCTGGTGGATGAGCATTGATAATGACCATATACTGAACCGTAAACTGTAGTTGTAAAGGTTTATTTATTATTATAAGTTTAGATTATAAAACATTCAGTTAGTGCTTACGACAGGTATTGAAAAAAAAAATTCATTTAGTTAAGTAGGTCGAGTGCTCTCATATTTCAAGATGACCTTTCAAAACCGCGCCGTTCAATCAGTGTCCACTAATATAAGTTGGCAGGACCTTGAAGACTCTGTTTTCTTTGAGTCGCCTTCATGAGCTGTCGCTAAGAATGATTGGCATTATTATATGGTTCAATCAAATGGTCCAAAAAAAAAAACTGGGATAGTTTTCTAAATTATCGTGCAAATAATAATATTAATGGAGAAATAGTTTAATATAGTAAGAAAAAATAACTATAATTACTTATAATTATTCCAACCGATAAGAGGTCAAATATATGTAATAGTCGTCAGTATATACAGAGTAGTCTATTGTACATTAACAATGGGGAGAGATGTGATCGATTCGGGCCTCTAGTGGGCCATGATTGGAGTGCTCGTTATGCTGCAGTAAACAGCGAATCATACCAGCTCTGTTTGCGCAACTTAAGGCTTCCCATGAAGTCACATGGCATTGTTAACGCTGATTCTGTCAACGACACGAACACAAAAACACCTTCCAAAAATCAATTAACTTCAGATGAACGGACATTAAATATAACACATATTTGTTTACCTGACCATACCAAGTACATGAGTTTCCAAAAAAAAAAGGAAATCATCAGCTGTCGGTAATCATTTAACAGAAATTGGCTTTAATAAGACTAGTGCATTGATTAGAGAATACATAAAATTGTTAAGAGGACTATAAATTCAGTTCACTTTTAGGGGTACCTAGAACTACATATGAACAAACGCCTAACTTGGAATCCTCATACCAGACTAAAACTGCAAGAAACTATTTCATCCGACTATTTCAACACTTACTAGACAAACGCTCTAACCTTCCAATTAATTACAAAAGACTCATATACATGACTATAATAAGGCTTATTTGAAATTACGGGGTTGAGCTTTGGGGCTCCACCAAACCATCAAATTCCTTGTATTAAATTCTTACTAAACCATCGAATTCCTCTCGCATCCAATACTTACAATCCAAAATCCTTCGTAAAATCCTCAATGCTAATTACTTTGTCACTAATAAAATAATCCATAAAGACCTCAATGTTCCATATGTTTCCGATTTGGCCAAATCCAGATACCTATCCTTCCATAATAAACTTCATAACCATCCGAATCCTCTTGCTTCTAACCTTGCTTCCTCTTCGATTCCTGATAACCCTCCGAGGCGTCTGAAAAGAAGATGGCCTCATGATCTTCTCATGTAGACAAATTATTAGAGTGCTACCAGTGGGTAGTTTCTCAACAAGCGTGTTTCATGTAATAATATTTCTCTGTACAAATTTACTTGATGTATTCAAACTAATACAGTTGTAAATATCATAATAAAAGCTTAAAAAAAAAAAAAAAATCTTACATTCCAAAATCCTTCGTAAAATCTTCAATTCTGCTTACTTTGTTACAAATAAAATCATCCATAGTGACCTTAATGCTCCTTCAGTTTCACATTTGGCCCAATCCAGGTACCTATCCTTCGATAATAAACTTGAGAACCATCCCAACCCTCTTGTTTCTACTGTTGCTTCCTCTTCAATTCCTGATAACCCTCATAGGCGTCTGAAAAAAAGGTGGCTTCGTGATCTCCTAATGTAGACATATTATTAGAGTGATACCAGTGGGTAGTTTCTCAAGAAGTGTTTCATGTCATTATATCCATTAGTACTAATTGACTAGATGTAAGTTACTAGATTTTTTGATACAGTTGTAAATATCATAATAAATAATTATTTTATTATACTTTTAATTATGATTTTAAAAAAAAATTAAAGATTCACCCACTAAAAATGCAGATTTTCAGAAGATGCTAAATTTTTTATCAAAAGCTCATACATTTGTAATGAGTATTCTACATTTCATAGATAAACGTCCTCACAAAAATAAAGACTTTAAAAACTGACTTATATTACCAAAAATACTTAGGTTGACATTGACGCTGATCCTCTAACAAATTAACAAGAGGTTTGTTCCATATTATCCTCTTCTTTGAAGGATTATCGAAATTGGAACACCACAAAAGTATGGTTCCCTCTAAAAATTCCTAACCCCGTCAGAATGTTGTCCCCTCCAGAATTCTTATTTGTGTAACTTGCACCATTCAAGCACCTACTGCGCTTCCCTGACTGGTTAAAAATTGGAGGAATGGTTTCTATTAAGGATTAATATATCTCCTATCTTGTCCGTGCATTTCGTTTAAATTTAAAAATTCGAAGAAAGCATTTGCCTTTTTATGGCTATAAGGATATGCTACGAAGTGTTCACAAATTCTTTCTTTAACGCCTTACCTTCATTTCAAATCAAATTCCATTTTTTTCTCTTAAGGGAACCCCACATTATTGAAAACTATTTCCTCCACAGATTTACTTTTTTACACGGCCTATAGATATTTCGCTCTCTTAAGCTTGCTAAATATTCTGGCAATTTTAAAATAAAGATAATTTGATAATACAGCATGGTAAGACTTTTATTCATAAATCAGAATTTACTATGCATAATGGATTCTGATTGGTGAATAAGACGTAGAACGTAACAAGAAAGGTGAAACAATGTGCAGTGTAAATATATAGTAGTTTCTTAATCCTTGGTTCAATTTATTGTATTCTTGATGTGTTTTTTTTAATAACAATTTCGCTGATAAAATAATCAAAAGTCAAATACGACATTTGTAAAGCCTTAGCAATAAAAATAGTTTTAGTGGAGGCATTAGTAATGACAACCAATAAATTATTTCGGAGGAGGGGATCCGCAGTGATTTATATAGTTTTTCGAATTAATTTTTAAAAAGCAATTAACCCAGTTGGTGGGAAGAGGGTTTGTGCTTGTTCGGCAATGTTTGCTGCCGGCGCGGGGGGTCCGTTTATTTGCTTCGCAGTACAGATGAATTTTTAATTCCCGACCGAGATCTATTGTCTGTTCCGACCGCTGGCAAAGTGAAAAAGAAACGTAAACGTAAACTGAAATCGTTCAGCTGATAATTCGTAAACCGATTACAAAAAAAAGTTTAGATTATCAGAAGCGAGCAGTGGCGTACATAGACCATTTGGCCTATTTAACCCAAATAAAATTTATTTTTGAAGCACCATAAAAAAACATTTCCTGATGCGGCGTCCAGATAGGGTTTGTTTTTTAAAACACCAAACAAAAAGAAATATAACTTCCATTTCTTAGTGCTTAAAAGGTATTTCCTATTATGTTTTTATCTATTAAATAAACATTTTAAGTATGTTGATATATTTGTTGTTTCGTATCGGTTTCATTATTGTTATACTCATTTGCGATTTATTTAATTTTTTTTTATATTTGTCAATTAATTATGCTTTTTAAATGCATTTATTGCTCTTTTTTCTTTTATAACTTATTGTATGTTTTTTAATATATTTTTTAGTTTTCAAAGTGATCGGGGTAGCTCAGTGGGAGAACACTTAATTCTGACTAGTAAATTATCATCAGCCGTGAATCGGCCCTGGGGCCTTGAGACCCTCTTGGGGCGAACCTAGTCTCTATAAAGTGGGTACTCCTGATTAAATAATCGATATCGGCCCAATCACTTCCCTGCAAAACCGTTGGCCTTGTAAGAAACAGTACTTCCTCTCATTGTACTGAATCCGAGAACCTTCATGGGTTGTTAGTTTTACAGTTTTTTTTTTTTAGATTTCAAAAATCGTTTCTATATAGCCAGGTTCAACAACGATGCAATAATAAAATTTTAGATGAATGTTTTATCAAATTAAATTTTCAAGAAATTCGAAGTTAATGGAATAGATGTCATGGTATAATATGAGCCAAATTTGAATGGATAGAAGGACTTTACACAGGTTAATAAAAATATTAAAAATTCATTTATATAATAATAGTTTTAAATTATTTTAAGTCTCTTGTAAAATTGTATGAAGAGCAGTTACGACACTGTTCAATCCGATGTGCAATCTTGTGTGTTGGATCCAACCAATATATAACTATTTTTTTTATAAGCTGTTTTGCAGTTTTTGTAGCTCGCATTATGTTTTAATGGTTTTCTTGTTTTGGTTTATAAAAAAAAATAGCAAAATTTTAAATCGTCTTTATTTAATTAATTTAATAATTTAATTTATTCTTACTTCAGAACATTCTGTCGGGCAATTAGTATCTTCATCTATTTTAGATATTGCATATTTAGAATCTTTTCTGTACATTTCACATATTTTATTTTATTTTTTTCTATTTGATATTATTTAGCACATTCTACAGATTTTACTGTAAAAAATCAAGGCTCTGATCATCAGTAATTAGTTCAGATTAATACGGGATTAAATGATACTGATTTTTATTTATCATCATAGACGACTCTAATCAACATAGAATTAAGTATTCATGAGAGATTCATACTTAAATGCTAATATTAGTGATAGGTATCGTAGGTTTAATGCAAAAAGTCATTAAGTCACATTTCATAACCTTAACTAAGCAAGAAAATTGAATAGTTTTTTCCTTTATAAAATCCGAAAATTATGAGCTTGTTGTAACTATATTTGATCTGTAAAAGGGTTTGTTCCATTTTCATTTAGAGTTTTTTATCGATAAATAAAGTCGAAATTCATAAACATATTTTTTAAAGTTAATCTATATCGAAAATGTACTTAGTGGCTTTTTGAAATAAACCGACGCTACGTCTGTTTGTTTTTTTCTATTTTACTTATCTTTAAGTTATTTTATTTTTATTTATTGTATATACTTTTTGATTATTATTTAGTTGTTATTTTGCTTCTGCATATTTATCTTTTTTGTATATACAGGTTGTCTCTGTTCTTAATGACGAAACTCGGGAAGGGGGGGGGGGGGGGGGGTGATTCTAGAAAAAGTTCCTACACAAAATGTATTTCATGCATGGGCAAATTCCGAAATAAAAAGGAGTTAAGACCAATTTTTCGTCTTCCTTAAGATGTTCAAGTTCACTGAATACGAAGAAATTGCTCAAAAACCATTCAAGATTATTCTATAAATTCTAAGCACACCATCGTAAAGTGCACAATTTCTTCTTTAAGATAACAGTGATTAAATTTACTAAGGTCAACGATAAAACAGACTTTCAAGAGGTCTAATACGACCGCTGCTATGCGACTAACGAATTGGGAATACAGAGATATGTATGCTGTATGAGTACTATGAATACAGCAGTCGTATTAGATCTCCTGAAGGTCATTTTTAGCATTGAACATAGTAAATTTAACATTTAAAAGTTAATGTTAAATTAAATTTAACATTTAAAAGTTAATGTTAAATTAAATTTAACATTTAAAAGTTAATGTTAAATTAAATTTAACATTTAAAAGTTAATGTTAAATTAAATTTAACATTTAAAAGTTAATGTTAAATTAAATTTAACATTTAAAAGTTAATGTTAAATTAAATTTAACATTTAAAAGTTAATGTTAAATTAAATTTAACATTTAAAAGTTAATGTTAAATTAAATTTAACATTTAAAAGTTAATGTTAAATTAAATTTAACATTTAAAAGTTAATGTTAAATTAAATTTAACATTTAAAAGTTAATGTTAAATTAAATTTAACATTTAAAAATCACTGCTTTCTTAAAGAAAATTGAGATAAAACTACATTCAGATTAATCTCCGAAAATAATTTTTTTTCTGATTTTTAACGTCGTTTCGACTGGTATGAATATTAATGATTGATCTTCATAAATATAATTCATTTTTTTTTTCATTTTACTAATAAATGTTTTTTATTTTCTTTTTTTTTTGTGTGTGGAACAATTTTTCAATTTTGAGTTTAAATTGTTCTTACTTATGCTGACGACACTGCAATTCTCACAAAACATCATGATCCTACACAAGCCTCACTAACGTTACATCATAATTTAGATAAATTACAAAATTGGTATAAATTATGGAAAATTTTGATTAAATCACGATAAATCGAAAAACATTACATTTATATTTCGAAGGAATACCTACCCTCCACATGCGGATCTACGGGGGGGCTTCGGGCTGAAGCTCCCCCTCCACTATAACGATTGTCCGAGCCAATGTAATATTACCCAAAAATAAAACAAATAAATAGAAAATATGAATGAAAGAATAATATTTAATTTAAAATATTTGTTGTTTACGAGAAAACAAATCATAGGACTTGACATAAAAAAAAAAAACCTTGAACTTGTGAAAAAGGCAACAAATTAATCGCCTGCTCGACTTTCTGTAATCATCTGAAATGCCACGGTCACTTTCTCCCCTTTTGGTTTTAGCCCTAAGCAAGACTGCTTCATCACGACAGGCTATGAGCTAAGAGGCGCGAACTCTAACCGCTCAGGCTGTGTCAAGGACAGCTAGGGCACGTCTATCAATCTTAGCCTGTTTATTCAAATTATTGTTCAAATTGAGCGTTCAAAATTATCATGTTAACGATATGCAAACAGGTTCGATTTAAATAAAACATCATTAAAAACAAATTGAAAAGAGATTATCCGGTAGCAGTGAATCGCAAATCTAGTCAAAGAGACATTAATTTCGAATCAGTAGTCATTAATTTAAAATGAAGGAAAACATGATATTCCAATAAGAGTATTTAATCATATGAATTAAATGCAATTCATTTAGCTTGACCAACCAACCTAAAACATGTCAAAACGCGCTCTTTATATGATATAGCATAATGCTTAACACAGGTCTTAAATTAAAAATGAAAATAAAATTTAAATATTGGTATGAATTAATTAAGATTTGTTCTAATTCAACAAACCAGCATAAATATGGAATTTTAAGCAGTGAAAATGTTCTCTTCATTTGTGAGTTTAATGTTAAATCATCGTTTTTTATTGTTAATAGTATTTAAAATATATTAGGGGTACTCGTTCAACTATTGCTAAGTATTTTAGATTTCTTAAAAGTGTTAAAGTCGAAAAAATTATTTAAGATTAGTATGTTAAATATGGCTGCTAAAACACTCGATTTCAACATGACCTGGTGTCTGTTAAAGCTAGTATTAATTTCGTAAACGTACGGTAGTGTTGCCCAAATGCGAGACCGAGACGAGTCTTGGTCTTGAAAACTCAGTCTTGGCCATGGTCTTGGTCTTGCGCAAGAGTCTCGCAACAGTCTTGCAGTTACATATTAGCCTATTACATCGAGATATTACTGTAATTTTTTAGATAGGAGAAATTTAACTAAGCCCGAATGAAAAAATAGAGGAGTTAAATGCAAAAGTATATTGGTTATACCAATTATTAACATATAGTAACTATTTTGAATCAATATGTTTTTTAAAAATTAATTTTTTTTACCAGTCGTGGTCTTGGTCTTGCGACAGTTACGCGGCCTTGGTCTTGGACTTCAAAAGTGCAAGACCAAGACCGATTTTGGGCAATACTAACGTACGGGCAAGTTTTCAAAGGAATTAACTTCCTGAAGAAGATTTTTATCTTTATACTACCATTGTTTTAAGTGGAGTGGATTATAAGAAAAGATGAAGAATAAATCCGGAAACCGTTGGACAAAAGATAATAATGTATTGACATTTCTAGGTACATTATTTGGCATAACGTGATGAAGTTGTAAATGGCGATTTTTTTTTAATTACCTTATAAATTTATGATTGTCACTCTTAATATATTAAACAGTCTTCAAGTAAAAGAAAATTAAATCTTCAAAAAAATTGAAGTGAATAGTGAAGCCAAAGCTTTTAATAGTGGAGGTTTGAAGGTTTTAACTTACTATGGCTAATAATATTTTAGCATTACAGCATGAGGGGTGAATTTCACTGCAAAATTCATACTGACTTTATAGCACCATAACACATCAAGCATTTATCAAGCTGCGTAAATACTCCATCTTTTAGTTCAACATAGTAACATAGCTGACTAACACTAAAATTAAAATAAAGGTGAAGTACAAGTAAACATATCAAATTATAGATAAGGCCTATTTGGAGTTACGGAGTTGAGCTATGGGGCTCCACTAAACCATCGAATTCCTCTCGTATATAATCCTTACAATCCAAAAACCTTCGTAAAATCCTCAATGCTCCCTATTTTGTTACAAATAAAACCATCCACAATGATCTTAATGTTTCAGATCTGGAACAATCCAGATAATTATCCTTCCATAATAAACTTCAGAATCATCCCAACCCTCTCGTTTTTAACTTTGCTTTCTCTTCAATTCCTGATAACCCTCCGAGGCGTCTGAAAAGAAGATGGCCCCGTGATCTCTTAATGTAGACATATCATTAGAGTGCTACCAATGGGTAGTTACTCAGGAAGTGTTTTCATGTCATTATATCCATATTTTCAAATTTATAAAATGTATTTCATTAATACAGTTGTAAATATCATTGAGAAATAATAATAAAAAAAATATAGATAAGTTTATATGAATGTTTTCACATAACAGATATGTTATGAAACCGAAATTGGTAGACCGAAGTAATTCGAACTCAGGAAAAAATATAAAATGGAGTAAAGATGAGTGGATGGAAAGTTTCGTTACAAGAAAGATAAAAAAAGAGAAGTAGGGAAAAGAACTAATTTCTAACGAAAGACCCGAAATGCCTGAGAACTCATAATTTATATTTTTTTAAAACAGAATGACAAAATGAATATGTAGTGTATCGCCTTCAAACAGCAGAGCTGGAGTCAAGACAGAAGCAGGGCGATGCGCTGGCCTGGTCGCGTGGTGGTGTGAGGGGAAGAAAATGAGGATGGCTGCTGCCAAGACGGGCAAGACTGACAGGGCACACCCTATAACAATGAATATAGAAGGCCAAAGGATACGTCCAAGTGAGGTGGTAACCTACCTTGGAGTTAGGTTAGGTTTAGGCCTAAATGTGACACCTCACTTGGAATATATGGCAGGTAGGGTGGCCCTAGCAATGAACGGTCTAACTCGCGTGGGAGGCGCATTCTGGGGACTTAGGTATCCAGCCACAATCACGATTTATAAAGGAGTTGTGGAGGGTATCCTGAGGTATGCGTCTCCCTTCTGGTTCCGTAACCTCACACTACGACAAAAAAAAAAGGCTACCCTCGACTCAGAGGACAGCTCTGCTTCGGGTCACCAGAGCATATAGGACAACTTCGCATGAAGCGGTGCAGGTTCTAGCGGGGGTGGTGCCTCTCGACCTCCTCCTACTAGAAGAAGTGATGAAATATTCACAAGATAGAAGGCTCTACAGTACTTTCGGACAATCTACAGGTGAGGATTATGGAAGCGCCTAATAGGTGGAAGAAGATACTCCGGGAGGATACAATTGAAGCATGGAACCGGCGGTGGGTAACAACCCCTAAAGGAAGTACATTGAGGAAGTACTTTCCCACAGTACAGTTGAGGCTTCAGGCAAAGTGGGTCCTCCCGGAATACTGGATTTCCCAGTTCCTCACGGGGCATGGAGGATTTCGAGCTAAACTTCACGGTCTGGGCATTGATGTAGCTCCTCTATGCCCAATCTGTAGTGTTCCGGCAACTGTAGAGCACGTGGTCACGACCTGCACCGCGTTTGAAACCTTAAGAGCGACAATGACAAGAGCCGCGGGAATCTATGTCCTCACTGAAAATGAGTTTCCTCAGTTAGTCAGTGAGGAAAATTTCCCGCAGTTTAAGGATTTCATAAACGGATGGAAGACTGCAGTGGGGCCCGCTCACTTGCATATTGGTGCTCGCAGAAGAAGAGGACAAGCGCCAGGAAGACCTCAAGATTCTGAAAGCTAGGCCGAAAGAAGAAGGAAGAAGATAAAACAGAAGAACTATATATGTGCATATCTAGTAGTAGTGTGTTATTAAGTATTCATGCCTAAAACATACTATTGCAAACACCCGTATTGCCATTGTGCCATGGGAGGGTGGGAATAAATAAATAAAAAAAATAATATGTAGATTATCGCTTGAATGACATTATTCTACGGAACAGTTAAAGATATGCCGTGACAACAAAACATTTCTCCACAGAAGTTAAGAAAAGAAGCTGTGAATGTTATCAAACAAGAATAACCGAGTCCTTTAACACTAAACATACCATAACGGGTCAAATAAACCATTTTGAACTTTTCCATTGAAAATACACGTATAATTTTATTGCGTTTGCACATTTGACTTCATGACTTTTTCTAAGTAATTAATGTACAGTTATAAAAATATTTTTGTTTTGTTTTGTTTTGTTTATTCTGAGTAATCCTTGTTGTATACCGATATCTACCACAACAGGTCATTTGACCCGGAGAGAATTTTTTTGTTTTATGAGATTATCTAGTCATATTTGTAATCAGTAAGTTGCACATTCTTCCAAAGACTGTTGCGTAAAGTAGTTCAACGAAAATAGCTCAGAATAATTTCAAGAAAATATCAAATTTTAGATTGAAAATAGCTTTTTAGTGTAAGAAAAAGTGGCAAAAATTGAAAGTCTTGGTAAGTACCTAGCTTATATTTTATTTTGATATCTATAGTAACACAGATCATTTTTTACCCTGAAAAATGTCGAAGCAAACAAGACAGTACAAGTTCTTAGAAGATATAAATAATATTGGCGAAGAGTTTTCAGAGATTAGTGAAGATGAATTTTCTGAAAATGAAGATATATCGGTTGCAAATAAAAATGAGTTTGATTCTACAGATACTGATGATGAAGAGGAAAATATTGTGAATGTATGTAGTGGCCGAAAAAGAATAAGATTACTCACAAGTTCGGAAGAAAGTGAAGTAGAAATAAATGAAGAAAATGTTGCGAATGATGGATCTGTTTGGCAACAAATGCAAGTAGGTGGCACACCTGGAAGAGCACCACTGCGATGAGCTGTGAATTAAAAGTTTTTATTTTTGGCTTTTGTAATAGAAATGCTCAACATACTATTTTGTTAAATCATAATAAATTTAATTTATATTTTTATTTCCTTCCTAACATCCATATTTCATACATTCAAGCATGAAACATAAAGTCGGGTCATTTGACCCACTATGGTAGAAATAGGTATATATTAAGTCTTGGTATGATTAGTGTTAAAAATGAAAACACACAAATAATTACAAAATTGATTTTTATATAAACTTAAGTTCTTCATTAATTTGTAAGTAAAAATGATGTATCCAGCTAATAAAGTTTTATGTACCTATTAAGTATTGAACTATTTTGATGAGTAGTTCCCCAAGTACTTTCTGTAATCCGAACATTGGGTAATCCGAACACGAGCAGGAGCAGGAATTAGTTTGGAATACTGAGATCTCACAATAGTTTTATCTACTAGATACTCTGAAACCAGAACTAGTCATATAATACCTCCAATAATATTTAAAGCTCTGAGAGAACCTAAAAACATTTCGATAAGATGTTTAGTATAAAATAGTATTTTGCGTAAAATAGCCGATTCAATTTTGGTACTTTAATTGACTGCAAAGGCAGATGTAGTGAAAATAATAAGAACATTAATAAACATGAGTTACAAATAAATAATTTTTTTAATTTGAATAAGGTATTTATAATTAAGGGAAATGAAGTTATATGCTATATCTAAAGGAACAACAAAAAATTATAATAATGAGAAAATATTTGTATGTGTGAATATGTTTGGAAAACAAGCAATTTTGTGTAAAGAAGTATTGGAGTCGGTTAATTGTGGTAAGGTAGTTAAGGAAAGATTGGAAGAAGCAGAGTTGTTATTCATACTCGAAGCAGTAGCCACAAAACTAAATCTTATGAAGTAAATTTTGAGCGTTTTGAATTCACCACGAAAGATTATCAGTCAGTAAATGAACATGGGGAAGAATAAATTTCAGAGATAGTTCCCTAAAAAAAAAAGTATCACAAACGTTATGAAATTTTCTATAGGAAGCTCTATGAAACGGGGTGCCCGATTTGGTAGGTGGAGTTATTTTGTTTAAAAAGTGGAAGGAAGTATACGAGATGAGAAGATGAAGAATATAAGAAGATATTTATATTCTTGAAAATTCGAATAAGAATCTAGTTGATAATTTCAGAATAAAAGGATAAGGTGGCCAAGCGACCTAATGTGAGTGTGAAAAAACGCGCAGTCCGGCAACTGATAAACAGAAATTATGATATAAAATAATTACGACTTTGCTTCCCGGTGCCAAAAGGGCTTTTAACTCCAGCATTATTCCTCCGCCATTTCCCCTTGCCCGAGATATATCCCTGAATAGCCTAAAAGACGAGAGGTGACAAAAAAAATCATAATAAAGCCATCTTAGCTTGGAATACCAAAGAAGATATGAGAACCCAAAACATGAACTCTATAAGTCAATTAACTCTTATCAGTACATCATTTTTCTTACGTTCACAACACATCTCTAATTTTACTACTGATTCGTAGCTATAACTTTTTTTTCAATTGAATCGATAATACCATCATTATTATTTTTTTTCTGGATCAGAAAATTATCATGAAAATGAAATCATGGGGCAATGAATCAAGACATTTTGGATCAGATAGGATGCCAACCTCTAGATAGTCGACGGCCTTGCCACTTTCATTAAATATTTCTTTCGATTTATATTATTAATTATATACTTTACTTGAGTTGTAAATTTTCTTAACATTTTAAATGAGAACAAACAGAAGTTTTATATCGCATTGTATTGCTTGCGTGGCTGGTGTTTTATGTATATGCAAATATATAGGCACTTAGAATATTGTTTATTTTATTACATTTTTACCTTATTTACGATACTTATCGATACTTAGATTGTATGACCAGAATAATGTACATGCAAAAATAATATCAAAAGTAGAACTTACAAGTGACAGGTGTACCCAGTTTGGATTTTAAGACGCAGTTTCACTATTAAAATCTTTGAAGCAGGCACATTTTAATGGGGTTATGAATTTTGGAACGAATTAGACCGCTGATAAAGACCCATTTTTATAAAATTATTAATATCCGCCTTGTACTTCGTAAATAGCTTTATCTCATCGCAACACAGCTATTTTATTTACGAAAGTTCTCGGAATTGGGGCGTTTTCAATCTGGACATCAGCAAACTTTGTCCATTTAATTTAATTAGGTACTAAAAACTCGTAAATACCCATTTGCTTTCCACTCCAATCGTAAGATAATTTGTGCACGAAATCGAGAAAAAATGTGGACTTGAAAAATATTGAGCCGTTTGGCGTGAACTGAACCCCATAAATGTCAAAATATCGAGATTATATAGACCAAATTGGTCACATTTTTTCTCGATTTTGTGATCAAATCATCTTACGATTCAAGTGAAAAGCAAATGGGTATTCATGAGTTTTTTAGTACCTAATAATATAGACAGCGTTTACCGATCTCAAGATGGAAAACGACCCAATACGAAGAGATGAAGCTATTCACAAAGTTTCTGGCGGATAGTAATAATTTGATAAAAAGGGGTCTGTACCACGGCCTATATATTTGTGGGTTTCAATATGAACAAACTTAAAAAGCTAGAAACAAAGTGAAAACATAGAATATACACAGTAAGTGTAATTGTATATTACGAATGAATGAATGAAAAAATAATTTGATTCTGGGACTATAGTACCCTAAGAATAAATAATAACAGAGTTACAAATTTATGGGTCTTAGTCTTATAAGAATATAAAAAATACAAACTAATTAACTGTTGATTGTTATTGCAGTTGTGCAGTCGATTTAATTAAACAATATGCAGACGCAAATAATTTTACATGTGTGCGGAAGTTTGAATGTGGAGTGGGTGGTAGACCAAGAGTTTTTTGAAGGAATTTAGGCACGAGGATTGACGTATAGAGGTAGGAAGAGAGTTCGAAAAGGAGGCAGAACGAATAATGAAAGATTTGCAAAAAGAAGTTGTTTTATGAGAGGGGATATATAAATATACAGGTTGAGAACTGGTATTAAGAGAACGGGATAGAGGAACGTAGAGGAAGGAGTTCCAGGATGTAGGGAGGGTTTTTGATTCTGAGGACTTGGGAAAGGAAAACACCAAAGAGGAATAGTCTTCGGGAAGTAGGATATCATTATCTACATTTTTTTTAAATTATACTGTTTTTAAGAAGAGAGCAACACAATTTCTTGGATGGGAGGTTACTCCAGCTAGGATGGGATCTCACAGATCTCCTATTTTCTTTTTTTCTTTTTTTCCTCCCCTTCCTTACCTTTAAGAATATACGGGGTTTTCCCGCGTCAGGGAGTGAGGGTGGGGATTTAAAAGACTCCTTTGGCACCGAAACTTGTGACTATTTTTTAATCACTATATCTTATATCAGGTTGGTGGGCAACGGTGGTGCTGTGTACACGCCACCCCACAGATCTTTCCTAGAGTTTAATCAACAAATTTTAAATGAATCTATCCTTAAAATATAGGAATTTACAAATATGAGGAGCCAACGCCTCTTCTTCCCCCTCTTTAAAATTCAGGAAGTTTATATATCCAAAACACTTAAATTAATATCTCTGATGATGAAAGCAATATGACGCTTGTTATATGAAACAATAAAAAAATATCACCAAAATCTAAGAAAACGTGAGAAACCCTCTTCATACTAGGAATTTTTACCTTTGATATACAGATGGGTAACCCTAAAATGTACTAATCATATAAGCGGCTGAAGTACATTGATATGTTAATTAATAGATACATAGCCATATTGTAAATGCCTTTTGATACAGTGCGTTACTGGATTATTAATAACCTCAGTGAATTTAGAGAGACATGAAAGCCTTTGATGGGGGAAGGGGAGGGGGAGGAAGGCTGAATGTTGTGGAGTACTATTGTGCTCATTGTTCCGAACACAACAAACTTCCTTCCACAACTCAAAGCCTCGCAGTTCTAAGAGCTTTTCACCGAATGAAAACCCTCATGAAGCATATGCAGAAAATGGGGAGCAGCTGCGGAAACTGCCATTAATATTAGCAACTGCCAAGGAGTTTAATTCATCAGTACCGGGGACGTCTTTACCACCGGCAGATTATAATGAACACGTCAGGAGAATTAGTGGTACAGTTTGAAATCTGTCACTATAGGTGGTAGAATAAAAAGATAATTTATACAACGAATTTACAAATTTATTTTTTAATCCTTTATTTTTCCGTAATCCGATAAATCAATAACTTTGACTTTGGTACATAAAAAATCTATAGCGCACATCACACAACTTTCACTCACCTCTCTACTTTGAATACAAATTATTTTCTGGCAATGTTGAGCAATTAAAAAATTTTTGAAGTGCACTTTTAACGGAGCTATAGCTTACATCTAACAAATTATTAAGACAACTAAAATAACAAAATCCTTATTAATTATAACAATGATATAAAATAAAAATCTCGGTACTACATTTGTTCTAATTGTATCCCTTTACTAAAATGAAATTACGATATCCTAATTGTCTGTCATAGATAGGTCAAAAGTCAAAATTTTTAGCGGTTAATGTTTGGATTTCACATAGGGAAAATTCGTCAAATTATTCACTCACTTAATTTTCTAAAAGGTTACATGACGATTTTTCAGAATAGACGGACGTTGATATCTAATAATTTAAAAATAGCCAGATCTAAAAATATTAAACTACAGTAAGTGTATTTAAGGTTATAAATATATCCTTTACACATCCATGAAATATTTTTATATTTTACTTCTTCTTTCACACAATTACTACGAAATAGTTTTTTTAAACAATGCCATTGCCTTGATTGGGTGGGTTTCAAGTACTTCAAACTTAAAAAAGTTTACATTAAATAAGTAAATTTCATTTAATTTCATTAAAAAAATGTGATTTTCGTTAAATAATATCAGTTTTCACAAATTATTATTTATAATTTTTCGTCACTCTCCATTACTTTCTACTACTTTCTATATTAGATTTTTTTTTCTAAATTTCTCCGCTTTCCAATGATTTATTATACGTATACCTTCTGACTAATATATCCAAAAATTCATTTTTGATCTAAATAAACCCCCTTTTTTAAATTTAGCATGAAAAGTTATATTTAGCATTTTTTCGTAACTCTTAATAATGATAGATATTTAATTATTTAAAATATACCAAATTAAAGGTACGTTATTTATTTGGATGTATTTTAGGTGCCGTGTGCAAAGGTACATTAGAGGAATACATGTTGAACATTTAAGCATTTAAGTCCTGCAAAGTGACATCAATGGGAACAGACCTCAATGATATTGATGATCACTTAATTATACAATGATACAGCGAGTTTATTCAAAATCGTTAGGACCGTTTTTGAAAAAATTGTAAAAATGTTTATAACCATTGATATAAAGTGCCGATTCCGGTAAGTCGATTTTAACGAAATATTGCTGTCATATTCAAGGCATATACCTATCTTAAATACTTAATATCAGTTTCGTACGACTTTTCGTTTTTGAGCTAGGCTTACCACATATATACACACACACACACTGACCATTTTGCGTGACTGGGTTATATAGACTCAGGGGGCCTCAAAACGTATATTTCCGTTGAAAACTCAGCTTTCAAATCAGCTCAGAAAATTCAGCCTTATAAACTACTAAACAAATAGGAACTACTAATCAAATATCTCACTTTATCTTGAAATAAGATGAGATTGTGTCTGGTGTAAGAATATGCCAACGCATATTATTTAGTAAACCAGTGCTCTCTAACGGCTAGTATAAGCAGCTGTTAGTTTCTCCATTTACCACGTTATAATAGTAAGTAGCTATTAAACTTAATCTAGTCATAGATTAAACTGTTAATTATGAGTTGCAGCAGCAAAGTTTTCTGCTACTTTAAAAACAGATTTAAACAGAAACAATTGTTTCAAACCTTAACTCTATGACGAGCAAAAATGAAACCTCAATGATATGACGAGCTTAAAAATAAGACATTTCTTGTTCTGTGTCTGGTACAAGAAACTGTTTAATTTAATTTATGTAAACATATCAATTCAGTGTTATCCTGTTATTTCGTCGGTATCGATATATAACTTTTTTTTTCTCACTCTTCCTAAGAGTTAAAAGTCTCCTTGGCACCGGGACGCGAATTCTAATTATAAATCTAATAATAAATCTAATTAGTAATTATTTTATTATGTAAACTTCGGTTTATCAAGTTGTCGAGCACCATATCCCATCTTGATTTTTTTAAGTACTAACCTATACTGAAATATATGCAACGGTATTGGTACTGTTAAGGTGGACTATTCCTACAGTTCTACTGCTACTCATGAGTAGTCTTCGTGGTCCTTTACCAACCTCTGATGGATACATAGAGGTTGCCTCCATATACTAACCAGAATGGGAGGGTCAAGATCATTTCTCTGCTTCGATTAAATTATGTGTTTCCCGACTTAAAGTAAATAAATCCGAGTAAAAGAAAGAAATTTCCGAGCACAAAAGGTCGTACTGCTTCAACTGAGAACCGGACATCCGAGGCTTATTTCAACTTCATTGCAAAGAATGCACCACGAAATGGCGAAGGAATGTGACAAAAAACTTATTGTAAAAAAGATGTGACAATGAGTAATATATTTTATTCTATTTTATCTCTCTCTGGAATAGTTCTGGATAAAAATGTTGGAGTCAATAACTGGAACTGTTCGTGCTTTTAAGTATGAGGTGTTTGAGTGCACTTTTTTTTTTTTTAATTAATATTTTATTGAGAAAAAAAATACATTTTGCCTCAATTAAGGACATTGAGTATTTAGGATGAATAAAACACAAACATACCATATATAAAATAAAAGAAAAACAAGATTAGAACAAAATAAAATAAAATAAAACTTGGAGTAACAGAATAAATCAAACATGATACAACGTTAAATAAAAAAAAGATAAATAAATAAAAACACATTCAAACCTATTTACAATATTTACAGTCAGCCGAGGGAGCTCCGAGTCGGGCCTTTTCCCCCCTGTATGGAGAAGGCAAGACTCCAAGAGATCCCAGCGCTTCTCTCTCAGCCGCATCACTAGAATGGGAACCCACTGGAGACTTTGAATGCACTAAGATTGAATACTTCGTAACTGTGAAGAAGGAAAAGGGATGCCCAAATTTCAGTGATAATGTTTCGAAAAACACAAATTACCATCAGCTCACTCAACCATTTAAAGTTTTTTTTCCACTAAAATAGAATGCTAAAACGTATATCTATTTATCTCCGCAAGAAAAACCTCAAAACATTGCACAATTCCAAGGAATTAAGATTCATATTAAATAAGAGAACACAGGAGAGAAGAAAATTTTCATTTTTATTTTTAACGAAATTAATCCATAATCTTACATTAATATTTATAAGCTGGGATTCAGCAATTATATATTATTTAAAACATTCTTCAATGGAGGAAACAAATTATTCTGTAAACATACTCCAAGTTGAAGGTAAACATGACCCGGAAAATAGGATTTGTTAATGAGCGTAAGCTGCCAAAAGTAGCATTATCCTGGGATGATATCCCCGAAAACAGAACTAACGCCTCCTTCCTCCCCCATCCTCATTACCCAGGAAAGTAAATCAGATGGCTACGACAACACTAATGTCTCAACTTCTCCAATTAGCCCAACGATTAGGAGCGCAGGATCACATCTCGTTCCCTTCGATAAGCGCTGTCAAAACAGTATTGGAAGATTCAACCAGATTTGACCTGGATACATATATCATATCTCTGCTGAAAAGGTTTCAACATCTTTTCAATGATCAAGCGCAAACAAATTATTAAAAATATTTTTACAGCGTATCTTTTGGGAGCGAAATAGCTCAGTGAGTAAGGCATTCTAGGCTTAAGGTCTCTGGCTAGTAATTATTTATGCTACATCAGCCGTGGGTCGACAGTGAAATCAGGGGATCCCCGTGTGGCACACGCAGCCTCTATAAAGTAGGTACTTTTAATTAAATAATTAATTAAGAGCGATAACCTGGCGATCGAGCGTGATACCAGCCTAATCATCTCTTTAGACACAGTTCTTCTTTACAAAGCTTATAACTCTACTTGATTACTCCAGTTCAAGACAATTAAAAGGCACCTGCAAATATTTTTTACTTGTTTGTCCCTTATTGCTGATATAGACTTAGCCTTCGTAGGTATTACTTCACTCGTCTCAGGCTGTGTTCTTTCCTGTCCTGTTGATACGAGAACAATAGACCCTTGATTTTTGCATTTATTATAATTAATTGCGATAATGACGATTTTTAAAAATTAAAAATACTTCCATTACTTGATAACAGAGGATAAGATGACTTTTTGGACTGTATTTTTACATATAATAAATAATAGTGGATTGATGGTTGTAGTGAAAAATTGAAGAGAAGTTTGCCGGGGTGTTCAGTAAAAAAAATAAATTAAAATTAAATAAGCGATATCTATTTTTATATTTACCGATGTTTCGGCCCAAAGTTCAGGCCTTCATCAGGGCTAGACTTACGAGAAGTTCGTGCTCTCGAGTCGGTCTTGCGGGAACTTCTTGTATGCTCTGATGAAGGCCTGAACTTTGGGCCGAAACGTCGGAAAATATAATTTATTTATTTTTAATTTTTCTTTTTACTGAACACCAAAACTAATGTTGCCCAAAATCGGTCTTGGTCTTGCACTTTGCAAGACCATTACCAAGGCCGTCTAAATGTTGCAAGACCAAGACCAGAACTGGTAAAAATAATCGATTTTTAAAATAAAAATTGATGCAAAATAGTTACTAATACTTGACAATCTTAGTTACTATATATTAATATTTTGTATAACCAGTATACTTTTGTATTAAACTCCTCTAATTTTTCATTCGCGCTTCGTTCGATTTCTCCTATCTAAAAAATTACTGTAATATCTCTATAGTAATAAGCTAATAAAGTAACTGCAAGACCGTTGCGAGACTCTTGAGCAAAACCAAGACCATGAGCAAGACTGAGTTTGCAAGACCAAGACTCGTTTCGGTATCGCATTTGGGCAACGCTATTTGTACAATGTAGCTCAATTGTAGATTAAAGACTTCTAGGCCACATGAAAAAAATAAATAAATAATAACAGTTCATTATTATATAATTATTATAATAAGTAACTGCAATACAGTTGCGCAAGACCAAGACTAGTCTCGGTCTTACATTTGGGCAACACTAACCCTAACCAACTTCTCTTCTATAGTAAATACCATCACCAATCAGACACTACTATTATGAAATTCATAATACAATTTTGTATAATAAGAGTATGACAACAAATCTTTGTTGTTAGTGATTTTAAAAATATTAATTATTCCTAAGCTCTTTAATACGTGATAGATCTGCGGTCAAGACCTTGATTTCTTTTCGCCGACCCATAACAAGTGCTTCAATACATTACTGTCAGATTTAACATGTCAGCCCCCGGGGAGGTGGTTGATATCCCAAAGCAGAGGACCGATCCGCTGAGATAGGTCCGGGGGGGGGGGGGGAGAGAGGAGGGGAGAGGTTGAGCAGTAAAAGGAGCCGCGCCGTAAAAGGCACTCAGGCGCGAGGGAGCGCCCTCAAATCCACTTCACCGCTCAGCGGAGATCGCTCACTTTTACTTCGCTCTTATTTATTCAAGGCTATACCGAGCAACGAGGACATTACTATCGGCATTCACCTTGCGCTTCCTTCGGTTCAAGAGTATTTTTCCTTTTCCTGTATTTACTTCATTTACTATCCTGAAAGATGATTGGTGAACCTCCTATGTGGGAAATACACTCAATATGTGTTAAATCTTATATTCTTGAATCGTGGCAGACCTCCTTTTCCACTTCGGGTCAGTTTCCAGTTTTCTCGTTAAGGAATCTGCTACCAGGCCAGCAATCCATCTTAGTCTTTGATTACTTTTACTTCTGGTTCGAAGCACTTGTTTTTATATACTTTTCTAGCAACCCCATCTCAGCTCATTCCTTCGCTACACTGCCGATACACTTCACTTCCTTTAAAGAAATCGGCAAATTATTTAAGATATCTTATATGCTGATATCCTGTAATGGATAAAATGAAAATGAAAACATACGAAACAAGACAAACCAATAATAATACTGCCTAATGCTAGCATAGATGCAGATCTTTCATTCTGGGTGGGGAGAGAAGGCGACGGACCCCTCAAAAAAGTATCGGAAGTTTATATTATGTATACAAATTATGAGTGAAAATTAAAATAATCAATATAATTATTATAAAATGAAGAACATAATATATTCATATATATTTAAAGGGGAAAAAATATTTATGTATGTTTATATATATATTATTTTTTTTTTGCTTACGGGTTATATTGAAAATATGTAAACAAAGCAATTGAATATATTACATATTTAATTTTGATTTAAAGGCTTGTGGCAGTTATATGAACTATAAATTATCTGATGCTTCAAATTCGAAGCAGAAAATGTAACAAAATGTTCGGAAGGCTGCACATGAATGAACAAGAAAATATTAGGGTATGTTGCTACATGGGATTATCTTCTTTTTTTTTTTTTTTAAGGCTTCGACCACTAGGGTCATTATTGTCTTATTTTCATCGAGAACTAGATTGTATTCTCAAGTTTAGAACATTTCAGAAAAGAAAATAGTTTATCAACCTCATTCGTATTGTCCTGTAAAATGGAGTGTAGATGGTTTGTCAAGTCACAAGAGAGTCTAAATGTTTCGTAAACTCTACATTCTGTTAAAATATGTTTCACTGTCAGAGGAGTCCCACAAGTTTGGCATGTTGGCGAAGAATCACGAGCCATCATGTATCCATGGGTAAGGCGTGTATGACCTATACGCAGGCGCGTAAAATTACTTCCTCTCTGGCGTTATTCCTATTTGACGATGCCTAAGAGGAAACGTCATCCTTAACCTCCCTCAATTTATTTTCGGTTACATTCGACCATATCTGTTCCCATTTTGTCTTCATTTTCTGTTTGATAACAGTTATAAAATCCTTTACAGGAACTTCCCGATAAGGTATTCCAACAGTAATGGCTTATTTGGCTTAATAATAATAATATTTGGATTATTTAACTTAATAATTACTTTAATATAGTTTTGTATTATACATGAATCAAGAGATCTCTGATCCAATTTTATTTTAACCACCGTTGACCAAAAAAAAAACAGAAAAGAAGAAAGGAACAAAACAAGTATATTCGGTCATTTTAGAATCAATGAGAGTAATATCGTGTATTTAAGATTTTGGAATGTCCATATCGGAAGATATATTATAATTTGAAACATACCCTAGCATATTAACAATTGTTCAAAGAATTTTAGATTGGTTTGGTGTTAATTATTTGTTTGTAGGTATTTTTCTGAACCCCAATAATCTACTATATGCATCAAAATTTGTCTCAGTTTACTGTGTTAGAAAATTCGCTACTCTCGTAAGTTAAAAGTGAATTTTTTATTTTATTTTTTTTTTTGCTTTAAATATTTATTTTCACTTGTCAATTTTATGTTGACATCCAACAAATGTGCTCAAAATGAAAGAAATGATGACATGTCAGGCACGGAGAAGAACAGTACTCAGCAACACCTCTCCCCTGATTTGTTTCAGTTACTTAGGTTTTCTAAGGAAGAAGATCTCGCATCCAACGCCTTTTAAGTCTACTCCTCATATTTAGGGATATGTCAGCTGTGGCCATGTCCCTTTATTTTTATGTTAATGATTCATATGAATCTTTTGTCAGGATTAGTCCGAGACGTCGTATATATATGTTTTGCTAGACGCAGGATTGCTATTGTTACTGTTAAAATTGAGCTTTCCTTACAGAGATTATGTTACCTAAAAAAAATAATCTGCTTTAACAGTTCTTTAAGTATTATTTTATTTTTCCTAAAATCTGTGGGGAATTTTAATATTATTATTTTATATAGGAAAAAAGTAACCTATTTTCAAAGTTAAAATGTTTAATGAGAAAAAACCGTGGTACCCAGAAGAGAGTTGCATGGCGCAAGTTGCACTATCAAAGTTTTAGGTTTTTGTGGAGGGGGCACATTTTGGGACTCGTGGTTTCAATTTGGAACAATTTTCAAACCAGACAACAAGGGGAAACCATAAAGCAAGTGATATGAACATTTTTTTTTTTTAATTTTACTTTCGCTTTCAAGAAGAGGAAAGCAATAAACTTTGTTGGGGTAGGAGAGGACAGAAATCATGCGTTATCCGCCTTGGATAGAGGATGGGTAACATTGAGAAAAAAAAATTGAAAAGACAATTTTTGCAACAAAATATCATAAAAATCATAAAATCATAAAAAATAAATAAATAAATGATTATAATGAATATAAACAATGTTTTGTGCAATTTTTAGAAAATCGCCAACACATAAATAGTGCCTAATTTACTTTATATTTACTTCAAGGTTGAAACAAATCATTTTATTTTCGTCAACGAATGGGTTACATCTATTTACTCCAGAAGAAAATATTTTTTTATTTAAGAATTCGTTTTTTTGTTGAAATATAAAATGATTACTGAAGTAATTCGGATAAAAAAATGTACCTCTTAGTAACAAACTTGGTTAAAACATAATAATTATTAAGACATAATTATAGGGTTTTTGATTTATTTTATTTTTATTTCTTGAGTAATATAACATTCTGTCGATTGGACAATATTGTTAGGTAAGATTACATCCATACTATATATAAATAAAACTATAAAATAAACAAAAGCTAAATAACACTAAATAATAATAAAAAAATATTTACAATAAATGAAAATAAAATAACTTAAAGATAAGTAAATTTAAAAAACACAGACGAACCTATATACACTAAAAACAAAAGGTTACAGTAAAAAAATGAATATACTTATTTTTTAAAAAAAGAATATTCTCAGAACTAAAAGCAAACATAATATACGACTAGAAAGAAGGAATAATAGCTTCAACGGAAAATAGAAACTGACAAGCTAAACAAAAAGGCATAAAAAAACATCAAACAATATGTAGAGCACAAGATGAGAACCTAACTCACAAAGATCCTCCTCAATTCCATTTTCAGAAGTCTTTTCACATTATAGAAAGTATCTTCTACACTGAATACAAAACTGGAAAAAAAAAAAAAAAAAACACCCATTACACCAGAGAGAGGCCTCATAATTTATTTAAGAAACAACAAGAAAAAAGTATAACCAAAGGCCGCCTACAGTAAAAGAATATCTGCAAAGCCACGAAACAATATTAGATTTCACTCTCTGTAACTTAATGGACTTTCAAAGATAGTGGTATTTTTATTATAGTTAAGGCTAAACGGTAATATAATGAACAGTATCTAAAATTAAGTGATGATATGGGAAAGAGAAAGAAAAAAAAAATCTGCACTGCAGAGATCCGTGACTAATAAGGTCGTTTCTATATCTTATTTTTCTTTGTAAAGCATATGAAAAGTAATTTTTTGTTCCATTACGGATTAATTAAACAAAATGAAGATAATTTTAAAATTAATTGGACTGCTGAATGCTTTTCTCATATTCTTTTGCCATGTTTTGAATATTTCATAATTTGTTTTCGAATTAAATTTATCGAAATGTCATGCGCAAATGGGAAAAACATACCACTCAAAGCCATTCCTTTAAAACACACTTCACAAACTTTCAACGGTTTGGAGAAATGTTTAATACGATGGAAATAAAGTGGGTAATAGTGCATCTATGGTCTAGTCGCGTTCATCACATTTCATTTAACGATAAAAAAAAAATGTGCATAATACAAATATAATGGTTGTTGAATGTCAATACTGTGAACCTATAAAATGGTAGCTAGTAATTTTCATATAAATATTAATTTTAATTTTCAAATACAATCAATTATCAGCTGAGATTCAAATCGTACCGAGAGTTGAGGAATTGAGATAACTCGGCTCCACAATGACTTAAATGACCACAATGACCATCTCTCTTCCTATAGCTTTCTCCTCTCTTTCAAAGGTATTTAAATCTTTAAGAATCTCAAAAACTCTAAAATCAAGGAAGTGCAATACTATGATAAAGCCAGTATTAAAATACAGCTGCAATACCTGGACAGTAACCAGAACCCTAGAAATAAATATTGTAAGATTTGAGAAAAAAAAAAAACATCCGAAGAAAGACCAATAACGAGCTGTTTAAAGTAACTGGTTAGTCAATATCTCATGATATGAAAGCAAGGATGATAAGATAAGCATGCAGCTCGGAGCAATCCAACAATAAATGCCTCTATAATAGGCAAAAGATCATGAGGAAGGTCAATAATCAGATGGATAGATCGAATCAACTAAGATGCAATGGAGCTGCATGCAAGATAACTGGAAAAAAATAGCCCAATATGGCGAAGACTAGTTTGTGGCATAAGATCTACAAGGTCTGTACTCGCAACAGAAACAAAAATTATAATCCTAAGTTTCCAATTTAAATCATTTATCTACTTCCTCTTTACAAGATCTCGTCCGTCTGACCTTCACACCCCCTTCCACAGATCTGTTTCGTTTCAACACTCCTTTATTGTTCGTTCCACCACGTTTTGGAATTCCATCCCGCTAAAATCCAATTCCTCTTCACAATCCAATCAGACGCTGTCTAATTATTTATTATATAACAAGGTTTTATTCATTTTTTAATACATCATTAATAATAATAATAATAATAATAATAATAAGGCTTAGCGAACCCGAAGGTTCGATGCCGACACCACCAATCGCTTGTTACACACCTCCCTCCACCGTTCGCCGTCCAAACCCAGTCCCTTCAGATCGGCTTTAATGCAATCTTCCCACCTTCGCTTCGGTCTACCCCTCGGACGCTTACCATTCGGCACAGCAAATATTAACCTTTTAGGAATTCTCTCGTTACTAAGCCCAACAACTTTACACGCCCATTTGATTCGCCGCGATGAAATTACCTCAATTATATTACCCGGATACAGCTCACGCAATTCGGCGTTGTGTAACCGTCTGAACTCTCCGGTAAATTCATTCTTCTTCGGTCCGAATATTCTACGCAATACTTTATTTTCAAAAACCTTAAGACGCTGCTTAAGGGATGAGCATGTAAGCGGCCAAGTTTCGCATCCATAAAGAACTGTAGGCAAGATAATTGTTTTATAGATTCTAATTTTTAAGTTTCGGGACAAGAGGCGCGAACTGAGTAGTTTTGTCACAGAAAAATAACAAGTATTCCCCGCCTTCAGTCTAACCTTAATCTCTTCTTCAATTTCGTTTTTTCTAGTTATCGTAGAACCTAGATACCTAAATTTATCTATCTGTTCAAACATATTACCATCTATATCGATATCACCAGTAGTATCGCCATTTTTGCAGCTAACCATATATTTTGTTTTATCCACGTTTATTTCGAGTCCTAGTCCTAGTTTACCGGCTTTCATTAACGTTGTCGTATTTAGTTTTATAGTTTCAACGTCTTCGCTTAACAGTACCAGATCATCAGCATAGCCCAGCACGGATGTTGTCCCGCCCAGATCCAACCCTTTCTCGGTTCGCATTACCTCCCTAATGGCATGTTCTAATGCCAAATTGAACAGGACAGGTGAAAGAGAATCACCCTGTTTTAAGCTCGAACGAACCTCAAATTTTTCGGACAAATTATTACCGATTCTAACTTTATTGAGTGTCTCCGTCAAGCACATCCTGACTAGATTTACTAGTTTTTTTGGAATCCCCTGCTCGATTAGAATATTATACAGTTTCTAGCGGTTAATAGAATCGTAAGCCTTTTTAAAATCTATATACAGCTGGTGAACAATACCGTTATACTCCAATTTTTTCTCTAATATTTGCCGTAAAGAAAATATTTGATCAATAGTCGAACGATTCCGTCTAAATCCGCATTGATAGTCTCCGATAATTTCCTCGGGGTATTCCGTGATTCGACTGGTTAAGATTAAAGTGAATATTTTATAACATACCGGAAGGAGTGAAATTCCTCGATAGTTATTACAATCCGTCCTTGGACCCTTTTTGTGAATCGGAATAAGAATAGATTCTTTCCATTCTTCAGGTAATTTCTCGTTCACCCAGATCTTTTTAACCAACCGATGTATTTTAGAAACTCCAGCTTCCCCGCATGCCTTAATTAGTTCAGTAGGAATATTATCGATTCCAGCTGCTTTATATGATTTTAATTTTCCGATAGCTACTTCAACTTCCTCTTTACTTGGTCCTTCTATTAACGGTTCAGCACTCTGGTACTCAGAAGGAGGACACAGATCATAATTTCCCGTATTTAAAATATTGTCAAAGTGGTCCTTAAACTTATTCAATATGTCAACCGGATCGGTCAGAATATTGTTATTATCATCCCTAATTCCAGACGTTACGGGCCCTACATATTTACGTGATCTGTTTATACCTTTGTACATGCCTCTTACGTTATTTTCGATTCTATTAGTTTCTATTTCAGTTATTTTATTTTTAAGATACTCCCTTAAAAATAAAATAATTAAAGTAATACATCATTACTTTATTTTTTATTAATAATCCTAACATCTCATATTATCAGCGTATGCATATGTTTTTATGTGTATTTTAGGAGCAGACAAAAAGGGATACAAATTATCAAACAGGTAGTTTATGTTTAAAAACAACGAAGAAAGATATTTAAGAGGACGGTAAATTGCCAAAAACTTGTCGAATCAAATAATTAAAACAGTAAAATAGTTTTTTTTTGTTTTTTTATCTTAATAGAAATCATAAGAAAGCTGTACTGCCCGAATTGACTATCAATATAATTCCACTTCAAGCATCTCTGTCTAAGTATGTTTATAATTTTTATACAAGTATATTTCGATCCCCGATACTGAGCAACTGTAGAAGAGGAATCGATTAAGAAGAAGATGAAGTATGTTCCTAAGCGCTTTATTCCTATCTACTAAAGAGAAATAAATAAATTGTACGCCGATGACATTATGTAGGCAATAATTTAATAAATATCCGTTTCTTGGCTCGCGAATGCTGAAATCAAATTCGGAATCTTTGAAAAATGGTGTCAGAAATGGAGAATCAATACCAACCAATCCCTGCAAATCGTCTTTTCCCTTCGAGGAAAACCTACCTTTATCCGGCTCCCCTATTTCCTTTAATAATATAACGTTTATTACTATCGAATCGATCCTATAGATTGCACTGTAATATTTACAGAGGACCTCTTAATTGTGCTTCAGGTATTTCTTATGAGACTAAAGAATAAAAAAAATTTCTTCATTAAAAATTTCTCTTGATCATTATACTACAAATATAGATTTTAGGAAGATCTAAAAATACAGTGTTATTTTCGTATACCTAAGTCGTAAAACTACAGAATTTCAAATATTGATGGGTAACGTTACTCCAAAATTGAAATTACTTTTTGTTTTCCTCCTTCCAGGAAAAGCTTTCTGTTCATAAGAAACTAGGGTGAAAGTAATAGTTATGGACAGGGGGCCCAGTGGGGGGGGGCAGGTTAGACTTTAAATGCAAATATAAGCTTGCTTGTTGATTTAAAGGTTCCAGTTTTTTATAGTTTGAAGAACAATATTCTCTATTGACAAAGTTCCCAAAAGAAAATTTTAAAATTACTATCATTGTTGTTTCTATAGTGCTCTTGAGATCAGTGTTTTTCATACCTTCCTACTAACAGTTTTGCTAAGAGTAAGTTCGAGCATTTGCGTTATATTATCTTAATCGTTATCTTTATAGTTAATAAAAATTTAGAATTTTTTTAGGCAGGTCCAACACTGGTACCCTGTCTCTATATACCTGTTTAAATATTTTTTTTTTCCAATTTTAAAGTGCTACATAGGAAAATGAGACCCTAGAGATTCTAAGTGTCCAACGGAGAAGTTTACATCTATAATAGTTATAGCGGAATAAGCAAAAAAAGACAAAAATTTCCTTAGCTTTGTCCATCACTGGTGCGCTTATCCTAACTTCAAAATAATTAAAAAAAAAAAAAAAAAAGAGCAGAAAACTGTGTCCACAGCAAATGATAAAAATTAAATTGTTGTAAATGCAGCAGTGCGTCGCTATGCAGGTACGTGTAACATCTCATAGCAGCAAATACATTAATTGCCCAAAAGGAAGGGAACTATTAATTAAATAAGTAATATTAATAAGGAGGTCCTAAGTAACTTATATGGTCATAATATGGTAACTTATATAATATGGTCCGAACCTAAACTACTTTATTTGAAACAGACCCCGTCATTAAGAAAATAAGAAAGACACATTAGGGAGAATAGAATCATCAAAATGAATATAAAAGTTAATCTAGGAAGAGCTACGTTATAAATATATGTTTAAGCGAGCCTAAAGCACTGAGGCAAAAGAATATGCAGAGAAATAGAATCATATTTTATAGTAATGAGGAATAATCAACTTTTACGGTATTATAAAATTAGACCACTACAGAAAATGAAAAAAAGGAATAAAAATAAACGGTGAACAAAAACGATCTTAGAATGAAACCCAAGGGAATGCAAACGGAAAAAAAGGTCATCGCAAACTTATTTGCGATGAAAAACGGAGAAAGATCAATTTGTCTGCGTATATATATATATTATACCAAATGTGAAAAAATACAGGAACAAACATGCCTCAATTTCATAAGAGATTTCATTAACTTAATTCAAGGAAACATTGGATTTAATTAATTAAAATAATGGGATTGGCTTTGTACTGCTAACATAAAAAAAAATCATTAGTCCTTTTCAACGTGAATACATAGTTTTTTTTTATTTTTAGCCGATAAACAAAGTCTTTATTTCTTTACTAAGCAACAGAATAATCCTATCAGAGGACTAGTAATTGCAACTTAGATTTTTTTTCAGTAAATATTTTACATGTTCTGAAACATTGGTTCCTTCAGAAGTAAGCTAATTTATCAATGTCAATTTACAGGAACCCTCGACAAAAGCGATATTTAGCAGCATGCATATCGATATCTCACGTATGACTAATAAAAGTCGAATTGATGTTCCATGTCCTATTTTGTTATATATTTATAAATCCCAACTGTGTATAAAATTAAAGAAGAAAATAATATCAGATGTCCTCGCCTATATCTACTGTATTTCATTTATCTATTCATCTTGGGGTTTCGATCAAAGAAGGGCTTCAGAGAGACTCTTTCCTAGAAGCTGAGGACGAAACGCTAGAAAAAACAAAACACCCCAGAAGTAAAAACTAAGTATAACTCTTATAAAAACTACAATATAATATCAAATTAAAAAAATAAAATCCTTAAATTAAAAACAAAATAACCACAGCAACGTAATACTGCACGAACATTCAGCAGAAAGATACGACCGATTTACAAAACCACAAATAATTAACCGAAAATGCAGAAATAGTATAGGGTGTCCTAATATTAACGCAAGATTTAATTAAATATAAAACACAGTTATTTCTTCTTTTGTTTTATTTCATCATCATCATAATCCATCCTCTTGAACCGCATTAAGCAGAGTGAATTCCTCTTTCTTCTCCATTAGAAGTCCTCTTCTCTGGAAGTCGCTCTTCACCTCATCTTTCCATTTCCTTCTTGGCCGTCCTCTTCCTCTCTTGCCCTCTGTTTTAGCTCGATAGGCTATCCTGTTCGGTTCCATTCGCAGAAGACGTCCTAGCCATCTCAGACCATTGGCCCGCTTAATATTGAGATTCGACCTGATGGTGGTATTGCGTACTCTGTTTCTTCTCGTTTTCTCCTTAATCTTTCGGAGGAATCGCATTTCTGGCGCTTCTATCCTTGATTGATGTTTCATTGTCAGCGTCCATGATTCTGAAGAGTACATTAAAATGGGAAGAAATGTCTGACAGCCACTTTGTTTTCTTTTCCACCTCACGCCTGTTCAGAAAATCTCTCTCAACTGCTTCAAACATCCTGCTCGCAGCAGCGATTCGCTCAGTCACCTCTGAATCGATCTATCCATTTTGATTAAAGTTTTCGCCATGTATTCGAAGTTTTCAATCTGTTCGAGGATTTTGTCTTCGACTCTAATGACGCTCATAGTCCTCCTAGGTCATTATTTTCCTTTTTCTATTTAAAATCTGATAGTATAGGATTAGTAAAAATTGAGTGTTATGTGAGTGAACAAGGTGTTTTCATTGTTTAACAATATTTTTAAAATAATGAAAGTCTTATGGCCACAGTTCAAAAATTTCGTTCAATATGTAGTCGGAATATTGTTTTAACTTCATCAACTATGAAGAGAGGGATAGTGAAATTGAAGCAGACTGGATCAATCGGCGATATTAAACATACTCGTCGTCCAAAAACAAGTCCCGGAACATAAATTCGACGTCGTGGACAAGAATTGAGAATTTCAAGAAGCTCCCTACAGCGTTTACTCACTGAAGATCTATGTCTCCCTCCTGACAAAGTTTAATTGACGCAAGAAATGAAACACAATGCCTATGCACAGCGAAGAGAGCTCATTGAGCTCTGTACTCTCTCGTGATAAGAATTGGCTCCCTAAGATCGTTAGATTTAACACCATTGGATTTCTTTTTATGAGATTATTTGAAGTTAAAGGTCCATGACAACAAGTCTACAAGCAGGCATGCATTTTTCAATTCAAATTCAATACTGCATCAACGAAATTCAGCGACATTTATGCAAAATGGTCATAGAAAATTTCAACAAAAGAGTGAGTATGTGTAAGAAATGCCGCGGAGGCTATTTGCCCGATGTGTTATTTCATAAATAATCATATAATATCCACTTTATGATTCAATAAGAAAATAACAATTTAAAGAAAAATAACTGTGTTTTTTCATTTAATTCAAATCTTTCATCACTTATGGAACAACCTATATAATCAATTTTGAACCCCGAAGGTAAATAGAACGAAGTCCATTTTTGTATTGTTCAAGGGAGCCAATTTTCCATAACTTTGATTTATCAACATTTTTTTCTTAGTTACTATATCAGTTTAATAAAAAAATGGACATGGCATCGTTTACCTCCGGATTACACAAAATTATATTCTACAATATAAAAACAGAAAGAGATATTATTCTTAATTGTCAATCAATTGGATAATCTATCGTAAGAATGCCATTTCTTAAAAAACATTTTTATCGATTGATATTACTAAAAATAATAACAAAGTATCGCTAAAAATAAATAAAAAATAAATAAACCTCTATCATCCAGGAAAGGTACAGTATTAATTAATTAAGGGTACCTAATTTATAGAATCTTGGTTATGCCCCTGGAACGTCATTCGACCCGAGAATCGATACCCAGTTGATGTAACAGAATACAAAATTACCTGCCACTCCCGGTTTCGAACCTTCGACCAAGATGATAACAATAAATTTATTTATGAAAGATATTTAAGGTTCTGAAATAATAAACGCATTAAAAATTCCTTAATTAAATAATGGAAATTCGGAAATATGATTCAGATAGAGGAAACCTTGATTAAATAACTTTTCTCTAATTTGCATGAGATAGAATAATTTGCCGGATTGGATTAGCTAATAGGGACAGCTTCGATTTTCTTGTCTCCTAATGACAGGAACATGATATCACATTATAACTTCTCCAGTTAAGTCTCTGACTGACATCACCTCGCAGGTAACATTACCAATTTAACATTATCAAATTTCGCAAAAGAGCTATTTTTAGTTCAAACAAAAAAAAAATAATAATCAGCAAGATTAATAATCTATCTATTTGAACCAGAACTACAAATCAATGTAAGTGATTTATATTAATAAACATAATTTGAACATAATTCGTTTTTCAACTTAACATATAAAACCATCTAGATAATATTTTTACACTGGACAATCAGGTGGAAATTAAAAGTGAAAGTATCCAAAAGAAATGGAGAATCCATACCAGACTGAACAGAAAGGAATGATATGGATTATTATCCAGGTATCTGGACAGAAGGACCAAATTATACTTAACTAACAAGCGCACAATCCAGAAAATACTTATAAAATCTTTATGGAATTACTGGTGAGAGCTATGGGCCACTGCAAGAACTTCATTAAAATTCAAACTTTCCAATCAAATGTTTTGAGAATAGACGCACTGTTCTATGTGACAAATTTGCTCCACAAAGACTTGGACATCCAAACGGTTTCATATACTGCAACATAGCACTATAAAAACTTCCACCAGAGATTGAATAACAACACGAACCCATTAGTCCAGACACTTCTTTCACGATCCCGTACATCTTATCCCGCTGACGTTTAAGGAGGTGGCTCGGACATTTTCTTAATTAATATGTAATATCCATAGATTTGCTTAAGGCAATAACTTTGTAGATGGTAACTTTTTAAACCTGCCTAATACATATTCTTGTTTAAATAATTACAAAACAAACACAAAGCTCGTAAAGAGACACAAGGTAATAATATTATTAATGGAAAAATTCAAACAACAAAGCCATTCAAATGAGTCTCTAAATATACAGGTGAAAAATTAGCTTGTCAACGTTTCGCCAATTCAGGCATTATCAGGGTTAGTGTTTCCCAAATGCGATACCGAGACGAGACTTGTTCTTGCATACTTGATCATGGTCTTGATCTTGCGCAAGAGTCTCGCAACAATATTGCAGTTACTTATCAGCTTATTACTGTAAAGTATTTTTTAGATAGGAGAAGCCTAACTAAGCCCGAATGAAGAATTAGAGGAATTAAATGCAAAAGTGTGTTGGTTCTACCAATTATTTACATATAGTAACTAAGATAGTGAATTATTAGTGATTATTTTGCCTCAATTTTTATTTAAAAAATCGACATTTTTACCGGTCCTGGTATTGGTTTCCAACAGTTAGGCGGCCTTGGTTCTCGTCTTGCTAAGTGCAAGACCAAGACCGATTTTGGGCAACACTGATCAGAGTAAAAAAACCATTATCACATATGTATATATATAGAGAGAGAAAAAAAAATCAATAAATGAAAATATATTGCAGTTGACATCTCACGAAGCTATCCCAATACATATTGAAGGAAAGAGGAGGTTCTATTATCACAGCTAAGGAAGGTTATATTGAACAGTTGATTAGCAGGAATACAATGAAGAAAAGTAAAAAAATAAAATAAATAAACATAATAATACAAAAGGTGTAGAATAAAATAAAATGACAATTAATATAAGAGCTAGAAGGTATATGTAACATCCATTCCCAAGAAACGCAGTGGATGCACGGCCATTTCACAAGTAATTTTACAAAAAAAGCACAAAGCTCGAAAAGAGGACATAAGGTAATAATCGTTGGCAAGTTAACTTTTCACCTGTATGTTGGAGACTCATAGATTTGTTTGGATTTTCCATTAATAATATAATAAATAATTTTATTAATATTGTTAATTGTTTTATTTCTAACTATTATAACATTCCTGCTTCAGCGAATAAATAGTTAGTAAACTATGACGTTTTAATAATGTTGAAGAATGAATGAAGACCTTTTTGAAAAATAATTTTATTGTAACGTAATACACAAGTGAGAAAAAAAAATATAATAAATTTCTTAGTTTATACCGACTAAAATATTTGTTTAAGAATAATATAGTTCGTATATTGAAAATCACTTCTGAGTTGGATATTCAGTGGTGGAGAGTGGTCAGGTACAGATGTCTCTCGAGTCAGTTCTGTACCCAATCTGCCTAGTAATGTTACAATACAACGTAAAACGCCGTCTGTTTTCATTTTCACTATCCCTATAAAAACAACAGCCATAAAAGGAGTAACTGTAGTGAAATGATGAAATTTAAAGAGAAAATTTTGATGTGCCTAAATAAAGAAACAGTACCCGGAAGTGACGTCACTTCTTAAAAAAAAATATTTCTTAAGTTGTTTTATATCACTTAATATTTATATAATCTGTCATTAAATATCTCCCTGATTAGGTTGTTTTATTAACATGGTAAAATTAATTTTTTATTATTGTTATTAATTTATCATGAAATTATTCTATAAATTAAACTGAGAGAACTGCAGATTAATATAAGCAAAATAAAAATATGTCAACGATCTAAGTACGTTTTATTTCATTTAAAAATATCAATTTTATTTTCGGCTCCCTGTCTAAAAAAACCTAAATATTGTTATGGATAACATTTTATAAAAATATGTTGATTTGAAGAGGTCGAAAAAAAGTTAAAAAGAAGAAAACACTCAAGAAGCGATTTTTTTAAGACAGTTGAAATGTACAGGTATATATAAATAAATAGGTTTATATATTTTCATTAAGTTTATATACCAGAAATATATACACCGATTAATATTTTCAGTAAAAACCAATTTGATTATTAAATCTAAAACATTTCACTAAAACCTTAGTCTCTTAATCTCTTAACGAAAGATATTCCATTATAACTCTGTCTATTTAAGGTATGACCACTGTAATATCCAATATCATATAAATTTGCGGATAGGAATGTTTTGTTAAACTGACTGGTTAGAGCGAATTGACGATATCGAACCGAGAAGTTCAACTACCCGTGAACCGCTGTTCTAACCACAGAGCTCTAGTGAGGAACAATAGAATTAATTAAACAGCTGAACCAATCTGACAATCCCTGCCTCAATCCAGACCTCTTCAGCGACTTAGGAGGGGAGAACTAATGTGCATTTAATTGCAATCATTGGAACAGATATAGTGATGGGGTTACGACAGGATCAACCTCCATCTTATGATAAGTATCGATTAATTCTAAGCAATATATTTTATAAGATTTACAACGAGAATGCCTACTGAATAAAAAATATAGGGTCGGTGTGGTCGAACGAGCTAATACTCGTATAAAACACGCTTTGCCCGGCAGCCTGATAAACAGGTTACGAGTTCGAATCCCGGTAAAGGGGGCTTTTAACTCTGCCATTAATCTCCTATCTTCTCCCCTCGCCCGCAAAAAACTCCGTATACCCGAAAAGACGAGGTAGGGGAGAAAAAAATTAAAAGTATTTATATAAGAAGTGTTTCCGAGAAAGGTGATCTAAGTGACGAAAAATTCGCAATTATTTGGGGGTTTTTCCACGTTAAGTGATCTTGAGATAATCGATAATAGAACGCATTCTAATTCAAGCCCAAAAATGATTTCTAATTTCCCCATCTATTCAACCATTTTCAATGAGCTAGGACCTAAATACTCGAAAACATCAATCTATTCACTTTAATATTCCCATTATTTTAGTTGGGCCGGTATCCATGTTTAACAATAGTTGAATTAGAAGGTCTGTTTCATTATTCCCATATAACATTGTATCATCTATATAAGACAGCAGGACGGTCTAGCCTTAGACTTAATTATCTGTGGTCCAGCCAACGAAGTCTCGTTTTCGCTAGCCTTCTTCAGACCATGTTGAACATCATAGGCGAAGACTTCGAAGAAGACCGAGGGCGAGGGTGAATGGCCATTTTGTACAGTTTATGTGGCTCTAAATTTCTTGTGGATAGCTAAAGTCGTATTAAAGTTATAACATTTTTTGTGATTTTCGAATAAAAAATCATGTGAGGGATGAAAACTTTAAGCCTGGAAAAATAGCTGAGCTAGTGCAAATGGTTTTCTACGATTGCGTGCGACACATTTAGGGCCATAGCAATCTCTAGCACTGATTGGGTGGGATTTTGATCAACAATGGCCTTAACATTGCTCGTTTCAGTTTCATCTGAGCGACCAGACCATTGAGCATCATTGATGTCAAAATGTCTTGAATGAAATTTGGCAAACCAATTTTGACATGTGCGTTCGGTTATGGCATCATCCCTATAAACACTGCAACTTTTTCTATGATCTTCTGCAGCACGCTTACCTTTTTTAAAATATTTAAAAATACAACAAAATATGCAGATAATGAATGATATTTTTTTCCATTTTCACATTGCAATAGCAAACACTAAGCTGGTTTCAACAAGAATTAATACATATTGCTGTTGACATATTACAAACAGGATAAACAATGCACCTTAGGGATTAATTTCTCACATAAGAAGTATATAAAAATAAACAGAAATACCGAAACGACTTATATGCCACCCCAGTATAACTACAACCTCGTTGTAAAATCCTGTAGGTTCAAAACTAAAAATATTTAGGAGACGATAAAAAACAAACATTTTAATTTATAAACTTTAAATTTATGTTCAATCTATATTATATTTTAAAAACAATGATGTAATATTTCAAGGAACTTTTGTTTTTTTGAATAAGAAAATGTACGAGGCCAAGATTGACTAGAAAAGCGCAAAACCGTAGACTTCTACAAAACTAGATAGAAAGGAATAATTTTAAGGTTAATTTATATTGTAAATATAAGCAATGGTAAGATTTGAGTAAGTAGACAATTTACTGTGATTCAATTACTGCAGTATTAAAGATAAAGGCGACATAGCTAAAAAAAAAAATTCTTAAAACCAAAACTAACAACTATCCACCTACTTAAAATATTAAACCAAATGGAGTTCTCAAATAGAAATTCTTTTTCACATAATTCCTTTGCAGAGAAACTTTTCAACTTTAATTGATCGTTACTCCTTTCATGAGTTCGTTTTTGTTTTTGGAAAAGAAAACTCCGAAACTTTGAAAAGAAAGAGTCTTTGTGTTAGCGAAATATTTCATCAGTCCTCTGAAGTTGAGGAAAAAAGAGGGTAACTCTCTTGTTTTATATTTTATGACTGTGTTTCCATCAACAAGAAATCCGTTAAAGCCGTCAACATGAATGATTTATAAGCAACCTTGCATTACAAAGTAACTTCTTACATCTAGAATCTTTAGTAGAAAGGTCTTCTTATATCTTTTAGATCCAATGTCATGAGATAAATTTTCAAATTAGAATATTTTAACAAACGAAAAGTTAATATTTCATTTATATTTCAACAAAATGATTCTAATGCTAAAAGATAGGATTCAAACTGGAATTTTTCTTGATGATTTTTTCTCTAAGGATGTGTATAAACTAAGAGCAGGTTTTAGTTTGAATACGACTAGCAAATATAGTATAAAATATTTTTTTTTTTCCAACGGCCGATGATCGACTCTGGATCGAGTTAGAAGATTTTCCTAGCACACAGCTACATTAACGCATATTATTATTAACGCAGATATTAAAGGCAATATATCTGTTGATTAGTTAGCAAATGAAACAACAAAAAGACAGGTTGATAAATACCACATACCTTTTTCAGACATCACGCATGAATTTAAAATTTCAATGAAGACAGAATGGCAGGAAATTTAACATAAGAAGAAAAGGGGATGTTTTATAGATCTCACTGCCCACTGATAACAGTCGAACCCTGATTTGGCAATAGCGAAGCTCCTAGAACTTGGATAAGAACGATGTGCGGATTAAGAATTAGTAATGCTATTTCAGGTACCAACCTACATAAGTTTAAAAGAAAAGATACAGATTATTGTGAATTGTGTTAAGTTAAGAAAGACCCGAAACATATACTGACGTCATGCATTAAATATACTGAAGAACTGTACCTTTTCGTCAATAAAATTAAAACACTAATAAATAATGACAGTCCATCTAATACTGATATGATAACAAACCCTAATTCTGCTCTGAAAGCGTTATGAAACTTTGTAAACTCCACACCAATTAAATTATAAAAAATAAAGCCTGTTAATTAATGATCTAGCAAAATAATCATTTTGAATAAGTATTATTTTAAACTTTGGCTTATGGCCTCTTACTAAATCCTTGTTTTAAAAAAAAGATATTTTATTATTATGGACACAATTTAAAAGTATTTACATATTTTATCTAAGCTTCGTATACCCTTCTTCTCAGTTTAGTTTATTTTACGTTTCATAGAAATTTTATTTTACATATTTTATGGATATTACACATTTTTACAAATTTGGAGTCTATAAACACGTTGTCCATATTTAGACGACAAAGAACACTATTAGTATATTGAAACAAAAAATAAATATAAAGAATGAAATGAATTTCCAGATTAATATGTACCTGAAATATTAATAAGAAGTTCTAAAGTAGTTTCAACTACCGATTTTGTATTTCGTATTCAAAATTTATTATAAAGTATTTCGAGACGTGTCCTAGAGAATTTATTTAGTTTAATCTGCAATATGCCAAAACTCATATAAATTTCTAAAGTATCGAGAAATTAAAGAATTTATGAATGAAACTTTCCCTTAAGACACTCATACAGGTATGTTACCATGACAATGGAAAGGAGTTGATCTCTTATTATTTGAACACAAAACAGTCAGGAAATTTGAGAACCAATTTCAAACTGCAAAGATTTTGATAAAACATCGTACTCATAAAATAATTAAAATTAAAAATCACTGCCAACACCTTTCAAACTAAAATATTGAGTATTCTTCGATAAAAGGTTGTTTTTTTTTTAGGAAAAACAAAAACCAGTTTAAGTGCAATTAAACTTAAAATTAATTAAGTGCAAATGTAAAGTTGGAAAACAAAAGAAATTTACGTTCTGGGAACTTTGATTTAATTACTGAAATTAATAGAAAAACTTTTACCATCTTAGTTGAGAAGTTGCGTTCTGATTAGTGACATAATTAGAACAATTTGCTCTAATTTTAGAAAATTATAAATTTTGTCCTTCAAGCAATGTCCCTCCATTCATCTTTTTATTTATTTTTTTTAATAACATTAATTTATCAAAAAATAAATACATACTTATGTACATATTCTAAGTGTTTGTTTACACTTAATTCTTACACCTTGTTTACACCTTTAACTATTAAGTTATTTTATAATGGTTATCTATTAGTTAGTTTTGCTATTTGTTGACGTTGTACTCGATTCATTTATATATTTTTCCATATTCCGTTACACATTTAGTCCCTTCGATTGATTACGCTGAAAATTAAAAACTCTAAAAGAATAATGTACAAAGTATCATACGCGAATTTAACTTTATTTCCGTTTAGCTATTTCTGTAGAAATAAAATAAAATTAAACAAAGCATAATACTGTAATGTCGCATATGTGTGGTTAGTCTATTACTAAAATTGTTTTAAACTAAATTTTACTTAAATAAACTATTAACTATTAAATATTCAATTCATATTTGATTTATCGGAAGTTGTCCAACATAAAATACTCAATTATCTAGTCGACCCAGTTCTATGGGAGACCTGCTGATAACGATTGATAGAACCAAAATGGCTAAATTTATTTTCCCCGTAAAAAGACTATGGCAGGGACAGGCTGTGGCCAATTCAAAAACAAACAATCAGGCGGACTGAAACAGAGCGACAATTAAATTCAGTCTACCTTTGTTTCCGAGTGAGAGGGGAGAGAGGGAGGATATAGGGAGGGAGAGGGGGGCTAGTTCCCCATGTTCCGGATAAACACTTTTCCCTGTCCACGCTAAATAATCTCTTTCACGTGCCAGAGGTAAAAAAAAAAAAAAAACTTTTTTTTATTTATTCCATGTTACCTGCAACGGGACAATATTGTTATCTTTTGTTTCTATGTTTTCTATTCAAATTTATTCTTTCATGTTTGTTTGCTACTGTGTAGTATGGGAAGGCTGAATAATTAGTGGAAGTAAAATTATAAAAGTATTCCCCCCACGCTTCATAAAATACAACAATAATAAAACTACCAAGTTTATAAAATACATATTTGATCACTCCATGTACATGATGATCTTTGCATGATATAGAGTGCTGAATACAGAGATAATAAAAATTATACAGAGCCCTGAAAAAATAATGAAAAGATGAGGGCAATGGGAACAAGTTATAAAAATGGGAAAGGGGTGATTCCGAAACGTTAAAAGAGAAGAAATAATACGGAGATATAAATATGGAAGTGCTTTTCTTCAGTAAGCATTTGGTTGGCTTCGTGAGATGTTTATTTTTTTTCATTTTTTTCTTCTTTCTGAATATATTTGATCTTGTTTCTTCTGCCCTGACGATGCCCGAATTGGCGAAACTTTGGCAAGTTAACTAATCATCAATATGTTGGAGACTCATGGCTTTGTATTTTGGATTCTTCCATTTATAACATGAACACCTTATGTCTCTTTTCTAACTTTATGTTTATCTCATTAATATGAAATTTTGAAATACAATATATATTTTATTATTTTATATTTTTATAGCAAATATATATATAATAATAATAATGTTTTATTTATTCTGGGACGAGTCCCTTTAGAATAATACAGAGAAACAAAAATGTGGGCTAAGGAGCCTCAGAGATACATAAACAAGAGTGTAGTTTGATTAAATAGTATAAAAAAAAAAATATTTAGAGAAATTATAAGTTACTTTCTAATTTACATCAGCTAATAATAAAAATAAAAAATTGAAAATAAACATGAAGTAAAAATAATAAAGAACGACCTAATAATTTATATACATATTTACAGTAGTAACTATTTACAATTTTATGATGAGGACTGGATGGATAAGAAATGATTAAACAGTTGGGATTTAAAGGTAGGAAGGGTTTTGGATTGACGGATGTGGGGAGGGATGGCATCTATATGATATATATATAACACAAAATTACCTTCCTCAACCATAAACACACTCAGAACTAAGAGAACAGTGGCTTACTCACCCCACTTCCAATGTAGACATATTTAGGCATATTTCCAATTCTAAGTGCGTTTTTGGCTGTGGCAATAAATTCTGTTATATCTTCCTATGTCTTCGATTAAGTTGGAACCTTTAATTAATATATGTGACTAATCACCTCCTTGTACAATCGTTGATTAAGAAAAAAGTATTTCCTTACAAAGTAATGGACCCAAGTTCCTTCATGGATTGTAGTGATACAGGTTAAATCATCACATATGATAAATCCTACCTGTAAAATTAACTAGATTATTTCAGTATTTAATGTAGTACGAGCATATATCCATAAATAAGTTTAAAAATTTATAAAGTTTATATTAGTTTTTTAATAAATCTTTTATTTTAATTAATTTATCTGTCTATATTACATATGTTTTCTATATTTTTTTGCGATTAAATATTTCGTTGATTTTCATGATTATTATTGGAAGTCGCTTTCCAGTGGATACCAGGCCATTGCGGGCTCCACGGAAATGATGAAGCTGATAAACTGGCCAGAATAGGTTCTGGAATGATCCAACCCGATATTCCTCTGACCATGGATTCAACAAAAAGAATCATAAAGCAGACCCTCCAAAGTTCACTGAAAGAGAAATATGTACAAACAATTGAAGGGAAACGATGGAATGGATTGCTGGAAGAAAGTGGCAGGATTCCTAGAGACCTCCCTAGAGGGCAACCCGTGGCATGCTTTAGAATGCTGACAGGCCACGATTTCCTTCAGAAGCACCTCCACCGCATCGGTGTAAAAGATAGCCCGACATGCCCTCTATGTTCCTTAGACATGATGACTGGAGAACATCTGGATACATGCCCTGCATTACAGGACATAAGATGTTGCTTTAATGAAATGGACAGCTCTTATGCTCGGAGAGCAAAACTGTATTGGACTGCAAGAGCACGCATGGCTAACGAAGCAGGCATTACTTAGGCGTAGGAAAAAAAAAAAAAAAATGATTATTATTATTTTCTCCAAGTATAGTATTATGTAATTATATTGAAAAATGTCAATTCACAATATTCATTATTTAAATGAATATATATGTTAAGAGTTTGGTATTTTGTTATGGCATACGTTAAATGTTTGTTCCGTAATCTTCATATTAAATACTGTCTCAGAATTTATCATAGTAAAAATCATTTGGCCTATCATGCCCACGAGGCGAATATCAAAGAATGTAATTTAAATTTATTATTTTGCGGATATGTTAAACTTCATCACGAAAATTCATCACTAAGGATAAATAAGCCTGCAAAAAATCAATAAATTTACTTATTGTAAGTATCCTTAAACAAAATTAACAATTAATTTATTAAAATAATATATTGATTAATTATACATACAAATTATTAGTTGGTTCACTGTTACACCAATTATTTTAATTTTATTATAACTGTTAAATTGACTTTTCTACGCGGGGCATATTATATACAACATAAATTAAATGGCAACTTATTATATTAAGTTGATTTAAATAATTAAACTTACAGACATTCTGATATTCCTAGCCAAGTAATAAGAAACCTTATATCAAATAATAACCAACTTCATCTCCCTTAAATTGGAAATAAATTAAAATTTAATTGAAATACATTTTATTAAATTGAAACAAAACTGTTTCGTATAATATATATTAATAATTTATAGCAATGAACCTCTCATTAATTATTTATACAGTTCAGTAATAAAATTGAAAACATAATTGCATTCCCTGAAAATATTTATCAAAACAAAATATTAAGAATATTCTATTTAATAAAATGTGAAACCAGCCAAGTTATTAAAATTTATTAGTTAATAATTCATGAGGTTAAACGAAAATTATGATTTTCTAAATTAATAGAATTTGTATACATAGCTTTTAAAGGCTTTTGTCTGTTGGTGGAAATTTTCTTATCTGTTTAATTAGTGAAGTCCTGCAACTTCAATGATTTAGAGAGGAAGGCAACCTCAAGGTTGAGCATAACAATGATCAATTACTTTTTGATTATAATTTAGTTGCTATTTTTTTTTTTATGTTTTTTTTTTTTTTTTTTTTTTTTTTTTTTTTTTTTTTTTTTTTTTTTTTTTTTTTTTTTTTTTTTTTTACGTAAAGTGTGAATGCGATATTACCTCCCTTTAACCATTGTTGAAGTGAGAGAATGTTATATTTTCAATAAATAGAAAAAGTAATGACCAATGAACTTTTCCCCACATCTTTGTCAAGTTCATGGGTTGCAAATTTATTTATTTTATTATATATTTTTTTAAAAGGTTGCCGAGTTTTAAAGGAAATGCAAAGAACGTTTTCCTAAGCTATACTCTAGCTTATTCTAGCAGTGATCAAAATATCGGACTTAAAATATCGACTACCGTAAGATGGGGTAATTTTGGGATTGAGTGGGTAACTTTGGGACAGCGGGTAAAATTTACCTGGTGGTTGTACACAGTATTGTTTGAGTCTGCAAAAACGTGCTTTGTGTAGAGGCATGAGGCACAAGCGAAAGTTTCATGAAAAAGGTAATTTTGAAAAAAGCAATAGAAATAAATAAAACCTAATTGCATAACGAGTGTAGTGAATTAAGGTTCTCAAACTGCCGCAAAGTAGCAGCGCAGTACATTTTCTATATATATATATTTTTTTTTTGTATTGAAAATTAATACATTTTGCCACATTAAAGGGTATTAATATTAAGACTACATTAATCATTCACACAACATGTAAGATAATAATAATAACTAGTAGGCCCGTGCGAAAAATTCGCACAGCATGTTGTTATCGAATGCCAGATTAATAAGAAAAGAAAATAATGCAACCTTTCAAAAGATAAAGAAATCAAATGTTACTTTATCGATAAATATAATCGACAAAGAAAACAAAAATTAATTTAAATCTTCATTTTTGTTTGGAACCAACATGTTTACAAATTTCAGTAAGCTGTATCTTTGCTAAAAATTGTCCGATTTCGATGTTTTTTTTTTTTTCATTGTGTAGGGGGTCACGGGCGTAAACAAGGAAAAAGTGTGTAATTTTGTAGTTATTCGCAAATAAAGTTTGTTTTCTTCTATAACTTTTTTGCCTGAATTTTCGGGATGATTGGACTATTTTGTCCGCCTCAAGGAGAAGGAAGCGTTCCGGAGGAACTATCCGGGTCTTGCTGTACGCATCAAAATCTTCTAGATCCAATTTGTCCCGTATCGATCTACAGACCTACCATTGTTCAGGTATTGAAGCCTAGCAAAATGTTTGTATCGACTTTATTGATTGTAGAAAGAAAAACAAAAGTGGAGAATACGATTCGCTAACCCCCCGTGAAATTCTGAATCCAACGGTTAGAGCATGACAGGAGCTTATATTTGGTACAAAACCGATTTCGAGCCTTACTGTAATAATATATGTACGGATAACTAAGATAGAGATAATAAAGAATAATAACTAAGATATAGATAATAAAGAATAATAACTAAGATAGAGATAATAAAGAAAAAGAAATATAGAAAAATAAAATAAGTAAAATTATTCCAGTTAAATTCAGGCTTTAGTACGTTACAAGAAATTCATATATTTCGTGATTCGAAGCAATACATCATTTCTTATTTCAGTGAGATTAAAGTCATTAAAAGTGAGACGTAATCTATATAACAATTTATGTTAAGAATACAGTTTAATCTGAAATTAATCTTTCACCAAATCATTTTGTTTTCTAATTTATTTGGATTCATACATCTCGTGATATTCACCTGGGTTTTATTTAGCTAATACGTTAATAATAGAATCATTTTTTTTTTTTATCATGGATTTAGGATTTATTTATTTGAGTATATTATGTTTTTTTTTTCTGTTATATTCTGTTAATACTGGTACAGAAGTTGAACATTGGTTACATCCTTGGGTATTATTTAGATAATACTTGCCTCTATTAGGTTATTTGTTTTACATGACAGGATAATAATCCCAATTAGTTTGTATTTTTCTTTCGCTCAGTTAATATGGAGTGGGGTGATAAAAAAAACCGAATAGCTGTAAATTTTACAATTGAAGAAAAATGTAATCGCCAAAATGATCGAGTGTACGCACACAGCTCTAAAGAAGCCCAGGAAGTCATTGGAAGAATGGAAAGAGGTCATCACCCTTCAATGGTTTGGTGGAGAGTTTGCTTTGATGGCACCAGAAAGTTCCATTTTTCGGAAAAAGGGGTTTCTACAGCCGCTAAAAACTAACAGGACGAGCGCTTTCCTCAAGAAGTGCTCCGTGTTGCTATTGATGACTGGCCATGGAGATTAAATACCTGTGTCAAGAAAAAAGGGAATATTTTGAGTAATTTATTTTATTTTTTTTACTCTCTGTACATATACATTTTGTTTACTAATAAAGTTATCGAAAAAATTAATTTTTCTGTTGAAATCTATATATATTAACTTACAACAATATTTATGACAGGACTAGGTAGATCCTTAACAAGCCTGTTCTATCTCTGCCTGTTTGTAGATTTGTTGATTCTATCTATTCATCTGCTTTTTGGCTTTCCACGTGGACATTTGCCTTCTGCTGAGGCATTCATTGTTATGTATAAGGTGGAATCCTCGGCTTATTATCATATATTTGTTTTGTCTTAATTTTGTAGACCGATCTGCATTGCATCTCATATGAGACACTTAGCGAGTTTCTCAATGTCCTCTAGATTATTTCCAAGGACAACTGCGTATCCAAGGATGTTATGATTCATTTCAATGTGGACACCTCCATTTTTCTGTGATGTTTATATAACCTTCTCCAGCGCTAAGTTGAACAACATCCGTGATAGTCCATCTCCTTGCCGTAAGCCCGTGTTGGCTTCAGATACCTCTCCTTGTGTTAGGCCTCAACATTTAGGGTCGTTCGTGTACACGCCTTCGTCAATCTCACCAACTTACTGGGAACTCCCAGTTCAATCCTGATTTTCAAAGACAGCTCTTGTCCATAGAATCATAGGCTGCTTTGAAATCGGCAAATATTGCGTGGACGTCCTCAGCTACTTCCCATCGCTCTTTGAATACTTGTTTTAGGATGAAGATCTTGTCTTGTGTTCCTCCCTTTTCTGAACCCAGCTTGGTGGTCGCCTATTATATTTTCCTAATACCGATATATCCGGTTTAGTAAGATATTGGTCATTATCTTGTAGACAACCTGAAGGAGCTTGGCGTCCCCCCATATTTAAACAGTTCTGATGGTAAGTTGTCTATCACTGGGGCCTTTCGATAGTTATTTCTACATGTAGTCTATCTGGTTTTTCAGCCTCTTCTGGGTCAAAAAGGTCATCAGTGTGGTCCATGTCTTCTTCGTTCTTGGGGTCCACTTGATTGAGAAGTTCCTGGAAACGTTCTTTCTAGAAGTTTAATATTTTTCCCTTAAATGCCGTAAGAATGTCGCAGTTTTCCGATCATTTGCTTATTTCTCGCTTTATATTCTTTTCTTTCCTTTCTTTTCTATTATTATGAACACAGACACAGATATATATATATGTATATATATATATATATATATATATATATATATATATATATATATATATATATATATATATATATATTTATTTTGTCATTGATCCTGAGTATCATGTGACATATTTTTTGGCTTATTGGGTTGGCTTCGCCTTTTAAAGAATAGGTTTATAGTATCTCTTTCATTCTCTGAATTTATGTTAATATTTTTATTGCTCCTAACTCATTCTTTTATTTACAATATGTCCTTATATTAGGACTGTAAGATTAGTTTTATGATTAGTAATGATTAATAATAACGAACCATATGACTTTACATCAGACAAATTTAATTTCTATAATATATCACAGGTTTTATTGTAATATCTGTAATTGATAGAGTCGTTAATTCAATAAAAATTAATTACCAAGCTACTGTTACATGAGGCGACTAGGTCCACAGAAATTAACAGAAGTGTTAAAAACCTTTCTACTCACACCTTTTGAAATCATTGATATTTTCCATATTGGCGACGACAGCCTCTTTTATAGAAGATAAGTAGTGGAAATATTTGAGAGAAAAGAAGAACTAGATGGAAACATGGATGAATTTAACACCTTAAATAAATACTTGGTTACCGTGCATTGTCTAAGAATGTAGAATACGAGTGATAAGAAGTTTTTTCTTTCTACTTTTTGTAGAACTTATAATTATAACTTATAAAATGAACGCAACGAAAATAGAAGATGGATAATACTTAAAACATACTTAACCCCTGATTTCTTATTACTACCCTCAAACGTTCGCAGCTGGAAAGATCCTTATTCTAGCAGTTATCTTTGAAATCTCCTTCACATTATCAGATATATCTAAGACGCCTAATTAATGTTACTCAACTTCAATATCAGAACAAGGGCGAAGCCAAAATGGGGGAGTGGTTAGGGATGAATCAATCTCTATTTCGTAAAATATCACAACTAGTGTTGCGCAAAATCGGGCTTGGTCTTGCACCTTGCTAGACCAAGACCAAGACCACTTAACTGTTGAAATACCAAGATTAAGGCTGGTAAAAAAAATTTTTTTAAATAAAAATTAAGGCAAAATTGTTACTAATTCTTGACAATTTTAGTTAATATATGAAAAGAATTGGTATAACCAACATAATTTTGCATTTAATTCTTCTAATTTTTCATTCAGGCTTAGTTGGGTTTCTTCTATCGAAAAAATTACAGTACTATCTCTATAGTAATAAGCTGTAACTGCAAGAATGTTGCGAGACTCTTGGGCAAGACCAAGAGCAAGCCCAAGACTGGGTGCCCTAGACCAAGACTCGTCTTGATCTCGCATTTGGGCAACACTAGTCACAACTCAAAAATAAAAGATTTTCCAAACTTTGCGTAATCGTAATCACTCCGATGTTTATTATTTAATACGGTATCCATGTGTAAAGAGAATTCGTAATATGTGATTAATGAATAATGATTCAATGAATTGGTATGCCCGTTTAAGTTATGGTTTAATATTGTATAGTATTTTCGTATGTGATCGTTAACTGTTGGCATTTGTAGCTCTTTATGTAAAGTTATGTTACTGACGTACTATAAGCCATTACATATAATTTATTTTTATTAATTGTACAAATGGTGTTGATGAACACCTGTGTCAATATTACTTGTGTCGTTAATTTTCACAAAATAATGTAATAAAACTCAGTAGAGAACTTGAAAAAAAAAAAGAACTGTCGTATGTAAGCTGTGTTATACAAGCTATAAAATCATAAAGGGAAGCAGCCAGTAATTAACTAAATAAAATCACCAATTAAGCATATCTGTAGGTCGAAACGTTTGCCTTAACGAGAGTTGCTCTAAAGGTTGCGTTACGCAAGGTTCTGATGTCAAGAGAAAGGTCATCGCGGACTTGGGCGTTTCATCTCTTCACTGACCCCATCAGCGGTAAAGGAGGTCATCAAACGTGCAAAAGATAACTTCTGGAATCCAATTCAACAAACTGAATTAAAATAATAAACACCATTTGAAGAATCTAATAAAAAAAATCAGCAGTTGGAGGAGTTGATTGATATAGATAAAAGTACAAACAGTTAATAAATCTTATTTTATGATTAAGTAAAACTGTATTTAGTCTACAGTAACTATTTCTTCTTTCTCTTCAAATCACCGTATCCTCGATTTCCCTGACTCTTGACATTATTTCTTTTTATATTTATCGCGTCTTATGTTTATTTTGCTGCTTAATCTCTTGAATTATACAGCTTAATAGTTGATTTCATTGTTGCGTTATCTTTCCTTTATAACTTCTTAGATAATTTATTATATCTTGAAGGTAGTATTTTAAGTCCTCTTCTCTTTTCTCAGTAAAAATCTGATGAGCACCCTGGCACCAACATCTATAGCTTCGCTGACGACACTTTAATTCTTTTTCCTCTCAAAAATCCAACTATCGCATCAATTTTCCCATGAAAATCATCTCCACGACCTTGTGGTTACACAAATAGAAAATTAAAATAAATAGCAGCAAGTCAAATCAAATTAGCTTCTTCCAAAGGAACATTTCGTGTCCTGTCATGACAATAGACAACAGGTCATTTCCCGCAAAAACTCATGTACGGTATATCGGACTACACTTGGACAGAAAACTCACGTGAAACATAAACAAACAATTTAAAAAACAGAAACTGACCAGACGATACAAACAACTGTCACATCTCTTGAATTACAGGTCTCCACTCAACTTGCAAAACAAGCGACAAGCTTACACCGTCTTAGTAAGGCCTATCTGGACATACGGAGCAGACCTTTGGGATTAACAAAACATGTCCGCATAAAAAAAAACTCGAAATAGTTGGGAAAATCGTAAATTCACCTTGGTTCATTTCAAATTACACCATACACAGCGGACATGAACATATCAACACTAAAATCCTATAGACATAACAAATACACAACATTCCACTCTTCAACTATTAATCATCCAAATCCACTTGTCCTCTCGCTTTCTTACTCCCTGTTGCGGGGTGAAAATTGACAAAAAATAAAATGGTTGTGGCCTAGGGATCTCTTACACACAAGACATATAATTATCAAGAAAAAAGAAGACTTAAGAATGACAACAAATTGACTTGAGGCGTTGCAATGGAGTTGCAAATATAATGAAAAATAAAATAAAATATTTAAAAAAGCCCTAATTAAACAAAAACCAAAATGAGTAATCTTTTGTGCTCCTATAGGCTAAATGTTAGTCTATAGAAAATCCCTAAATCTTGGGAGTAAGGTTGCAAATAATTGCCGATTAGTTGACGCAAAAAAAATTGTTCGAAATTTCGAAATGACTAATATAATAACCATGGGTTATTATAAATAACAAATACAAATCATTGTGTGCATTTTGTAACGACTGTTGATAAGAATAGCACAATTGTTCAATAAACTCTCTATCGGCAACTAAAAATAAATTTTAACAAAACAAGCAAAAGAGAAAAATACATGTTAATTCATTTTATAAACATGGAAACGATCATGGCATCATAAAACAAAACAACCAAACACCTGCTGTCAGGAAATGAACATGTATATCCTGAGGTATACGTAGCAGATATTGTAAATCCAACTGCAGATATGACTGTAGGCTACCTCGCTGGTATGTTCCGTTTTATTGTCCAACTCCTCTTCCATGCTAGGGACAACGGCAATGGAAATACAAATCTCAGCAGGGTTTTAATCTAATATATTCGTGAATATTAATATATGTCTGGTTTCAATTATATAAGCGAAAATTAAAAGTAATAATAATGAGAAATATTTTGTAAGCATTCATAAATAGTTTTTATGTTTCAACCACTGAAGAATGGTTCCATCTAAATTCCATCAAGTCACATTTACCCTCCGTCGTAAACCTACTATATCTTGTCCCATAGTATTCTTTAGCAATACTCCACCTACCCCGGTCGAACAAATCCATTACTGAGGACTACATCTTGGGAATTCTCATACAAGGCTGAAACGACAAGTAACTGCTCGTAGATTCCGATTACTACAACACTTACACGCTCTAACTAAACTTCCAGTATTCAACAAAAAAACTCATATACACTATATCAGAGCTTCATAACTCCATAAAACCAGGGTTTTTCTCATACCTAATCCCTACAACCAAAAAGCCTCCGTAGAATCCTTAACTCGTCATTGGTCGTCATGGATGGTCTTGCCTGTGACTTTTTTTACTCCGTTTAATTTGTGGCCTTAACTACGGATTTTTTTTTAAATAAAAGATTTATGATTTATGTTAAAAAATTATTTAATTATTACTTTTTTCATAGGTTTATTAATGATTATTAATGTAAAAAATATTTATTCCAGAAACAAGCCAAAAGTTTTATAAAAAGTTCAAAAATACAAATATGATTATATAATACCACTAAACTTAAAATAAACTATTCATTCAGCCGAAGAATATTCTCGAGCACAATTCTTACAAGTAAATAGTATGATTACGACAGAACTTCTGTTTTATACTTTCGCAGTGGTCCAACCGATGTTGTCCTCTTTTGCAGTAGATCTTTGCCTAGAGGCAAAGACGTAAAACTAAACCAGAGGCATAGGAAGAAGATTCTTCCTCTTCAAATCTACGCTTACCAAGTTTGGTTAACTATTTCCCTCGAGAAAAGAACATTTTGATAGATTATTAACACTAGTCGCTCATGAGGAAGACTCTCAAAAATCGTATATTTTTACCGCATCAACATTCGCCGTGAGAAAATGTCTCATGAGAAGGAATCGCGAAAAGAAACAAAGGGCTAGAGACTGATAAGAAGATGGCAGAGTGCTGACGGGGGACCTGGAATAGGGAGAGACTGTGAACTAGAGATTCTAGGAAGATTGGATGCATATCCTGCTTCTTGGAGGTCCTAGACCGAATCTACGATTAAACGAGAGAAATCATCGCGCAGCGACCAATAAGGGGTTAATGCTTCCTATTATGTCACAAATAAAATTATCCATAAATATCTCAATATTCTTCTTCTTCTTAATCAATTCTTCTACTACCGTTAGATCAGTGTAGAGGATCCTGTTCATAGAGCCTCATCCATTTATCTCCTTCTTGCACCAGCTGACTGCGTCTATTCCGGTTCATTCCTCTCCTATAGAAATCCTCTCTGATTGAACCTTTCCAGGTCTTTCTGGGCCTTCCTCTCGGCATTCTTCCTTCCACTTTTACTTCATATATAGTTGTAGCCGTTCTTTCCTTCTGCATTCTTTTGACATGGCCAAAATATCTCAATATTCTCTTTGTTGGACCGAACCAGATATTCCTCATTTAATTCTAAATTCGTTGGACAACTAAACACTCTAGTTCGTAACCTTTCATCCACAGCAATTCCTGACTACCTTCTGAGGCGTCTGAAAAGAAGAGGAGCCTCCTAAATTAATGTACTCACCGAAGTTCTTCCAATTGGTAGATTCTTCGCAAATTCCAATCATATCATATTTTATATTCTTATGACATATTTACTATTTATAGGGGGGCGTGTGCCCAACGGGCTAACGCGTGTGAACAGCAATGCCTGGCAACTTGGGTAGAAGATAATAATAACAATAATAATACCGAATTCACGTCCCGGTGCCAAGGTGGAATTTTAACTCTGAAATTAATCCTCCGTTCTCTCCCTAGCATAGGGAAAACCCCCGTATAGCCTAAAAGGCGAGGAGTGAGAGGACAATTAAAAAAATATACTTTTTATATTTATTTATATAGTTTTAAATTTCAATAAACGAATAAAAAAACAAATTTTTGTATTTTCAATGATTTATAAAAATAGTTATGAATGGAATCAAAATAAAAGTTAATTACATGCTATGATTAATACAATTGAAAAACCATAAAATCAGGATTCATTCAATGAATGTAATATTAATTAAAATGGAAAAAAAAATCATTATATCCAATCGTACGCTTTACCACACTTCGAAAATGAACTGACAACATAGCTTTTGTAAGTAGTGAATCAAAAAGTCTATAAACTTCTATATTAGTATTTGTAGTTCTGGTAATGAAGATTTTAACTTTGGTGACCCTTTGTGAAACAGGGGCAGGAGTTCATTAAGGAAAGCCCGAGAGCACAAAGGAGTGAAAGAGGAATCGGCTTGTTTTCACGACAAATAATTCCGAGTATCATTCAAAACAAGCAGGCGTAGAATATTTTTTTGGACGCTTGTTAAAACAAATTAATTGATAAAAAGCCTTCCGTTGGAGGAGGATTGTGTAATTTCGTCAATGAATAATTAATGACCAGGCTCAACGGACAATGATCAGAATAATTAAACATTAATTAATTAAAAGTTTAAATTCCAATTCTCGACCGTTTTCATGAATTTCCGAGAATTGAAGTCAATTAAAAATAGCCCTTATCATAAATATACAATTTAGGTACATTGGAACCACAATTTAAACATTTTATCTTAGTTTTAATTGAATAACGTCAATTACTAACAAAGGTAGAGATAATAAATTTGGAATTAAAACAAAATACATCAACTAAAATACAGAAATAATTTAATACTCAGATATATCATTTACTGTTACTAATAACCAAAATAAATAATAATTTAAATAGTAAGGAAAACGCTACACACCACTTTCACTTACCGCTCAACTTTCAATAGAAATTATTTTCTGAATATGTTGGACTATTTTAAAATTGCTGGATTGCATTTTTAATCGAGCTAAAGATAAAAGCTTACAGCTAACAAATCATAAGACCATTAAAATAGCAAAAGTCCTATTTATTATATCACCGGTTGATTATGGATTGTACGATCCGTTGTTTGTGGATTGTACGATTAAACCCCGCCCTCGATTACTACCTCGGGAAAATACTCGTATAGCCTAAAAGGCGAGGAAGGGGTGTAAACAAAAAAAAAGTTAAAAGAAAAAAGCAATTCAACGGTTGTAAGAGGCAAGGGTCTCAGTTTCAATACAATTTTCTTTTCAATCAACTTAAAAACGGATTTATTTATGGTAAATTTTTTTTTTTTTTAATTTGGAAAAACTATGAATGAAAAAGCTATATTCCATCTTTATTTATTTTTTTTATTTTTTATAAATTATAAATTACCTCCCATACAGTGCAACCTCCGCGTATGCCTTAATAAATTCGAAGGGGCAGCTTTGCGCACCCAAACGAAAGCAGGTAAAAGAAAATTTGCATACTTTTAGAATATATGTATGAATTCAAAGTGACGCGGATGGATATACGAGTGTCCGAGAATAGATACTACCCAACCACCTTTTTTTTCCTTTTTTTTTTTAAACCACTGCCCAATTTATATGCAAATAGAGCAGGGAGAGTTTCGGATCTGAATACCAAACTTGCTAATGCATCAGATAGGTAAAGCCATGTGTTAAAAACCTCATTAATACTTCATTTTACCCATATTTAAAGATAATACGAAACAGTTGCTTGAATAATTGTCCACAGTACACCATACCTACACATAATTTGTTCTTTTTTAAGTTCTTTAAATTTAGAACTGGGCATTAATAATTCAAGTAATATATTCAAGTAAGTTCGTATTTACAGATGATACATAAAGATTATTCAAATTTACTCACCTTATGGTATGTCAACTTTCATATAATACTTTTTTCATGATTGCTTTAATATTTGAAAATTATTTGTTGAACAGATTTTCATTTTAAAAAAAACAGGAAGGATTTTTTGTATCTTTAAAGTTAAAAAAATATTTCATCTTTCTGAGGTGAATATTTATTAATTATGTGTTCTGATTATATATTCAACATTTCGGGACTCTGCTCATCTTTGGAAATATTCTTTTTTACTTTTGTTCCTAAATATTTTCATGTATGTGTCATCCAGAATTTGTTACATTCTCATATTTTTAATTTCATTTTAGATCTTTTGTATTTAAGAACATCTATCTCTATATATAATACGGTAGGTTTGCGCAGTGAAGATACTTTTTCGTCAATCAGAAGCGATGGATTTTGATGAATTAGGTATCAAATAAAAGGGGATTTGATGGAGAAGTGACGAATTATTATTATGAATTCATGAAGGAAAAGAAACTTTATTTGTGAAAAAATATACATTATTGTAAATGATTTTTTGAAAGCACTAAATTCCATACAAAACAAGAAAGAAATTATCAAAATTAGATCATTACGAGAAAAGATACAGCTTGTATTCTTGTTTATGTATATCCTTAGCCCACATTTTTGTTTCTCTGTATTATTCTAAAGGGACTTGTCCCAGAATAAATAAAGCATTATTACTATTATTATAGTAATGTAATTTTACTGTACTACAGTAATGTTTTGATTTATTATTATGAAAGAAATAAGTTGAGTCGACTGAGAAAAAGAAAATTATTTCATCTCGTATTATTATTAAGAAAACTATTTTATCTCATAATATATTACATTAAATGATTTCTATGTTATATTGTCAACTATTCAGCGACCAACATACCTTGCGAATTATTCGAACGGGCCAACCAATTATAATCTTACTTGCGTTGTTACCGAGTTTCAATGATCAGTCAGAAATATGAAGACATAACAAACGATGACAAATAAGTGACAATATTTAGGAACAAAAGGAAAAAAAAAAACATTCCCGAAACGTTTGGTAAGTAAGAAGAATATATAAGCAACAAATATTTACTCCAGAAGGAAGAATTACTTTTTTTTCCGATTTTGTCCAAATCTCTGTATTCCAAAATATATTCTAATTCTTTCCAAATTATAATGCATATTATTAAAATACAATAACAACGGTGAAAGTTCCGAGATATTAAAAAAAAATGAAATACAGAAAAGTCGATTTATTCAATAACTGGCAAATATAATAAAAAATACAAGAAAATGTGTCAATTCTTCATCAAATCAAATTGAGCTCTCTTTTGGAAAATGTTCTTCTCCCCCATGAGGAAAAAATAGTAATATTCCTCCGAAATATCAGAGAAAAAAAGGAAAAGAAACTTTATTAGGAAATAACTCATGCAGTATATATTTTTTATCGATTGTACCCATGAAGTAGATTGATTATTTGAAAGATTACTGAATTCTAAAACAAAAAAAAAAAAAAAAAAAAAAAAAAAAAATTTAATTCGGACTATTATTATTAGCTTAGATACAGGTTAATATAATTCTTAAACATTTCGGTTTAAAATATGACTGAAGTTTTACAATTTTCTTTTTATTGGTCGATTACCGAAAAAATAGGTAATGATTCCTTTATGACGCGTCGAAGTATTTAATTCCCATGCTATTGTTTTATTTGTTCACAGGGCAATATTCATTGCGAATTGTTCAAACGGACCAACAAGTATCTTGTATTTCTGATGTAATTTTTAATCCTTCTTTTCTTATATTTTGCTGGGATAAATTTAAAATATAGTAAAACTGAAGTGCAGCTATGCAACAAACAGTCATTTTATAACAGTAGCAAAAGAGTAAATAATCATATCCAAAGTCAATAGTATCACCCACAGCAGACATCCAATTATTGGTCCTAGGAATGTTGATGCTCCATATAGTATACCTTTATTTTATTTTATCTATAACATAAATTTCAAATCATGACAATGGAGCACATCAGACTTTAGGTAATTATAACATTTTATGAACAACACAACTTTAACATGTATTCCAACCTCATTTCTAGCCATAAATCACTATGAAAATATGGGATGTTAAATTTTGAAGATGGGAATAATTTTCCCGAAACGTCAACTTAACATCTAAATCAACAAATAAACCAATTGTATATCTGGAAGTTTTCATTGGCGAAAATAGAATAATTTTTAAATCTAGTTACGGTGTCATAGTTAGGTGATGAGATCGAAATGTCGGCAAGCTGAATAAAACATTTTAGACCGAAAATGCATATTATTTATCATCCTCACAATGACATATAGGGATGTGTCTTTCTCAGTAAAATTTTTATGCTCAGAGGATTTCAGAAACTATTATTTTGGACTCGTAGGGAATCACGCAATATTACTCTTAAACTTCGCTTATTCGATTTTAAAGACTAAGCTTAACATTTGAAATATATTACATTGGTCTCTCCTATTTCTCTTTCCTTTTGGTTTTTAAATAATATTTTTTGTTGAGTATGATGTTTGATTTAGCAATTCAAGACAGTTGAGGAACCAAATCATTAAATTTAGCAATCAAAATTTGAAATTCAACGCCCAATATAACCTAAATGATATTCAATGCCATATCAAAGAAAAAAATCTCATTAAAATAAAATTTATAAATATATCAAAGACATGACCAGGAATAGTTTAATTATTATAATAACAAACTATAGATATTATTAACATTGTACCATGGATGGGTGACGATTGCTCGCTCGCCTTCTTCAACTGCTCTCCAATTTTTTCACAGTTGTCATCCCAATCCGACCCTTATCACAGCCAGGGCAGCGGATGTAATGCCGTAAGCCAACATGTGCCGCGGTCTCCCTCGGTCAAGAATTCTATTTATCTATGTGTATTCAAAGTTTTTACGGTGGATCGTAATTATCTATCCGTGCTGATTGCTTAGGTTAATTATATTCAACATCTGAAACTAGTGGACGTCTAAACGCTGGTAGCTTAATGGTATTATAAGAAAGTGGTACGCTGGTAGCTACTATTATAATAAAGTAGGTAACTGCATTAAAAACTAATGCTTAAATAGATAGTTGAACGTGAGGACGGATTGAATAATAAAAAAAAATAAACTTCAGATTTAATAACTAGAACAACACAAGTTAATGTAAGAATACTTTAACAATACTCAACTAGAAGCGGGTCTATTACCTAAGACTCAAACGAGATGAAATGCTCAACGCTTCCGGCTGCTTCAATACTTATTGCACAAACGCTCTAAGCTTCCAATTAATTAGTCTCATTTTCATGACGATAATAAGGCTTATAGAATTGAGCTATGGGGTTCCACCAAACCATCAAATTTTTTTCTGATCCAAAACGTACATGAACAACTGAAATTCTTCGTAATACTCCTTGTTTTGTCTCAAATATCCGACTTAAAAATCTTGATATTCCATATATCGCTGATTTTGCTCGATCTTTCCATGATAAACTCCAGCCCCATCCACAGGCAGATCTACGGGGGAAGGGAGCGCTTTTGGGCTGAAGCATCCTCTCTCCTCCCCCCCCAAAATGGTAAAATATAACTAGGTTTTATAGTTAAAAATTATCTCTTTAAGTATTATTGTACATGTAACACTATTTCATATAGACTGTTAGTCTCTTCACTTTTTTTCCAAAGTAATTATTATTATATATATGAAAAAAAAAGCTTTCGGGCTGAAGCCCCTCCCAAAATTAAAGTCTGGATACGCTAGTGGCCTCATCCGATCCTACTTGCTTCTTGATAAACGTCTTAAACATCTGGAAAAAAAAAATCAGGATCTCCTAACTTAAAACCATCTTACCTGATTATTTTACCATTTTGTCCTATTCACATTTACTGCTTTTATTTTAAGTGGATTTGAAACGTCCTATTCTCAATGAGATGCGATACTCTTCTAACGAATTCGAAATAATTACCTCCCAACCAGGTCAACTCTTCTGTTCAGCGGAAATTATTTCTTTAGGGATTCGTTAATTATTAAAGGCAACAATGTAAAAAGCTTATCCCACCGTCTCGAAGCTATTCATACCATTATATTAACAAGATTTTAGCACCGCGATTCCACGAAATGTTTCCTCCTGAACTCTCCAATGGATTCACCTTTCTTCGCAATATTCAAATTTTGCTACACATGTAACGAATCTCAATATTCTATTTTCGATAATTCCTCCTTTAGCTTCATTAGACAGGATCCACATCCGTAAAGAACACCAGGAAGAATAATAGTTTCTTAAGTTCTGGCTTTAAAAAACGGACATTACGGTCTTTAAAATTGTATTTATTACCTCTTAAATTTGGTTTTCATTAATTATACTAAAACCTAATATTGTTTAATTTTATTGATTTAATATCATTTAATTTATTCTCTGCGTCATTATTAAAGACTAATCAAGAGCCTAACCAAGCTTCAATATTTACCACCAAGGATATAACTTTCTTTGATACAGATGGCCATTTCTTTTTTTTTTTATCAAGTACGTATCTCAATATTTTATAAAGCATTATTTATTTTAACATTGTATGCCATTTGCTGCAGCGCATCTAGCAAATTTGATATATTAGAGATTAGTTGCGAGTTTGAATAGTTTTTTTTGTTACTAATGTAGGAGCAGGTTCCTTGGCCATTTTCTTTTCAGTCTGCGTCGATCAGGTAACAGAGAGCAGAAAATAGAAAGGACTGATGGATTGATGTGATATAGAGTAGAAGAATGAAATGAATTGTATTTGTCTTGGATATAAGATTTTACTGGTGAGATGTTTAAGTCGTTATGTATAGTTTTATTTGAAGTGTACCAAGCTGCATTGACAGTTTTTCATAGAATTTTTTATTGTGTTGTTTGTATTTTATTTATGTATGTTTGTTTTGCCGAACCCCAAATTTCTGCTCCGTACGTCCAAATTGGTCTCAATATGGAGTTATAGTAGAAGACCCTTGTTTGATAAGTTAAGTGAGGATCTGTAGTCCAGAAGAGTTGGTTATATCGTCTAGTCAGTTCTTGTCTATTATTTATTAATTATTCTAATTATTATTTACAATTATAATTATTAGCAAATTAAATTTTCTAAAAATTTTGGGACAGGCACAAGTTTACTAAACAAACTTCTTTGATTTTTCCAGCTCAATGAAGATGTTAGCTTCTGGACGTCCTTAGAATCTATGTAACTGACGGACCCACAGTGGGGTTTGGGGCTGAAATATATATATTCTTTTCCCATTGGTCCATATTTGTTTTTTTAAGTTATCTAAGCTAGGTATTCCTTTTTTTTTTTTTTTTTATCAATTATAAAGCATATTGTCATTTTACTGCAAAAAAGTTCATTAAGTGACATTTCATAACCTTAAATCACTAAGAAGTTAGATGAATTTTCCCTTCGCGAAATCAGAAAATTGTGCGCTTTGAAACATATTTGATATATAAAAGGTTTGTGTCATTTTAATGCACTTACCGAGGTTTAGTTTTTTTAATTTATAAATAATTCTAAATTAAAAAAAAAATGTTTATTATTTCATATCCATCAAAAAATTACTTGATAACTTTTTGCAATAAATCGACTATATACATCTACTCAATGTAAGCAAGTGTCAAGAAACAATACAAACAAATTATCTCTTAAAGCATTACTGTTCCTATACTTCACTGTTTTTTTTAATTATTTATTTATCTTTATTTAATGATATTGTGCCGAAATTTGTGTTTCTTGCCAAAAAAAGACTACTTAAATATCAATTCACACATATTTTTTACTATTTCTTACGGAATAATAACCGCTATAGAAATAGAGGGGGAAAAAAGCTACTTAAAAATTAAATCTTCAATCAGATACTGATCTACACTGAGATATATTAATGTTTCAGGACAAATAAATGATTATTCCGAGGTATAAATTTTATGGACTCGATTATATCTTCCAGCAATACTCCATATTTATTTGTTATAGATTGTTTTAGTAGCCGATAGAATAATAATGTACCTGGAGGTTGGTACTGTTTATCTTGTGATTTTAGCCCGTATTGCTAAGTGCTATCAAATATCCTAGCGGCTATGACCAGGGATATAGTGGATGGCCTGGGATGATTGATCGACCAACCAATAGAGGTGAACTTTCTTTCCCCTATCTTGCTCTTTTTTATTTAGTTTATCTTAAAGGGTAAATGAATAAACCTTTAGAAGAAACTCCAATAGATCAGATAATAATATTTGAATACAAGTATTTTAACGGCTTGATGTATTTTACGATCAAAAGAATTATTTTGTAAATTGAACGCCATGTTAAACATCTAAATGTCAACAAATTCAATTTCGAAAACGAAATACCTTATTAAAAAAAAAAATATATATATATATATATATATATATATATATATATATATATATATATATATATATATATGTAGATATCCCTATATATAAACAAATAAGGATTTCACTATGAAAAAAAAAAGTAGAAACTAAATCTATTACTTCTATAAAATGTTTTGTAACAACTTATTTTATTCTCTTAATAAAATTATAAAAATTGAGTTACGAGGTTTTTGCTGTCGCCGGTCAATATAGTTTTAAGGAATAAATTTGAATATTAAAGTAGACGCGAAATTTAATGATTCAAAAACAATAGAGGAAAATTGTAACCATTCAATGATGATCATGTTTATTTAATAATCTTTTAATTTAAAAAAATATATATATTTATATATTTTTTCCTGTTTATTTTTTCCAGCTCTGAAGAGAATCCCATTCTGTATATAACAAAAGAAGGTATCGAAATGTTAACAAAAAAAAAAAGAATAAACTCCAAATTTACGTAATTTATTAAAATTGTAAATTAAATGATCTAACTACCGAAAATTATAATTATTCCACAATATATATATGTATATATATATATATATATATATATATATATATATATATATATATATATAGACTGGAAATTTGCATATGAATAACGATAGCTCAGAAAGCTGAAATAAAAACCAATTTATAATACATAATATAAAAAAGGACGATTTTATTTCAATTCCTTATAAACAATTCTTTAATAAAGTTCAAGATATACACCTTTATTAACTTATCATTATTCATCTAAAACTTCGTGAATTGCTACATCTTATCATAAAACACAACTTTTTTATTCACGAAATGTCTCAAAATAGAGCATTTTATTATTAAATTAATTAATTTTATGAGGTATTATGGGCTATAAACCCTGTTGATGATCATGTTTATTTAATAATCTTTTAATTTAAAAAAAATATATATATATTTATATATTTTTTCCTGTTTGTTTTTTCCAGCTCTGAAGAGAATCCCATTCTGTATATAACAAAAGAAGGTATCGAAATATTAACAAAAAAAAAAAGAATAAACTCCAAATTTACGTAACTTATTAAAATTGTAAATTAAATGATCTAACTACCGAAAATTATAATTATTCCACAATATATATATGTATATATATATATATATATAAACTGGAAATTTGCATATGAATAACGATAGCTCAGAAAGCTGAAATAAAAACCAATTTATAATACATAATATAAAAAAGGACGATTTTATTTCAATTCCTTATAAACAATTCTTTAATAAAGTTCAAGATATACACCTTTATTAACTTATCATTATTCATCTAAAACTTCGTGAATTGCTACATCTTATCATAAAACACAACTTTTTTATTCACGAAATGTCTCAAAAACAGAGCATTTTATCATTAAATTAATTAATTTTATGAGGTATTATGGGCTATAAACCCTGTTGATGATCATGTTTATTTAATAATCTTTTAATTTAAAAAAATATATATATTTATATATTTTTTCCTGTTTATTTTTTCCAGCTCTGAAGAGAATCCCATTCTGTATATAACAAAAGAAGGTATCGAAATGTTAACAAAAAAAAAAAGAATAAACTCCAAATTTACGTAATTTATTAAAATTGTAAATTAAATGATCTAACTACCGAAAATTATAATTATTCCACAATATATATATATAATATATAATATATATATATATATATATATATATATATATATATATATATAGACTGGAAATTTGCATATGAATAACGATAGCTCAGAAAGCTGAAATAAAAACCAATTTATAATACATAATATAAAAAAGGACGATTTTATTTCAATTCCTTATAAACAATTCTTTAATAAAGTTCAAGATATACACCTTTATTAACTTATCATTATTCATCTAAAACTTCGTGAATTGCTACATCTTATCATAAAACACAACTTTTTTATTCACGAAATGTCTCAAAATAGAGCATTTTATTATTAAATTAATTAATTTTATGAGGTATTATGGGCTATAAACCCATGAACACTCATTCCCTTCCCACTCGAATCGTAAGATAATTTGATCACGAAATCGAGAAAAAAGGTAGCCTACAAAAATATTGGGACGTTTTTCCTATATAACCTCCTTATTTTAACATGTTAAGGAGGTGTTCACGCCAAATGGCGCGATATTTTTGTAGGTTACCCTCGATTTTGTTGGCATTACGAATCAAGTGAAAAGCAAATGAGTGTTCAGGAGTTTTTAGTTCTTGGTACAGACCCCTTTTTATCAAATTATTAACATCCGCCTGAAACTTCATAAATAGCTTCATCTCATCGTAATTTACAACTATTTTATTTACGAGCACTTTTGGAATTGGAGCGTTTTTAATCTGGAGCGGGGGGGGAGAGGGGAGGCAAACTTTGTCTATTTAATTACGTACTAAAAACTCGTAAATCCACATTTGCTTTCCACCGGAATCGTAAGATAAGTTTGGCACAAAATCGAGGAAAAATTTGGCCTTCAAAAATATTGAGCCGTTTGGCGTGACCTACACCTTCCAATTGTCAAAATAACGAGGTTATATAAGACAAACGACCCGATATTTTCGATAATTTTCTTAAATAAAAAAGTGGTAGGTTAATACAAGATGAAGCCATTCATGAATTTTTAGATGAATGTTAATAATTTGACGGTTTGAGTCTGTACCGTGGACTAATATATACATGTATCAATAAAAAATCAATTTTTCACTTAATTCTGAAACAGTAAAAATAAAACATATTTTAAGAGTTGAAATCAATCTTCAAGCTAATAATTATTCAGAGTAAAAATAAATTTGTATAAAATAAAATAAAATAAACAAATGAAATGGCAGAAACACTTGATGCTGTACGAATCAACTCATTTGTTTTTTAAATTTCATTCAATACTTAATTGACGGACTTTTTACTTATTTATATTCTAGAAAAAATATCTGAAATACAAAAACTGAAAATTAATAATATCTTTTATATTAACAAGGTGAATATGACATAATAAATGACATGATTTATTTATGATTTTAATTATAAAAAAAATGAATTTCAAAGTTTTTTTTTAACCGTTATGATTTTTGAGATGGTTTATTAGTCAAAAATTACGAATGAAAGCCGAAATGTTCAATCAAACAAAATGAAAAGAATAATAAACATCATCTTTTAGTATCCTGGATCCAACTAGATATTCTGCTTATTTGTATATTTTTATAAATTTTCATTCATGTTTTGGAGCGAACTTATCGTGATATCCTAGAATTATTCTTTTCAATCGTTTTGATAAAACTTATCATGTCGAAAACATTCTTTTCCTCAAACTGCACAATAAATTCTGAAAAATTGCAACACATATAATTTGGGTTGACAGCCAATAAAGAAACTTGAATAATATTTAGACATTTTTATCAGCGTTTAGAAAAATATTTTAAAATATACAATGCTTATGTAACACTAAAATTGTTTATGCTAAGATATTTATATGTATTTAGTGAAAAAAATAATCCCATAAAATATCTTTTCATTAATAAAATATTTAAAAACCGACGTTTCGGAGATCTCTTCCTTCCGTCATCGAGATTCCAAAACAATTTAACAAAATCAATAACTATCAATAAATAAATATAAATTCTAAAATTACAACCTACACTACATTTAAAAAAATTTAACTATTACTTTTAGTAAATATTGCGCACTATCTAAACAATTTAATATAGGTTTCGGATTTAGAATTTATATTGAGTTATTGATAGTTACTAATTTTGCTACTTTTTTTTTATTGTTTTCTTAAATTAGACCTTGATGATGTAGATTAAAGAAACGCCGGTTTGTGAATATTTTATTAATAAAAACAAATAAGTGTTGTTTTTTTTACTACACACAAGCATATATTCATACTACCAAATAATTTAAATCATCTTAATAACATAATTTGTCAAGAACTAAACATCAACAAAATATTACTTCTATTTTTTTTTTTTTTTACTTGAAATAAAATTATGTATCAACACTAAAATAAATTTCGAAAATTTGATGACAACCAATTTATGAATAACATTATTTAAATAAATAGTATTAACAATAATACAACCTAGTAGAAGTTAAATAACAAATTTAAACAACCCGATTTTCTAATTTTGTTCGAAGATCTCAATCCACGTTTATTATTTGACAGGCTGTCAACTAAAGGAAATCTATCGAAGCATGGTAAACACTAATTAATTTTGATAATCCAATATCATACTACATTTAACACAATTACGTAATAGCAAAATAGGCTCCTTCAAACTTATATTAATTAAGACATGCTAATAGATTATAAATAAACATCACATCTCACATAAATTTCAAAATTAAATATTTTTTAAATATCAACATTTAAAATTAGGTGTTAATGTGAAAATTTTATTGTTTATAGTAAATTATATAAATTTTGCTAAAGTTAAATGTACAGAAAATTATAGTTATGAATATAGCATGAAAGGATAGAAGTTGAAGTCATTAAAAATGTAATGACATTATTTTATTTTTTCTGAAACACAATTCTGAATAATGAAAATAAAACATGAAGTCAGTTATATTGAAGTATCTCGATCAAAAATGACTTCGGTCCATCGTACAGTAGAAAAAAATTGAGTACACTCCATAAAGATAGGAAAAGGAGACTGATTTTCTTTAAAAAATTAAAGAGAGAGATGCAGGATGTATTGACAAAGATACTGATGACATACTGACAGTAACACGTGCAAGATGCAAGATGTGCTCACCTCGATAGTTGGAGCGAGATGCTGAGTACAGCCGGCGCCTTGGTATCTCGCCGAGCAATGTGTGCCTTCCCTCAGGGGCGCATGTCCGGTCGATACCAACCCCCCGGTCTACCCTCACCTCTAAGTGCTATAATTAATATTACACCTTCTGTTTCTAAAGGTTTCATCCTCCTCTTCGTGCAAGAACTGGTCCTCGTAAATCTTTCACCAGGGGCTCAAGCACCAAGCCGAACAAGCTTCGCAAATGGCGCCCAAACGGGTTGAAATCTAGATCATGCATGGTGTAACGACCAACGGAACAAGAATCCAAAAAAACTAGTTTTTTTTAAATATTTCCAAACATCTTGACATACAAAGAAGGAAGAAAATAAAAAATATAACAGCAATTATCAATCTAATTTTAATCGTAACCAAAATTCATGACATATTATTTATTTACTGTCATCTTCCATCTCGGCAAAGAAATGAAAAAAAAAAAAATTATTTTGGGACTAAAGTCCCCTAAGAATAATGACAGAGTTCAGAAAATATGTATCCTACGACTCTACATACGTTAAATATTCAATTTTCTAAATTATTTACTTTTCTCTTAGTCTGGCAAGAAGGAATACTCATCAGCTTACTTGTCAATAAACAGTTAGTAGCAAGTAAAACTAAGGAAACAAATGAATCGTATATAGTTGTGGAATTAGGTGGTGAAATAGTAGATTTTTCAAAGGAATTTTTGGACGAGAATTGACGTATGAGATAGATGAGGAGTTCTAAAAGGAAGCAAATGATGGAGATTTGCAGAAAAAAGTAATTTTATGAAAGGGGATATACAGATCAATAGATTCAAATCTATTATTTCAAGAGTGTTGATAGACGAACGTAGAGTAAGGAGTTTAACGATGTAGGGAGGATTTTTGGTTCTGAGGCCTTGGAAGACACCAAGAAGAAACTGCCAACTGGAAATAGAATATAACTCCTTCAACCAGCAGGAAACATGAGAACGCCTTGCAAAAAGCCCTCCATACGCCAATCAATTGTAGTCGAAGTGATGGGAGACGGGGACAAACAAGGTTACAAGCAGCTGATAGAATAGCATCCCGGAATTGTTTAAGGACAGTTATGAATTTTCGAGTAATCTGATAATTATGGTTATTGCTGGAACGATTCTGATCAAAGGTTACTCCTAGGTTTTTGACTTCAGAGAGAAAAAGGATAGAGCGGTTTTTGAGGTAAAGTAGAGACAAGTAAGCAACGGAATGGTTTGTTATTTTTAATAATGCGTTCTTTGGCACCAATGAGGACAGACACGATTTTTCTGCATTCAGCTTCAATTCGTATTACTTATGCGTGTATGAATATTGGAAGAAGTTGTTTTTTTCCGCGTCCTTCCCTTCCTCGCCTTTTAGGCTACGTGGCATTTTCCCGGGCCAGGAGTTGAGGACAGGGGATTAGCGCAGAGTTAAAAGCCTCCCATAGCACCAGGAGGGAACTCGCGATTATTTTTATCAATTATCTCATATATCAGGATGCGGGGTACAGTATGTCCTAAATCTTATATTTTGTGTGTTTTAGTGGAATGTAAATTGGTTCATGTTTTCTATTACAATTTAATTGTCTATCATTTTATTTTAAAAATGACATGTGTTTTATTTGATGTGACGAAGTTTTAGATGATTTAATAAATTAATTAAAACATTTACTTTGGATTGTATTTAAAAATATAAAACCGGGCAACAGCGGTGCTGTGCACACATGTTAGCCCGATCGACCACCCCGCAAACACTGGAAGAAGAAGTATCCCATTCTCATTATTCGTTCTTCCTAATCATTTTCCAGTTATTTTTCATTTAAGAAGGTTAAAATTAACCCCAACTATTTTTTCCCAACCGTACATGTGTTTGTATTTGAATTTTTCTACTCTCGGGAACGCAAATCTACGCAGATCCTGTTAGTGGGGTGGAATTTTCGGCTTATTATCATGTATTTTGTTTTATCTTAATTTGCTTGTGGGTTGATTTACTCTGCCTCTTTTATCAGAGTCTTAGAGAGTTTCTCAATGCCCTCTTGATTACTTCTAAGGACAACTATATCATCTGCGTATCCAAGGATTTTATGATTCATTCCGACGTAGCCCCTCCATTTTCGCGTGATGTTTTTCTTATCACCTTCTCTAGGGCTTAATTGAAGTAAAAGTCCATCTTCAGTGTCTGCCGTAAGCCCGTACGAACTTTGAAGGCTTCAGAAACTTCTCCTTGTATTAGGACCGAACATTTAGGGTCATTTGAACACGCCCTTGTCAATCTCACCAACTTACCGGGAACTCCCAGCTCAATCCTGATTTTCAAAAGACTGCTCCTGTCCATAGAATCATAGGCTGCTTTGAAACCGACAAATTGGACGTGGACGTCCTGAGCTACTTCCCATCGCTGTTTGAATACTTGTTTTAGGATGAAGATCTTGTCTTGTGTTTCTCCTTTTTCTGAATCCAGCTTGGTGGTTGCCTATTATATTATATTTTCGGTTTAGTAGAATATTGGTAATTATCCTGTAGGTAACCGGAAGGAGCGCTATGCCTCTGTAATTACTACTCTCATACATGGAGCCGGTTTTTAGGATAGGACAGATAAAGCTCCTATTCCAAGCCTCAGGTATCCTTTCCTCTTCCCATATTTTCTGGATTAGCTGTAGTGGCTTGACTCTTAAGTCGTCTCCTCCTTCTTTAATCAGTTCTGATGGCAGGTTATCTATCCCTGGGGCCTTTCTTATTTTGAGCCTTTCGATAGCAATTTCTACATTGACTATCTAGTTTTCAATCTCTTCTGGGCCAAGGTCCTCATTGTGGTCCGTGTCTTCTTCGTTCGTGGGGGCTCCTCGATTGAGAAGTTCCTGCAAACGTTCTTTCAATATCTTTTCTTAAGATGCCGTCAGAATGCCATATTTTTCTCGCATTTGCAAAAAGAGCTGTTAAGAGGTAATGTTCAAAAATAATATTTTGTATTAAGTTTTTGAAGTGATAAGTGTATTTTCGGTATGGATTTATGTGATCTCTTTTGTCCTGATGATCCACTATTTGGATGATCAGATGATTCATCCTGATGATCTTAAACTTAATATGTGTGTTAAAGAAAAAAAAAATGCCTATTGAATGTTTTGTTTGTTTTCATCAACCTGTGCTAACAGTAATCTGATAACACCCGTTATGAAAAGGTGTTTATTTAAGAATTTAACGTTAGATCTCCCTTATTATTTTTTATTGATGTTTGTTTAATTAATTTATTATCTTTTGAGTCCTTCGAATTTCTATTTTATTGTGTACCATTGATGTCAGGGACTTTTTATTAGTTACACTAAAATGATTAGTTAGCTCAACTTATGATAATAAAGTGTAGTAATTTTCTAATATACCTTGGGCTGCTTCTTTTCTTTCGAATCCTACTTGTTCCAATTGCTCTTTTATCAAAATCAGAAAAACGTTACGGGTCAAAGTACTACAACGTAAGCGTTGTACGTTTATTTCCCGTTCTATAATATAAAAAATATATATTATTTATAGCTATTAAAATTCATTAGCTTTTGTCAATCTCTATTATCTCCTACGGCTACATATGTTAAATATTCAATTTTCTAACGATATATCATACACCTTTTCTAAAGATATATCATACACATCATATACGTAATTTAAATTACATTCAACTTTTCGTTTTTGAGCTAAGCAGGTCACACACATACACACCCACAAACATACTTTTTTACATCACTTGGCTATTTGGACATCACATGAAACATGTATTTCCGTTTAAACCTTAGATTTGAAATTTTTCAAGTTCACATTAATTTTCCATACTATATGTCTCATTCACGCGTAACCGGAAGCAAAACACTAGAGATAAAAAAATAAGAATCTATTTCGATTGAATTGAACTTAAATAACTCTTAAAAACCCTGAAAAAAATAATAAATTTTCATATAATATAAAGTATTATATGAAAGCCTAAATTATTGAGTTAAATAAAAGCCTTCAATTTATTGAGTGATGGGTTGTCAATAACTGTTGATGATTCATAATTATGACTGATCCCCACTGGATAACAGCGGCTGATATCAAACAAAAATATTCATTTCTTTTATTTTATTTTATTTTTTTTTTTTTGATCGAGAGAAACAGTTTTGCAGCGCAACATTATCTCTTGAGAACATGTACGAGACTGAATATGGTGGTTAACTATGGATGTTCACCACAACGACCCCTTTTATAACCTTTGGACATGAAACATTCTGTCTGTACAAAGTACCTTTGGTCACATAGAAGTTTAAATATTACTGAAATATTCTACACAATTAAGGTTAAAATTAAAAAAAAAAAATAAAAGAAATTAAAAGAAATTTGAGTTCTACCAATGGGTAGTTTCTCTTCATGTTGTACATGTCATGTTACCAATTTCAAATTTACTTATTGTTTTTTCTATGAAATACAGTTGTAAATTCCATTAAAATAATAAAAAAAAAAAAATTAAAAGAAGCTTTGTATTTTCATTATTAAAAATAAAGTATTAAGAATCAGATTCACTTAAGAATAATCTTAGATTAAGATAACATATTTAAACAAATTTTAAATTTTATACAAAAACAAATTAAGGAACGGAATGTACAATACTTACATATTCGCTTGAATACGTCGGTGGTCAGTTTGTGTACTTCAATATTGACGTCAATGAATATTGAAATTTAATGTAGAAGCCCTCAATGTTCCATATGTTTCCGATTTGGCCAAATCCAGATACCTAACCTTCCATAATAAACTTCATAACCATCCGAATCCTCTTGTTTCTAACCTTGCTTCCTCTTCGATTCCTGATAGCCCTCCGAGGCGTCTGAAAAGAAGATGGCCTCGTGATCTTCTCATTTAGACAAATTATTAGAGTGCTACCAATGTGTAGTTTCTCAACAAGCGTGTTTCATGTGATAATATTTCTCTGTACACATTTACTTGATGTATTCATACTAATACAGTTGTAAATATCATAATAAAGTTTTAAAAAAAAAATGTAGAAGCCGGGTGCCTTTCACACTTATACGATACTGAAGACTCTTCCGACGATAGAATGATTTACTATCTGTATGTTAACACGCACAAATACCAGGATACTTACGCACAAACTCAGGAGATGAAATGTTCTTGCCACATATTCATAACAACATATTCATGGCTGCCAACCTAACTAAGATAATTTCGATGATAATTTCTGTTTTTTAACTAGCCATAATTTGGCAATAATGCCAAAACCCACCAACGTGTTTGAGTAAATATTTAAAGACATCATCATAGTCATATACTTGTTTTCCCCCACTTCGACTGTGGCAGTATGGTGTACGGTGGATTATCGAGAGATTTCTCGGCCAAACTTAAACGCCTGATGAATTGCGCATTACAATTTGTTTTCGGAATCTCAAGGGATACGCATATTACCCGGTATTACACCGAGTTGAGGTGGCTCTACTCATCCTATCGCCGTCAGTACTTCCTAGCCACCTTGCTGTACCAGATCATTAGAACTCATCGACCCTCCAATATTTTTCACAGTTTACAATTCAAATACTCCATCCAATTCCATCCTACTAGATCTCGTACTTCCGACCTCTGTCCTCCTCCTCACCGACTGCTGATTTTACAAATCCTTTGCAATTCAAGCCGCCTCCCTATAAAATTCCGTCCATTCCTAATAATCCTATTATTCGATCCGCACAATCAATTTCCTCTTTCAAATCTCTCCTCTTTAAACATCAACTCCTTTCTCAATCTGATTGATTACGAAAATACACCCCCAGAGACTACCTCAATTTATTTATGTTGTTTTAGTTTCTTATATATATGTACAATTTTTTTGTTCTCTTCTTCAGTATTTTTATTTTTAATCAACTCTTATTGTAAATATATAATTTAATTGTGACCACACAGACATACAATCTGTACTTATAATTTGTTCTAAAGGGACAACAGTCCCAGAATAATAAAATTTTTTTTTTCGTTTCATAGTATTATTAGATAAGGTTGCTTCCATAGTCGAATTTTTTTTAAATAAATTGTTTATTTAAATTTTCGGATGAACGGAGTAATACTATGTTTACTTACTAACGGTAAAACAGTGAGAATTTAGCTGTTGTTTTATAAACTCATTATTATAAAAAAAAAAAAAACTAGCATTTAGATGACAATAATTAACATTTAACATTTCTTTCATAATCCATGTTGGATAACAAGGTCTCCACAATATTAAGGGGGGGCGGTATATTTCAAACGATGGGGAGCCCTTTTCTTATGTAGAAAAAAAAAAGAAAAATTTAGTTGAGTGGGGAGAATATTTGTGAATGACGCAATCTGAATGCTGTTAATTCCCTTTATTGGTCAAAGCTGATATCCCTGAAGGGGCAATCAGTTTTAGTTGGTTAGTTTATTAAATGATTGTACCATACAATTATTTGTGGGGGGGGCCGCTCTCCGGCCTCTATCTACGGTAGCCTTCGCTGGCTCCTCCAAATTGGGTGTAGCCGATGGGCTGTGGTCAGTTCTAGGTAGCCTGTTCTTGGTGAAGTCGGCAGAGCAAGTGAGATCGACCCAGGATGCCTTGTCAAGTACCTGGACTTCGTACTTAGATAAGGCCGTCTTCGAGAGGGGGTAAGGCAGGATGAGACCGGAGGGACCACGTGTTATTAATACAAAGCCAATTAAAAATGTACAATAAACAATATAGCTAATAATTATGGATGTAAAACACTTCCGCCAACACTTCCTACCTCATTCCATTAACATGAACAGGGTGAATTATTTGGAATTATTCAAAACTGACAATGAAGTCTTCCTCAAGAACCTGTTTTATTACACGAGGAAATGTTGCAGATTGAGGTCCTTTATTTTCAATGAATAATAATATTACACGTATTTTTCCAAAACTTTGAAGTTTATTTACTTTGTTCTGCTTGTGGTATTTATTATTCATGCATGAAACATATTTATATGCATATCGCGTTTTATTATTGCATTTGCTATTTACTTTTGACATGTTTATATATTATATATTGTATACTATGCCTTCATTATCTTTATTACTATTTGTCATTTTATTACTCGCTGTATTTAGATGTATTATTTTGAATTATTGTATTATGTGGGGTATTATATTATATTTCATTGTTTATATTTAGGCATATTGTCAGATGCTTGGTTGTTATCAGGAGAGGATGTTGTCATTGAATCCTAATGAATTTTACTTTGTATATAAGTTGTAAATGTTTTTCATATTAATTTGTTCATTGTTACCATTATAGCCAACTCTATTTGTATGGGACATTCCCCTTATTGGGACTTCTATGGGTTTTTCTCATGGACACTCATAAAGCAGTACATTGGTTCTAGCGTTAATATTTGGTACTATGTACCATACTAAAATATCTTGCCCAGCATCCCTTTATACTGAAACTTGTAGGAAACAGTATACTATAACAGATATTCCCTTTTGTCCAAGTGAAAGAGGGTCACAAAAAACTGGCCGATAAAAGATAAGAACTACTATAATATTTTGCTCAGCAACACCAAGAAGAATGCTTTGTCCTCTTGCCGGTAACCTTTCGATCCGGGAAAATAAAAAGACAAAAATGTTACGAAGAAGCCATAAATCTTTTATGGAATTCCTATGAAATAAACTCCTCTGTAACATAAATTGGAACATGACAAATAGAAAATGGCGTTATTCCTCAATTACACTTCTTTTGAAATATGTAATAAATCAATCCATGAACCCAAACTCCCTTAAGGCCATAAAGTTTATCTAATCAAGATCGGGCTGTTTCTTGTTAGCTTCTTTTTATTTGCTCAACATAAAAGTCCAGCAATCTATATCCGGTCCCGTTGTAGATGGATTGATTGCGGAATTCAATTCCTTCTTATAAATAACAAAAGGAAAATTTAATACATATAACATCCCTCATGTATGGTTATATCATAACATTAATTATCGAGGAATACAAATACTTTTTTAAATAAATTGATAAAATTCTTAGCGTAGAGGTTTGTTGCCGATAACGCCAACAGTCGTTAACTACAAACCTCCAATGAATTCAAAACACAAATCCTTGAGTTACAAATTTATATAATCCTCCCATCTACGTTTCAGCCCCTAGACCGCTTGCCCGAAACATTAACAGTATCTTTTTAGATAAATACCACTATGGAATCGTTCGATATCCATGCCAACAATTTTACACGCCCAATTCATTCAGGATAATATCACCTCAATTGTAGAGAGCAAGTTCCTAAACTTAGCGCTGTGCTCATTGTTAGCATCGTTTTGCACAGTTTTGAGACAAACCCCATGCTATTGATGAACTCAGAGTTGAATTTAGAAGCTTGTCCTAGTATATTCAGGATAACACTTTTATATTATATCAAACTATGTAGAAAGATCTCTTCATTATAAATATTTTATGCAATAAGAAGTTTTTTTTTTATTATTTTAATGAAATTTACAACAGTATTACATAGAAAATACAATAAGTAAATGTGACATTGGTAACATGACATGTACAACATGAAGAGAAACTACACATTGGTAGAACTCAAATTAAAGTTATAGGTTTACTCAATAAAATTGAATTCTAAATAACTATTATTTTATTTACAATGAGAAAAACGACTGAAAAAATCTGATTAAATTTTTATTAATTGATTTTAAACTACAATTTCAATCGGATAAACTATTATTCGAATAAGTATTTTATTATATAAAATATTTAAAAACCAGAAGCCACGAAAAACTTGCAGCAAAGAATATAAAGGAACTCGAGTATAGAATAGAGTTCATTCTGTTCTCTGGGACTGACACTTTCAGAAGACTCATATTCGTGTCAGAGCATACATTTTGAAATTTGAGAATAAAATTTAGATATGACAATATAAAATTTTAATGTTCAAATATCCAAAGGCGTTTTGTTAGAAAGTTGTTTACTTGTGTACATGTTCCATTCATTAATAATAGTCCATCCAGACTAGGGATGGAGATATCGAAGGCTCAATATTAATATAGGCCTATAACTATCGACATTATCAATATATCGAACTTGAAATATCGAAAATCAATATTTTCATTAATATTATAAATACTTTTGAAATATGAATATCAATATAAATATTGATTCTCTAGCACATAGCAGCATAAAAAAAAAATGTTATTTTGCTCTTAAATTAATTATTGGAAATATCAATTCTTCTAACATCCTTAGTTAAATTAATTATCTTAAATTAATTATCCCATCTATCTTCGTCAACCTCAGCCTTTTCCACAAATTTCAATTCAACAAATTATGCCTTCCATTCACCCATAGACCGGATCCAGCGGAATGCTAAATTATTTTCACCTTACATAGATTTTTTTGACAATTCGAGGCCTTGATTTGAGGAAGCTTTTAACTAACAAATTTGGGCAAAATGAATTTATTGAATGAGAATAAGTTCAATTTATCCAACTCTACTTAAGAATCGATAGTCGATATTAATTAAATATCGATCTTTTCCTCTACTACACATTAGATTCTATATGAAACATGCAGGATGAGTATATTTTTTTTAATAACGATCAGATTCATATATAATTCCTAGGGCTATCCGAAAACGATAGTTTCAATTTATATTTTTAAATTAAAATATCAATGGGACGATATCGAAAGTTGATAATATCGAAGTATTATCATGACTATTATTGATGATAAAATATCTACAATCGCAAGAAAAATACGGATATTTCGATAATATCGACTCTCGATGACCATTTACAATTTACAATTACAATCAGATAATCGATGATTTATTCAATTTTAATTATTTCTGAAATTTTTATTCCAATTTCATTAGTTTATGGTGAATACAACTAAGATATAAAACATAAATGTCAACTTAATTTTTAATAGAGAGGGCTGAAGAAAATTATTATTTTGCAATTAATCTATTTCGTGACCAAAAATTACTATTTTTGTTAGTAAAAATTTAATTGTCAATCGAATAATTTTCGCTCAAATCTGCTGCAAAATAACAAATAACGCCTTTATTTCCGTTTTTTGTTTTAATGCTCATCACAGAACCAAAACTATTATGAATATTAGATACAATTATAAATTTATTACATATTTTATAATCTCAAGGCTAACTAATTTAAATGGGTTAACCACATTCCTAGGAGACTTCTGCGCATTAAAGTTTAAAAAAAGTAAATAATAATAGTGTTTATTGATATAACAAACAAGATGGTTTCTAACCTTGGTATCCATACAGATAAACAAACCAGATATGATGATTTGACGTGATGTAATATTTGTTTGAGTCGCGTCCAATTTGAGTAAATGATTGATAAACGTTTTTAGATATTTATATTACCAAAAATGGGCTGATTATCCCACAGCTCATCAATGTATTCTAGAAGATTGGGACTCGTTCCAACAGATTCGACATGATATAAAAGTCAACTCTCCTAGGACTGATTCGGATCGACACCGCTCAGAGAGATGGAGGTAGGGGAAGGGGGGTACTGCCACAACGTGCTCGGTGTTGTGGCTACTGTAGGGCGGTACCGCTCATTTTAGTGAACGGATCAATACTCGTTAATGGAAAGAGATAGCTCTTTTTGAATCACTATTCAGTAAAATTAAATTGTAAATATAAGTTTGATAACGAAAACATTAGACCGCACAAGTGCATCTCACTCATTTCAATATCCCTCTCCTCCCCAAAAAAAAATTGTCGTAAAAAAACTTGAATATAGTTATACCGCTTGACCAAATTTCAATTCCAGTTGCTAGCAGTTAAAAGTGCAGTAGCATTAAACATAGGCTCTCTTCCTGACTAATATATTCTCTTAGCCTGAAACTCAGATGTATGCAAGACATTCTAACGTAAATTCTATCATAATTATAATATTTTTTTATTCTATCAGATTTAATTTCTTTAATTTTTATCATATTTATTTTTTTTTTTCGTCATATGTATAAATACATATATACACAATTTATTTATATAATAATTTACTTTATTAATTAATGAGATATAAATCTAACAATATAACACACAATTTTCAATATTTGTTTTCGCATTACTGGATACTTTGTAATGAATAACCTATTATTATGTAATCAAATTTATAGCACCGCAATAGCAAAAAACATTTATAGCAACACTATGTTTTTAAAATATTATATCCGTATAAAATTGAGCATAATGGCCTATATTAATTTTATTTAGTTAATATGTCCTCAAAAGATCAAAAACACGTACGTTATTGCCGTTCATACGAGATTTTTATATATATATATATATATATATATGTGTGTCATTTTGTATATGTTTTGTTGAAGTTTCTTATACCCTTAAATAAAGATAATTTTCCTTCAAGACCCATTAATTTACAAAAGAAAAAAGTTTAAAAGCATATGATGAACAAATAATCAAAGCTTGGATCTAAATTTATTGAAAAAAAAAAAAATATTATGTAATTGTTGCAAAACTTCTCAAGGAGTATGGGTACGAGGATTTGTAACAGACGAATGGCAACAATGAACAGGTACTCGAACTTGGTTCATTATTCAGTTTTATCAATAACAATAGCACACCATTCAATATCCACATGAAAAAATGTAAGTCCTGCTGAAAAGTTGGTATAACAGAATTCAAGCTATATATTCCTTAAAAAAAAAAAATGGTAACCTGTATGTCAGGTCAATACAGGATGATGGATGAGGATGCCACAACCGAATTCCGACCTGGTCGAATACATTTTGGCACAATGTTACACCCCTGCTCAAACCATACTCAATCATGCCGAATGACAGTCAGTGAATAATGCCAATTCCAGAACTCATGATTCAGTATAACTCCCACCAAAATGGCCTGGCTTGCTATTAGCCATGTCTAAAACATATCTGGCTATTGGTGAAGAGTAATGAAGAACTTGATTAGTTTGAAGTAAAGTTATCTGAGAATAAATTAAAAAATCTGGTACGGAGCGCGCATCACACAACTTTCACTTATCACCCTCTTCTTAGCATAAATAAGTATTTTCATACAAAGGGGAAGCAAAAGTAAAAATTATAAACGCTATATTGATTTATATTTCATTGTCGATATTATTATTTGTTTAAGTACCCTTATATATACAAATTTTAATATTTATATCGCTGTAATCTATACAATTAAATATTAAATAACACCAACAAAATATTTAGGAAAACCTCATATGTATATTTACATAATATTATCGGACTCCGTATTATGTTAAGCTCATGTTACTATGAAAGCCTGCTCTAATCTTCGGACGTGCTCATATTCCTTTGGTTCCTTTATTACAAGTATTCTCTGTCACGATCTCTTATTTCTCCTTTAGTTAATTATCAAATTATTCCATATTTTATATTTAACTAATTTTTATATTAAATATCAATATCAAATGGTTAACTGTTTTAAATTTAAAAAAATTAAAGGTGCTTTAGAGGAAGCTAATATTGAAAGTTATGAATTAATTCAAAATTGTTGGAGAAGTTTTTGAGAAAATAGTAAAAATGTGTTTCATCGATGATATAAAGTGCCACTTCCGGTTCACCGATTTTGACGAAAAAGTTATGGCAACATCTCAGGTATATACAAACCTTAAATGTGCAATTTCACTTTCAAAAAACTTTTGGTTTTTGAGCTAGACCTCTCACATACATAAACACAGACACACGCGCACACACAGAGACCATTTTGTGGGACTTGGTTTTTTGGACTCAGGAGATCTCAAATCATGTATTCTCGTTGAAAACGCAGATTCGAAAATTTTCACGATCGCAATAATGTTCCTTACTATATATTTCATATATGTAAAAGTAAAAAAAGGCTTCTAATAAAACAAAAGAGATAAGTAGTTCAGCAAAATATTTTTTTCTCTAGACTCTTAATGTTTCTTAAGATGTAGAGTTTTCAGTTATTTAGATAAATGTGAGTAGTTTTAAAGTTTCGTAGAGATCAATAATTATGGAAAATAGCACAAGGAGAGAACGGAATTTGTTTTTTAAACGTAACCATAACTCTAACTTAGGTAATCAATTAAGGAGGTCATAATTTTAATTAATTAGACGAATTTTCGGGTATTCCGTTATTTGTTAACACAAGCGTAAATAAAATTAAAATATTAGATAAATTGATTATTATAATAATATTACTTGATATCGGCATAACAACCTGTAACCACAAGTATAAGGAAATGTGTTTAGTCTATTTTCATAGGTGATCAGAGTAAAAAAAAAAAAAAAAAAAAAAAAAAAAAAACCTGTACCACCTCAACCAATGGAGAACATTTTAAGAAAGTGCTGTTCCAATGTTATCAAAAATTGTCAAAACTAAAAATAATAAAATAATTTAACTAAAAATACCTAAGGTGTGTGTGCTTCAGACCATACGATAGAAGTGAAACAGCAACAAGGCGATATTAATAATACGAAATATAAATTATAAATAATAACTCATTATAAAGAGGGACCAATGCTGAACATTTCCCTCGCTTACAGTACTTCGGTCCGATTTTTAACTTCTGAGATATTTTAATCCATATCTTTCATAAAACCCTTTAATTTGGGTATGCGGTTCTATTTTATCCCAGTATTTTTCAATTATTTTAATAATATCTTTTCAGTTGATATAGATAAATAAATTTTCTACATCAAAACAGACCAAATAATATTTACCTATTGTCTATTTTATTTATTCTTTCAACCATTTCATCACTCAAGGAAATCATGAAAGAGCAGAAAATCAAGTGTTACTTGCAGCAGTGAGATGTTAAGTTGACCTGCCTAACTCTTACTACTGCAGACACCCGTATTGTCTACAAGGCACGGCAGGGTTTATAATAAATAAGTCTCCACATTTATATTTAATATAACAAACTCCTCAGGTTGTGCTTTTTCTTTCGGGTATATATGTTTACATTTTTGTCTTTATGTGTGCCAATATGAGAATGTACCTATAAATAGTTCCTTTTATTTATTTTTTTTTCCATTACACCACAAGTATCCTAAGATTTTATTTTATCTTAGTGTCTGCATATTATTATATAAACCACTGTAGATATTATTACATTTTGTATTAAGTTAGTTTTCTATTAGATAGCCTATTGTTTATAAATTGTGTAGTTATGTATATATAAATATGTAATTTCTCTTCTTTTTTTTTTTTCATCACAATTAAGTAATTTTGAGAAGATTTTATGTTCATTTGTATATATATTTTATTTTTTACTGGTCACATACTTTTTAAATAATGTATATAATATTAAAAGTTTTATAAGTTAGGTTTTGGCCAGATTTGTACTTTACTTTGTATTAACTCATCATTGTTATTCTAAAGGGACTTAGTCCCAGAATAAAGTTTAATTTTCTATTCTATTCTATTCTAATATTAAATATCATATAACATCAATCATTTAGCATGTTTGAATTTAATTATTGTATTTTTATTTTGTTAGAAATCTTAATAGGTCTATACATATGAATGTATATGTATAAATTAATCTTTTTCTTCCTAAGTTCTGATTTTTTCCAAAGGAGAAAACAAAAATAATTTTCTATTTTTGCAAGTAAATACTAAAATACTAAATAAGCATATTTTGAACCCTTTCAATACCTATCACAACTAAGCAACAACTGATAATAAAACTTAACATAAAAGCCTTTTCAAAAATAATAACAGATACAATTATGCCTTTAAAATATTAAAATCAAACATTAATTTATTAAGAATAATATTATATTGAGGAATAGTATAAATACCTGTTACTCATCAATTGTCTATGATAGACAGCTACCAATCTGAAAATAAAAAATTAAAATGTTTATTAACAAGTTTATTTAAATTTAAGTTCATTTAAGGTTATATATTTAAAATGTAAATTTTGAGTAATATGGACTCATTCGATTTACACAAAAAAATTCTTGAATGAAATTACTTTATAATCTACTATTTATGCATTTATCAAAAAAAAAAAAAATATGTCTACAACATTACTAATTTACATAAGCTAAACATTTATCAATATTATTAACATTTAATCATTTTAATTTCAATATGTAGATATATTGAAAAAATTGTGAAATTTTTTTTAAAAACTTATCACTACAACCCACGATGGGTCTTGGATTAAGTATGTTGTAAGAAAATACTGTTTTATGACAATAGTTATGCAGAGAGTGATTGGTTTGGGATCATACTCTACCATTTTCCCTATTCATCAATTAATTAAGAATACCTTTTTTTTTTTTTTTGTTCTTCCCTACCTCGCCTTTTAGGCTATACGGGATTTTCCTGGGCCGGGGGGTGAGGGCGGGGAATTTAAAATCCCCTCCGGCACCAGGATGCGAACTCGTACTTTTTATATCATCTCAAACCTCTGTTATCCGGTTGCCAGGCAACTAGCGGTGCTGTTACACACGCTTTATTAAGAATACCCACCTGATAGAGACTGGGGATCTCCTAACCCATGGGTCAATGGGTTTATGAAATAAAAGAAATAATTATCTACCACAGCCAGATTCGACCCTGGGCCCTTGAGAATATGAGAATAGGGCTTTGTTCATCATTGGATGGGCTTTCCACCTCCTCGGTAAATTAAGGTATATGAAATGGTAATGGATTTGAATGATGATAAGGATTAATCAATTTGAATACCAGAAGGTACAGAATTCCAGAAGGTAGTTGAGTGGAGTAACAAGAAACAAGAGGGGGTTTTAAGGTTTTTCTGTGGTAACAAACTTTACCTCTATAGAGGTCAGAAAGACGGGATGTTGTTTCTTATGAGTGCACTGTAGAGTTGGGGATGCTATGTGTGGATAATTTGATGTAGATATAGATCCCAAAAAACATTATCTATGGAGAGAGAGGGAGAGGGGATGGTGAGAGAGGGAAGAGTTACTTTAACTCGACATTAAGGTGGACATGTACAATGAGGCTAGCTTGAAGTACAGAATACAAATCTTAAAAACCAAAATTTACAATTTAAATGATTTATTTAATATTATTATTGAAATATATATTTTATAAACCTTAATTTAAAAATATATATATATATATATTCAGCAAATCAAAAGAAAAATCAAATATTTTTGGTTTGTTCATTAAGAATTACTGATTTTTATATGCAATTAAACTTTAAATTTTTTAGCTAATATAAAAGTCATATGTGAAGAGTAAAACCTTCAATCATTGAACTGATCATCAGTAAAATCTATAATAGAGTCTTGTGTATAACCATAGTTGCTCCCTTTTAATTCATAATTCTTCAATGAAAATGAGCCACATATTTTGATATATCAATGCTCCATATTTTTTTTATTCCTGTTGTTTCTTTTATTAATTCTTTTTTTTTTTTCTATATTTATCAATTTTTAATTTCAATAGTATTGTTTACTGACTGGTCTTAAAGGGGAAAAAAGATTAAGGAACAAGATTATTATGAGGGAGCATTAGATGTAATTGAGGGAAAATTAACTAAGCCAGTTGTAATAGCTGCCAGTGCTTTGGCTGACCAATAACATCGTATAAGTAGAAGTGAGATTCTTACAGAAATGCTAATAGCTATAATGAACCAACAATTTCCTTGTAAGTTGATGGTAGACTCAAAAAGAATGCATTCATATACATCTCACAGCCGCCTATAATGCTTTAAATAATAAGTTTTAAGCCACGTACTCCATGGATCACCTCTTCAAGCCCTCCTAAGATTCATTTACATTTTCTTGGAGTTCGAACAACAATATTCCAACACATAAGGCAAGATTGAAACCCATTTTGATTGGTATGAAGGTAAGTAACAAAACTAACTAGTATGTATTATTGTTAGTTTGCCAAATAATGAATAAATTTTATATTAGTTAGGAGAGACAACAGAAAGAATTTCAAAGAACTATGATTTTAATTTCACGTAAGAAGCACTTGAGATAAATATTCATCAAGATTCAAAGTAAATCTTTATTTAATGGAATTGATAGAAAATAAAGGTAAATGTATATAATTATTGCAACCTTTCTGGCCATTTAAGACATGTAAGAAGTGTATTATTCAAGATGATAGCTTGATAAGACATGGAAGGAATTTTTCAATATAAGTTTTTTTTTCTTTTAACAAAATTAAAACAAGAGAAATAAAGTGATAAGCAGCTTACCCTTGATTCATATGAGATGTCAGTTCCTTCTTTCTTGAAGTTCACTATCCGCTAAGGTCTTTAAACCTAGCAGATTTATAAACGAAAGAAACTCAATAACCACGGCGGTAACTAAGTTAATTCACTTGAAAATAAACTACACTTTTCATTACTACACAGCTACTAATAAAAAAAAAACGCACTTGTACCGCACTGCACAATATAATAGAAGCTATAACCAGCCAACATTTATGCATATGCTTGAAATAAAATACAAAATCAAGACCATTGCGCTGCTCCTATTGAGTAAAAATCAAAATAATCGTATGATTATAAGAGAAGTTGGTTGGGATGGCAGTTACCAGAAGTACAAAAAAAAATGTATTTTCTTTGTGCCGACATTTTGGCCGAAATCTTCATCAGGGCTCCTCATTCAAAAAATATTAGATGAATTGCTTATTCATATGTCAATATTAGTTGTTAATATATTAATTTGTTAGTTAATGAATATCATAATAATAAATAGGTTATTTAACAAATATCTTTTGAATGAGCAGCTGTGATGAAGGCCTGAAACGTAGGCACACAGAAAATAAATATTTTGTTGTGTTCTTCTAATGAATGTAATCCCCAAACATCTTCTCTAATAAGTACCTAAGTCAATTATTTATGATAAATAAGATTATGATTATAAAAACTAATGTCAATTTGTTAAAATTATACCTTGACCATACTCCTCCATTGTTCCACTCTTCTTCTTTTCTTCTCATTTTCAAAATCATTATCATCTAGAAATGTGATATTATTTCTAAACAAAGTTATAATGGACAATCAATATCACATTTATGTTACATGAACTTAATGTTCCAGAGGTATTCGATTTCTAAAGCAACTTTATATTGTCATTTGAAAAGAAAATCAAAATTACAGTAACAGGAACTTTATTATTATGTTAATTTAGGTAAATATTGATTTATTGAACAGAAGTTCAACATAGATGTGAGTGAAACAAGACCTAACAAGTAAAATGAAACCTAAAAACTACTTATATAATAAAATTTTTAAGTATATTGTCTTAGGCATACAGTCCCACCCTTAAGTTCCAATAGAAAAGCAAAACAAGCTATTCCTAAAATTAATATCTAAAATGTTTTGATTTTCTTTAACATCTTGATATGCAACAATGGACTTTGCCTAATAGAAACCAAGTATTAAATAGATGAGATAATAATGGTTTTATGCATACTTCAAAAAAGTTTCGACTTCACACTCTAAATTTTTCCAAAGTCTTCATGAAAGCTGTGGACCATTATTTGATTTATCGAGTAATTTCCTGTGATTATATACATAACATACTGCTACATTGGGTGTAATAGGCAACTGCCAAGCAGTATTCAAGAGAGGAAGGAGCATGCTAAACCAGATCTTTATCAGAAATAAGTAGAATGGGAAGTTCATTTATCAGGTTGTATATGCCTTATTTGTTGATTTTAAAACAGTCTAGGATGCTGTGGCTAGATATTGTCATTGGAAGCTCATGGCTGAGATGCATAATGCAGGGTTCATGACTAAATGCATTCTGTAGGATTCTGGTACAAGAAAAAGTATCTGAAGCCTTAGAAGTTTGAACAGATACAAGACAGTGAGATAACCTCTTTCTAATGCTGTTCAACTTAGCTCTAGAGAACAAAATCACAGGAAGATGAGTATACGTTAGAATGGTACATAAAATCCTATCATAAGTGTATGACATAGGCCTCCTAAGAAACAATCAAGAGGATATTGAGAGACTTGCTCGGCCTTGTCAAGAGAAAAAAAGCAAATCAGACAACAAGTAAATGAAGATAAAACGAGATATAAGATAATCAGCCAGAAATCCACCCTAACAACCTGATTTGCATAGATTCTAAGTCATTTCCAAAAGTTGGTATGTTAAATTACCTTGGCCGCACAATAACTTCAATTAATGATCAACTATTCAATTAATTAACAGAGATAGACCAGCAAATCACAAGTGCGAACAGAGCTTTATCTTTCTTTCAATGGCATTGAAATTCAGAAAAATCTCTAGGATTTTCAAATTAAGGGTGTACAAGGCAGTGAAAAAAACCAATGGTGATGTACAGCTGTGAAACATGTGCTCTAAATGGCGACCAAGAAAGCTGGACTAAGAAATTTGAAAGTAATCTGTATGATAACTGGAACTATCTGAGATCATAACCTTAACACATAGGGGAAAAGAAACAATAAAGAACTGTTAAAAGAAACTGGTCAGTCAATTTCTCAAAGTATGTGAAGGTTTAGAGGTTAAGACAGGCAGGCAATGTAGCTTAAAGCAAACCATCAGGACACCTCTATATAATGGTAGTAGACAAGAGACCTTGTGGAAGACGAAATCAGATACTCAAAGATGCTTCAGAGTTTCATGCTGAAATCTGGAAAGCAGGATTTAGCCCAACATAAGCAGGAGGAGGCTGGTATAGGCAGCCAAAGATCTACAAGTTTTGTAAAGCCAAACAAAATATACAAAAAATGTTATATATATATATATATATATATATATGACAAAAGATATAGTCTATAGGGTGTGATAATAAATTCTTAAGGCTACAACTAATACTTTTTTAGTTTTGCATGTGAACATGGGAACCAAATATAATTGTTGCAACAGACAAAAAAAAAATTAGACTGGTTACCTCATGTCAAAAACCAGATGATATGTAATGAATTTCAAAATAAATAGTTATATCAACCAAAAATAATATAAAACTGAAGTATTTAAAAGAAAAAAAAATATTAATTATTCATAAATTATTTCTCAAATTTTCTCTAAAATTCACCTTTAATACAAAACCAGGTCTCCAGTCCAAAATGTTTGTAAAGAATAGAAATCTGTAAACAGTTATTTTAAAGCTAAAAATACAATATTGATGCAATTACATGTAACAGTACTTCGTACTTTTAAAGTATTTCGAGCAAATATTCAAGGTGATTCAATGAAAGATGATTTTTCAAATTAGGGCTATATCAACATTCATTCAATTGATTAACATTGTTTTAAATTTTTTTTAAATTAACATTTTGTTTAACAGATAAAATTATATTTGTAAAATTTTATGATTTTCTAATATTAGATAAAAATAAAATTTAACAGATGATAAATCAAGAAAACTAAAATAGTTTCAGAAATATTGAAAACACAATCACTGACTCTTATTTTGTTAAAAATTAATACTAAATGAAATGAAAAAGGATGAGAATTATAAATCTTGAATTTTTGGAACTAAATCACTCTGAATAAGAATTTAAAGTTTTTCTATATACACCAATCCATATAGATATGATGATAAAATAAATATGTACCAACATATTGAAATCAAAGTTTTAGACTTTCATCCACCATTCAAAAAAAAAAAAAAAAAAAGAGAGATTTAATTAGTACAAAATCAAATAATAATAATTTATCTATTGTTAAAACACTTTCTTACTATTAATATTGTAATCTTAAGTATAATTAATAAAATTAAACGTCTATCATTATTAATATTTAATCTAAAACTAAAACAAGGAGCAGAGCAGAGGACAAGAAACTAAATTATAAAAAATGGAAGCTTCTAACTGGAAATGGCTCCAAACTTTAACTTCACTGCCACCACAATTTAATATCTAATTTGGCTTATTATCCATCTCAAACATAAAAACAGCATTACTTATTAAGAACTAGTTTCTTTTAGATTATTTTCATTTTATATATATAATAAAGTACTATATTTCTTACGATTTGGAAAAAAGAAATTAAATACCAACCTCTTTGATAACTGAATTTTTAACAAGGAATTTGTTTTTTATTGACTTTTTTTATAATAAAAAAACGATTTTTAAATTAATAAATTGATAAAAAGATATTATTTAACATTTATATTTAATTACAATAATTTTGGAAGTCTATTATTGGAAGAATTATTACCTATTCCATTAATAATTTATTCTATGAACAATTTTATTAGTTGGAATTAAGCTTAAATAAGATCTTTAAGAATGAATTGTCACTAATTTAAAATACAATATTTCATTGCATAAGTGATCTTTGTAATTAATATTATAGTAATTTTTACTTATTTTTTATTATCAGTCAATCTCTGCATTTTTCATTTTTGATCTAAATGATTCAAAATTCTTAAATAATATTTTTCATGAAACAAAAGTTAATTAATAAAATCGAGTTTAATTTTAAAACATAACCTTATGTGAACATTTTTCATTCAAATAAAAGCATTTATTTTTGAGCTTAAAATGATTACGTTGATTTTCGTTTTAGATATGTGGATTCATTTTATTGGCACATTGAAATAAAATTTTAAATATTGTTCCAAATCGGTTAGGTGTATGTGAAACAATTAGATTTTCATGATAGTTTAGGCGAGCTAGGAGATATGAATGAAAATAAAATTTAATCCATCTGAATTGGGAAAGATTTTTTATTTTTGTCTTAATATTTTCATTTTATTTCAATAATTTAATAGTAATTATAAAATATCCAGCAAACCTAAAGGTTCAGTGCCCATGCCATCATTCGTCGTCAATATACTTTCATCCACTGGTGCCTGTCCGACCCAATCCCGCAAAATCAGCCTTAACGTTTAGCGTAATCCTCCCACCATCGCTTTCCTACAGCTGTTTAAGTTTCTATATCATTTTGTACCCTAGGTTTTACACAACTGTGTAAAACGCATCAAGTTTCTGTCTGTTACTTTCGTATGTCATGCATTAGCCCGAACTTCGGGAGAGCCAGGAGGGTGATCGCTCTCCCTCCCAATAAAAATAGAGAGGAAGCAAGAATATCCTCTCCAATGTTTCTAAGAGCAAAAATGAAATCAAAATCATTAGTTAATTAATTTATATGAATGAATAAACTATATAAACTAAATTCAATTAAGAAAATAGGAAATGTCGACTAGATGGCTAAGCTAAATGCTAGAAGGTATGCAAGTATAGGTATAGAAGTGTTTTACTATGCCCTATGTTCCTTTTAGGGAAATTTTAGTTTATATTCAAAGATAACTATAAGTAGCAACATATCCTAGAATTGTATGGTTCATTCATGTGCACCCTTCTATTTTCACATGAAGATGTTATAATATTTTTAGCTGCAAATTTGAAATATCGCAGAATTGAGTGTTGATCTCACTGCCTCAAACCTTTAAATAAAAATATATAATATTTGCAATTGCTTTGTCAACACATTTTCAAATCTACGCATACACAAAAAGATTATATATATAACAAAACATATAAGTTTATTTTTATATTGTTCGTTTCACAATAATTATATTGTTTCTGTTAATTTTCACTTATAATTTTTATACATAATATAAACTCCCGAAAATCTTTTGGGGGATCCATTGTCTCCAAACCAGAATGGAAAGTCTGCGCCTATGATGCCATGTGTCGAAAAAAATATAAACCATCTTAAATTATTTCAAAGACACGGATTTCACCTGTCTATCTGGTGAACAATTTTGTCGGGAAGTTCCGCACAAATTGTTGTTCAGTTAATTAAATGTTACAGCATGATTTAAATAAATTTAATTGCAATCATTCGATAACTAAGAAATTATTCGTCACTTTAGTTAACCAGTTAATTTGGATAAAAATGTTATTTGAGGGAAATAACATATACATTTTTTCTCGAGTATTTCTCAATGTTTTACTCCTAAACAATTTGATATCTATTCCTTTCAATTTTCTGACATATTGCCAAACTTCTCACTGCGTTTTCAGGAATTAATGAATTTTAATAATTGCTGGTCATACCATAATAGTGTCCTTTCTGGATGACCAGTCAAGATTTCATTGTTCATGGAAAGCTGAAGTCAGCTTAGAGTAATTCAATAGTTATTAAATTTGAAGTACTCTGTCTTAAAACATGATACCTAACAAAATTTTAGCTTCACTGGCGATTGTTGGCTACAATGCTTGAACCTATACCTAACTTTCCTTATCTTAATACAAACATTGCTCCTAAAGGAAGGAATAAATTTCCTACAAATTCAATGAATAACCCATGAAATCAGCCATAAGAAATAGTGTTTTAAAAAACTTCAATATACAAAAAATATCCAGATACCATGTTGTATGACAGTGTCTTATTTGGATTATTGGCTGTGTAAATTGGTGATTTTATTATGAAACCTGAGATGGTTCATATTGGTACTTACAATTAGTTAAAAAAATTATCAATGAAGATTGTCCTGATGTGTTTGAGTGAAAAATATCAATAATTATAAACCTCTACTTAGCTTCATTAATTATCATTATATCTTTCAGTTTTATCAATTGAATGGACATAATTATTTAATCAGTTGCTTAATGATTTTCAGATATGATAAGTCCAGGGTCATTAACAGGTCATTGAAAGTTGAGTGCAATTTTGTCATGTCGATGAAAAAAAACAACTGGTTTAAGGGATTAAAGCTCCCGATAAGAACGACCTGCCAATTTATATGTATGTTGTTGGTTGTACATCTTCTCCAGCAGAAATATGGGAAATTTGTATCTTCAAGCCAAGTTAAAAAAAAAAATAGTGAAGTAACAAAGACTACAGAATATTTCTTTTTGTTTTTTAACTTTTAATTTAGTTTTCGGGTGTTTATGTATTTACTTTTATTGTTACCCATTAGCGTACTTATCATTATAAAAATATAAATTATTTCTAATAAAAATATATTTAAATAGTATTGTAAATTTAACAATTTTTTTATTTAAATGAATAAACATCGTTGAATGATTTATAAAATACAATTTAAATCCGTTAATTTTTATTTTCTTGTCATTTGTTCATTCCATTTTTTCAAAAACAGTGTACATATTTGCATAAAACACAAACAAATATTTGTCCATCCCAGTTTTTCAAAAAAAGTCTCAAAAATCTTCTCTGTAGCAGGTATTATTCAATTTCCTGTATATATATTTGCTTTTACAATTATCAAGAGTCAACTGTAATTGAGTATGAAGAATATATATGCATGATTTAGAAAAATATTATTAGATTAATTTTTATAGAGATTCAAATTATGTATAAGTAAAAATAAAACTAACGGTTTACTATCTTAGTTTTAAGGTTATACATTTAACCATACTTTTAGAGTTGCAAATTATTGAAAGGAGGCAAACAATAATTAATAAAAAAAGTTTATAATATATAATACAATCTAAATAAATTGTAAATTGATAATCATATATGTTTTGTATAAATAAGTAATCAACAAAATATAATACTTTTTTTTCTTTTTTTGCAGCCATTGAAACTAAAAAAAAAATCAGTTAAATTGAATTACATAAATATCCATAGTAACATTGCACTTTTTATCATTAATTAACAGACTAAGTAAAGATATTAAGTGAGCATGGTTGCTTAACACACCTATAACTATAAAATTACTAGATATTTTTATTTTTACAGCTTGATTGTAAATCAATATAATGATAAGTAATTAATCTACACGTATAAGTAATGTGTTATTAACTGATATTATTAACTTTTGATGTAAAATAAATTACAATGGTTACAATATTTTCATATAATTCTTCAGTTGTATAAAAATCTATAAAATATATGACTAATAGAAATATGTGATAAATATACATAAAACAAAACATATCTAGCATTGTCTACTAAATAATATTTACAGATTACATAGTTATAACTTAATATGTTTCCTCGATGAATACTTAAAATAAATATGGTTATAAAAAATATTAACAATATTAAACAATTTTATTTAAATCTATAGTATTTTTGATTGTAACACACATACAATCCAAAGTCAATAAAATTATTTTATTATTAGTTTCGATCATTTTCATAGCTTAAAATTTTGAATTCGCATATAAAATAATTGAGGTAAAAGTACATTGTGACACTCTTTTAATACTCCCACCATTAATACTTCTATTTTTTTTATTAACATATTTTATCATGTAATATCCTAAAAACTGTTAGTTCCTAGACTTACCAGAAAAATATTATATAATAATACAGTTGAGAAGATTAGCTTTATTGTTATAAACCTAATTTATACCTGCTAACTGTTTGATGATAGAACTATTCCCAATAACTAAATTTGATGATTTGGTGGTATTCTTTCATCACCATTTAAGTGAAGATATTTAAACTTTATTACGTATATATTCTCTTATTACTAATATGGGAGGAATCGTTTCAGAAGGCCTTTCCTCATTTAATGATATTTTATTACAGAAATATACTTAAATTTGAAATATACTTAAATAATCAAATGATAAAAATAATTTCTTATTGCCAGTTATTAATTATTAAAACAAAATGAAAATGACAATAGCGAAATTTCAAATGATAAAGATAATTTTGAAATCCTGGGTACAATGAAATTAAGAAGTGTAAGTCCAACAACTATTTATTTGTATCTTAATAATTCTTTGTTACTTTATTTAATAATAACTCTCATTATTAAGGAGAATGAGAATACAACTTGAGATTATGTTCCACAAATCATAAATAACTAAAACAAGAAAAATATATTGTGTAACAGATTAAATCATGTTTATATAACTTTTAGAGTTTTGCCCATTAGAACAAGACATAGATATATTGCACATGAAGAATTTAAGAGATAAAACTCATGTTTTTTAACATCAGAAATTTTAATGGTTGGATTCCTATCATTGTAAAGCCATCAAATATCAGGCAAATGAATAGAATCAATAGGTGGTCAATAAACATGTGTTAGAGAAAACATCCTAGAGATTTCTATATTTGTCTGTATCTGACTTATTTCTAACAAAAAAAATTTTTTTTCAATATTCAATACAAAAATATTCATTGGATGTGCAATGTGTTTTGTATAATAATTACAGTCACAAAAAAGAAATATTAGAAACACAAATAATTGTTCAAATCTTAGTTATTACTAAATTCAGATCATTACGTATTAGAACTACAATTAAAGTTTACTGAGTTGAAAACATATTTTTTTTTGGACCACTTATTATTACTAAATATTATAATTCCAATAGAGAAAAATAAATAAATTTTCTATAACACGATACACATAAATAACACAATTATAATCTATGATACTGACAACCAGACAAAATCATATAGAAATTCCAAAATAAAATTTCATGAAAAACTTGTAAAAGCTATTTCAACACAAATAAATAACAAACAAATTTCTCTGATGTATTTATAAAAACACTCATATATATGAAATAATTACATTAATAAATAATAAAACAAATGATAATTTGGCATTGTCTAAATTAAAAACAGGAACATGATTCTTCCTCTTCATTTGGTATTCAGGACATACCAAATAAGCGTATATAACATTTAAAATAATAAAACACAAATGATCACGTTTCCATTGCTTCAGTCTTAATACAAGCAACATTAGGAACAGGATCTGCCAAAAACCGGGAAAGAAGAGAGTTGAAGAGTTCTTCAAGAGATTTCGTCTGAATCACAGCTTGACTTTCAGCCTATAAAGAAGCAATAATAATTATGGCAAATGAGCTTTTCTAAATGAAGGCTTATTTTACATTATGAAGTATCATAAAATCATAGATATTAATTAGTAAGCATGAAAATGTTCTATGATTAATTTATTTAAATAAAATAATACATACGGGATTCACAAGGTAGAAGTTGTTGAACATCAATTTTATATCACTAACAAATTCAATCATACTTTTATAGCGATTGCTCGACATTTTATCTCGAATCTGATCCAAGCAAATCGGTTGCCTCACCATGTCATAATAAGCAGTATTCTGAAAAATAAAATAAATGTAATCCTTTGTATTTTATGAGGTTTATTTTCTTAAAGTCTTCAAAAAACGTTCAAAAAACTCAAAAATAAAGATAGGGAACCTTTTTATCGTTAGAGGCCGCAGTTAGGTTAAACATTGATAATGGGGGACACAATACTTTTTTTGTTTAACTTTAATATTGCTCTTTTTATTTATAAGTAAATATAAATTATATACATATTCAACTTAATTCAATTAATTTTCAAACTTTTGTAACATGAATAATTAAATATTATAAATAAATAATGCTAGTGCTAGATTAATAAAGATTACACAAACACTAACAGGAGCTGCATGCAGCCTCCGAGGCTGCATCTAGCTCACTGAGGCCACATGTTCTCCACTTATAATATATACACATAATACGTGTCACACCAACACTTTAATTTTTCAGTATTTATAAAAAATAGATCTGTAGTTCAAAGATATCAGCATACTTTTTAACAAAGTGGAAGGGGTATAATATTATATTAAAAGATCTTAAGTATCTTCCCACGAATCAAACAAATTTTTGCAGTAAAATGTTGACAAATAATCTGACAATTGCAATCTGTCAAGTCTTAATAGACTCAGATCAGATATGGTTTTATTTTAGTGGAATGTTAGAAATACACTTTTCAAATAGGCAAATGAAAGTAGGTCAGGTAAAAAAGTAGAAATTTGAAGATTTCATTGAATTAGCTGGTGACACGTTAATCACTAATGCCACAAGAAATTAATTAATAATCATATGTTTCTTAAGTAACAATCGAATCACATGACCTTCAAAATATCTTAAGAAGCGGATTAAGAAAACTGATACAAAATACATAGGTTTCCGAGAGACTTCTAGCCAAATGTGATCAATTATTAAAACACGCTGATGTAAGTCAAGTTAATCAAATATTTCAATATATCAATAAATAATCTTTAACTCCTATAGGTAACAATATCAGTGATAAACAATAAAATTCACTTTAAGAAAAAATAAAAACTCAAAAATCTAATAGCTGTGAATTTACCATTAATATTATTTAATGAATATTCATGTACCTTATATATTATATAATACTATTAAAGTTTATTTTTTTCATCAATTCAATAATTAAAGACAAACAAGATTATGTATCGCAATGGGAATTCTGATTTAATTATCTACAACATATAGTAATAAACATCTGTTAATGATTAATCCTACAAACAGAAAAATATATGACATTAAATCATATGTTTACCAGTTAACAATTGAATAATAGTTTGTTTTTAAAGATAATTCTTTTTGTAATCCCTAAGATTATAAGGTTGTTAACATTTAAAAAAAATCAAACAATAAAACAATGATTCCAAGAAAAAAACATTACTGGTTCAAATACATTATGAAAATAATATATGTTTCAGGATTAGTCCGATGAAGTCAGATCAAGAATTAAAAGGTCAGTAAAGAAATTTAATAAAACATTACTTAATATTACTAAAATTCATAAAAGTTTCTTAGCAAATTAAAACTGAAATTCATGTGACTCATGACACAAGAAATTCTATACCCTATTATGAAAATAGAAGAAAACAATGATCATCAAAATTAAGCATTATGCTTCCCAACATATATTCAAGTTCAATATATATGTTTAAACAACTGTTCCAAATCAGACAGAAAAGTTGAGCACACCAAAAGGAATTATTAATTCCACAAAGGAGTCAAAATTCCGAAAAAATGTTCAGCTTAGTGAATGCTGAAGATTACCTTCCTTAAGACATAATTCAAGGATACTGGTTTGTATCTGTAATAAACAACTAAGGGATGTTGATGTAGAAGGAATATCTATGTGTTTAAAATAATAAAAATAATAATCTGGCTCTAAGAGATCATATATTGCTTTTTGCTTCTAAGGAGAATGGGGTAACTCAATGAGTAAAGATTACTCATGGATGGAATTGAAACAAAATTTTTAATGTTCAAGCCAAAAAGAAAAGAAAACGTTATATATATATACATATATATATATATATATATATATATATATATATATATATATATATATATATATATATATATATATATATAATGTTTTATGTTAACTGATCAATAGGTTATACAAGGTGGTAATGTCACTCATCTGCAAAGATCATCCCCCAATGCAATCAAGGGTTTTCACTTTAGGGAGGATAGCTGTGCCACAGGAGGTTATGAAGGAAAGTCTCGATTGATGTAACTAATAAGAATAAATACTTTGTCTAAGTACATCTTGAACCCAAGGCCGGGAATGATGCAAGCCAAAAATAAAATAAAACATTTTATATATAGATAAAATCTGTAAAACAATAACTTAAAAAAAAAGAAAGAAATAGGGTTGCATAGTTCATAGCAAGGAAGAGTTCCCAAGCAATCAACGTTAAAATCTATTTTTAGTTTTCGAGTTTTAACAGAGAAAGCCTTATAGATTGTGTGAATACATAAAGAAGAAAACAAAAAAAATAGATCTAATGTTAAAAAAAAGGATTACAAATCAAATAACCTAAAGATGTAAATAAGATAATTTATACTCTACAAATAAATTATCAATTAAAATATTGATGAAATCAGAAGAAAAGCGTAAAAAAATGAAGATAGAGAAGAAAAAAAAAATCAAAACAAGTAGACATTATTTTTAATAACAAAAATCTAAAACATGTTATATAAAAGATCATTTAGAAAAAAAAATTTTAGAAAATACAATATTCTGAATTTTTAAAACTACGAATAAGTAATCTATAATAGAATGAAAATGTGTTTAATTATGTCAAAGTTGTAATAAGGGTTATAAAGAACTGATATCCCCACATATATTATTACAGTAAAGCTTGAAATCGGTTTTGTACCAAATATAAGCTCCTGTTATGTTCAAATACGATGAAAGGGGTACCGTTGGATTCAGAATTTCATGGGGGATTAACGAATCGTACTCTGCGCTTATGTTTTTCTTTCTAAAATAAATAAAGTTTATACAAACATTTTGCTAGGCTTCAATACTGGAATAGTGGTAAGTCTTTAGATCGATACAGGACAAATTGGGCTTTGAAGAGTTTGATGCATACACAAAGACCCGGATCGTTCCTTCTTAAGCCCAAAAACATACTATTTTCGAGACAATGCAAGGCAAAGGGTTCGCATCCACACAACCTTATGTAATTGTAGTAATATCATGGAATATATGTCTCAGAGGTACTTGAGATTCCTATGATCGAGAGAGGAGGAGTTTATATTGTTTATCAAAGGTGTTTTTTTGTTGGTAAGCCATATCATCATTAATTCTTCATCAATCACAAGATTGAGCCACCAGTTTTGAAGGTTTCCTTCTCCTTCAGACAGGAAAAATAGTCCAATCACCCCGAAGAAAATTCAGGCGAAAAGTTATGAAAGAAAAGAAACTTTATTTGCGAATAACTCAAAAACTACACACTTTTCTCTGGGTTATGTCCATGATAATATAAAAAATAGCAAAATGAAAAAAAAAACCACATTGAAATCGGACAATTATTAGCAAAAATACAGCTTATTGAAATTTGTAAACATGTTGGTTCCAAACATTAAAGAAGTTTTAAAATAATTGTTGTTTCCATTGTCGATTATATTTAGCGAGAAAGTAACAATTGATTTCTATATCTTATATCTTATGACATGCTTCATTATTTTATTTTATTATCAATTTGTCATTTGATCACTGAACAATAGACTACAAATTTTTTTCATGGGCCTACCAGTTTGGTTTATTTTTGTACTGGATCTCTGTGAATTAAACTACACGATCTCGAACGGCCCTGCTTTACAAATTTCATTAATGCACTTAGCTTATTAAATGGATTGTACATATTAGCCAAATACTAAGAATAAAATTTAGTTAGTAAAGTTACTAAGGAGAGTTTATGGAAATTATTAAAAAGTTTCAAGCCATTTCTTCTATTTCAAATATTTCACATTAGTAAAAGAGAGTAATACATAATACATAAAAACTAACCTGTGGTGGTACTGGCAGCCTTAAATTCAAGCTTGCATCATATTGACAGTATATTTCTAACAGCAACCTTGAAGCAGCTCTCTTCTCGGTATGTGAAAGGCACTGAAGGGTCGGATCAGCGTTAACTACAGGTTCGACTGATTTACACAAAAGACACTGCCAATCACCTTTCGCCCTGAAAAAACCAAGATAAGAAAACTTAATAAAACAAAAAGTCTAACAAAGAGTATAATTTCTTTTTTTAAATGAATATTTCTTTTAAATATAGGCAGAATTAATATAAGAAATATATCTTCAGTTCATTGCAAAAAGTCATGAAGTACGTTTTTTGATGGAACTAAACTTTTCACTACGTTTTTGTTTGTCTGTTGAACATCCCGCAGATCTCACCACCATATTTAAGAACTGGTAGGTACATAGCCTCATATATATGCATCTTAACATCTCTCCCTACCTCACGGTGTCCTATTATGCTGTTGATGATCTGGTAGTACACCAAGATTACTTTAGAAATCTTGGTACTTGTTAAATAGAAAGGGTAGCATCGAAACCTCCCTTGTTATCTAATCTTATTTCACATAACCTCCCTTCTTAACTCCTCTGACCTAAGCTATTCTATTGTTTGGTTTTTGTTCCTTGTGTAAGCTGTGAGTTAGTCTTATTTAATTATGGATGTTGTTACATTGTGGGAATTGCCGTACTCAAAACAAGAGGCTATCAAATATCTTCAGAACGACAGGATATTTGCAAAGGTGAAATATTGTGAAGAAGGCCATGAAATAAAGTTCGACGGGAAGATTAAATGGAGATGCTTTCATACTTGTAACAAAACCGTTTCTATAAGGAAGGGAACGTGATTAGAGGGGTCGAGGATCTCTTTTTTAACGGTTTTAAAATTCATTTATGGGTGGTCCCACCCATAAATATCAATATGTATGATGTTTTAGTCTATTTAATATATATCTAGTAAAATAATAGTATTTTTTTATTATTAAATTTGTTTTTGCTCACAATTTCAATAATCTCAATACAATACAATAAATATGAATACAAAGATATTATCAGTGGCTTATCAGAGTTATCAGTGTTAAGATTATAAACATTGGCAGAAAGCAGTTGGACGCTACCTGCTATTTAACAAGTACTGAAATCTTGTTTGCTATTTCTAGGGAACATTCATCCAAATATTAAATTTTTTGAAATGTTACTTCATGACTTTTTGCAATAAAACAACAATATTTATTTGATGTTTAGTAATAATCCTTTTTATTTTATTTTTACCATGATATCTCAGTTAAATTTTTTATATTCAATAGAATCCATAATTTTATTATGTATTTTGATGATTGAAATCTTACATGTTTAGCTAAAGTTTGAAATAATGAGTATTTAAAACACAATTATTATTATTATATCTACTTATTTATAAATGGTGATAATTTCTATATCAATTGACAACAACACGGTACCTTAAAAAACTTATCTCAAACTATATTTGAAGTAGACTTGTTTTGAAGATTCCATACAAATAAGAAATAGACAAATTGATAAGGCTATCCATTTAACAGCCACAACTGTTAATTGGCATTTACTATTAATTTGGCCACCATAAGATGTACTCATAATTTTTTCTAAAGGGACTTATGACCCAGAATAATAAAGATATTATCCATTTAATTTCATCTTAGGAACCAGAGGTCTCCAAACATTATAGCCAAAGGGCTACAACAGTGAGTCTTCTGTTATGTCCTGTCCCTCTCTCACAATCCCAACATACTCATATAATATAACTAATTACAGTAAAAAAAGTTAAGTTTCATTAGGTATGTTAGTTAGTTGATGAAATTCTAAACTGGTCATATATAGAAGAGAAAGAATGAATATTATTTGTTCACAAAATTTCAATGGTTTGTAACTTCAGAAAAACATAAATGCCAAAAATTTTTGTAATTTTCAAGAAATTAAGCTTTGTTAAAAAAATATAATCAAGTTTGTTCACCATGGTAATATTGAAGGTTAAAGTATACAACTCAAAACATAATCATAGAAAAAATATTATTAAATTCTTCTGTTATAACTCTCACTGATTATCCCATAAAAAAAAATCTAGCATTTAATTTCACCTGTAAAGATTTTTATTGCCTCGAAACAAGATTACAAACTTTTACTGTTGGTTGAATAGAACAGTATAATAAAAATTTTGGAATATAATGTTTTGTTTTTTCAGGAAGAAAAATGCTGCATGAAATTGAAGAAACATTTGTAAGAAACCGAGGAGATAATGTTGGTGAATGGGTAGACAACGAAGTGGTGGCCAAATTTAGAAATAAATATTATTCTGTCACCTTCAAGGAACATCAAGGATGGCTATTAATGACTGATTAAGACAACCTTTAAACTTCCTACTTAAAATGATCCATATTGTGAGAGAAAAATAGAAGAGATCCGTATTGCAGGTAAGTCTACCCTCATATTTATAAATAGATACTTCATCACTACAATTCAATCTAATACAGAAACTTTTAAATAAGTATGAAATAATATGGTGAAAATTTAGTATTTAATAAAATTGGAAGGTCAAATATAAAAAATAAATAGACAAAGTACGAAAATGTAAAATAGTGCAATGTAGACAAATTAGTTAATTTTTTTTACCCCTTCCATAGAAAATATATGGAATAAATAAGACTGTAAAACATTTTATAGATAACTATTTAAAAAATTTTGTGGGAATTAACAGCCATAACCTGAAAAAGTATGGATGTAACTGAATTGCTTCTCTTCTAATATAAAATAAATTTCCCACAAGTACCATACTCACATACAAAAACGTGAAGTTGTAAGTTGTGTTTATACAAATAAAAGTTGAAAAAAAAGTTTAAAAACAGTTTCACAATTTGTATTTAAAAAAAAATTAACTTACTCGTCAGGTGTAATCACAGGAACATGGCAACCATAATGAAAAGCTTTAGGACAAATATCACAGCAGACAAGATCTCCTCCATCCATACAGACGGCACACCAATCTTCATGAGAATCTTTTAAAAAAATAATCAATATTAATTAACAGCAAATACTATCTAAACAATAAATTAAAAAAGTAAATAATAATTCAATTTTATTATTATTATTTATATTAACTTTAGTTAACCACTGTAAAAAAACAAATTTAAAAAAATAAAATAAAAAAGAATAGCCTATGAAGGTTTGGTGATTTATCAATTTATCAAAGAGGTTAAGATCAATGATTAGTACGGAAAAAAACCTTGAAAATTAGAAGTCTAATTAAAAACGGAGAGACCGAGTAACCTATGAAAAGGAGAATAATTTGTATAAGTAATGTTGGTAGTTCTTTAAGATTTTATTTGAATAAACAATTAAAGAAATAATATCTGAATAGATATTAATTGATAAGTTTGTTTTATTAAATATGGCTGGGAAATACCTCATTAGTCCTTTAGTCCACATAAATAAAATATATGAAAAATCAATTTATAACTGGGATACATTTGGATTCAAAAATTATATTTAGTTTTCTTGTTATTTTAAGATTAATAACTTAAATAAAAATTCACTCTTTCTATGGAGTTTAATTAATCTGATGATGTATAAATAAATATTTTTTGGTCCTTAGAAAGTAAACACTAATTAACATTAAACATGCACTGCAAATATAGAAAAAGCATACCTTCACGATCTTCAGTTGATGGCCTATCATTGGCGATTTCAACTTTGTCTAAACTTTTATTTAACTCATTTAGAGTGGATAAGACATCAGCAAAATTCTGAAAAATAAAAGTTTTCTGATCAAATATCTCAAAATATTACTTCTCGAATGTGTTTTTTTTCATCGGAATGCCACATCATCTTTCATATTTTATCAAATTTAACGATTATTTTTGAAGATTACTGTCTTTCTCTGTTAGTCTTAAAAAAAAAAAATACAGTAGTTACACACAGTAAATTAGTTAGAATTAGTAAGACAACAATGAAACAAGAAAATATTTTAAATATGATCTGATTTCTATATTATCAATTAAAAATATAAACATCAACTAACTTGATTTTTTATTTAATTATCTTTTTTAATAATTTTTTTAAAATTGCAAAGGAATATTGTTAATTATTAAGAGAAGTATTTTATTTTGTATAAGTACATACTATTTGTAATTAACTTTATTACAATTTGACAACTAGATAAAAATCTAACCCTACTAAACATAAAAGCTATAAGAAGTAACCATGAATAATTAACCAAAGATAAAAAAAAAAGATATTTTGCTGCCTTAACAAGCCTGCTCCATTTCTGCCTATCTTGGGCTATTTCTTTCCATTTATCTGCACGCAGCTCTATTACATCTTTGTTTATTCTATCCATCCATCTGCTTTTTGGCCTTCCACGTGGACTTTTGCCTTCTATTGAAGCATTCATTGTTACAGAGAGGCTTCCAGATGGATTGCTACAAGCAAAATACCCCACCCATCTTAACCTCCTTGCTGTCATAACGGAAGAAGATAATGTAGATGGTTAAACTGTTTCAGGGTGGATATAGTACGGCAGGCAATTTGGGAGATGTGTGGTTTCGAGGAGAGGCTTTGATCGAGGGTAACGCCTAGGTTTTTAACAGTGGTATGGAAGGAGATAGGTGAGTTGTGCAGAAGAAGATTAGGAGGTGCTGAAATGGATTTGAGGAGTGAGGGGAATCCAATCAGGATGGCTTTTGTCTTCTCTGTATTTAATGTCAGCTTATTAAGATTTGCCCATGCGCATATTCTATTGATGTCTTGTTGTAGTTTCAGGATAGCATTAGAGGAATCTGTCGGGTTGAAGGAAAGATGAATTCGGACGTCATCGGCGTATAGGTGATATTGACAGTGTATGATACAGGATGGGAGGTCATAGATGCAGATGGAAAAGAGGGTAGGGGATAATGAGGAACCTTGTGAGACTCCTCTGGACAGAGGTAGAGACATTGATTGAGGGTTATTAGGAACTACAACGTACTGGGAGTGATCGGTGAGAAAGGATTGGAACCACTTAAGGGCACTAGATGATAAGAAAATATTTTTAAGTTTGGTTAGGAGGATATTATGGTCAACTGAGTTGAATGCTTTAGAGAAATCAAGAAGGATCAGGATGGTGAGTTTATGTTGATCTATGGTTGTGTGGAGATCTTAAGAGATTTTAATGAGGGCGGAATGAGTGGAGCAGTCCGGTCTAAAACCAGACTGGAAGCAGTTCAAATGTCTATTTTGTTCGAGATATTGGGATAGTTGAGATTGTATTATTCGTTCTAAAGGTTTGGAAAGGTTAGATAACAGGGAAATCGGACGGAAATCATTAGGGGTTGTGGGGTTAGAGATTTTGTTCAGAGGACAAACAAGAGCGGTTTTCCAGGTGCTGGGAAAAGTTGAACTTTGTAGTGAGAAATTATAGATATGATAAAGGACTGGGAAAATGGATGGAAGTGAGGATTTAATTAATTTAACTGGGATATTATCTGGTCTGAAATCTTTGGTTTGGGATTTACAAATGGATTTAAGGAGGTCGTCAGGGGTAATATGCAAAAAGAAAAAATGATTGGGATTAAAGGGGGGATGTATAAGGGGTGGAGCTGGTGCTTGGACAGAGGGATTGGATGAACAGGAGACACAAAATGAGTGTTGAGTATGTCAGCTGAAATAGAGGTAGTCTGAGTTTGGGTGGATTTGCTTAAGGATAATTCACGGAGGATTGCCCACATAGCTTTGGAGTTTGGTGTGCTGGATAAGGATTGTTGGTAGTAGTGGGATTTAGCATGGCGTATCATGGATTGCGTAACTGTTTCGAAGCAGCTTGAAATTCATGTAGTCTTCGGGAAGTCGAGTGCGCTTAAACCTTCGTCTTGCTGCGTCTCTTCGTTTGATACAATTTTTTATCGCAAGCGACAACCAAGGGGCTGGGGGGTACTTATTGTCCTGACTTTAAGAGGAGCGTGACGGTCTAAGATAAATGCAGTATATTATAGAAAAAAAAAGATTAATAAATAAACATCTTTCATAATCATTACCTCTGACATTTGCTCCTCTTTGATGTTGATGGCCGGAGCTGGATTTGCCGCCGGTTTAGAGGGTAACAAGCTAACTTCAGGTTTTTGTTTTAGCAATTCCACTTGGTCTTGGTGACTCTTGTCAGGCTGCTGTAACCGACTGGCAAGCTGGCTGGTGTGGACTGCTGATTGTCGAGGAACTCCCATTTCCATTTGTTGTGGATTGATGCTCGTGGTTGGTTCAAGTAATTGAGGAGGACTGATTCTGACTTTCTTAATATTATCAGAATGAGGATTCGGTGGAGGCTCACCAGATTTGGGAGCCATAGGTACAGTCTCAGGGATATGCCACAGCTAAGAACATAAGTAAATCATATTTCCCACATAAATATTGAAATTACTCACATAGGTTATATATTTCAGAGAATCAGACCTTTTATTATTTTTAAAATTAAAACGTGCAAAAGTTTCATAAAAAATAACTGAACATATACGTGCTGCTATAAGTATAACCAATAACAAGCATGAAACCGAAAGAGTATTAAACTAACATTAAATGAGATTCACATAATTATATATAAAGATATAACATTTTCTTAAACATGCTTTCATTATCATACATCTAAACTAATATTGTCAGAAACGAATCACTATTTTATTTTAAATAATTAGGTTTTTTTTATAAATTATTACCCCCATGCAACTAAACTCTTGGTTTAATGACAAAATATAAATGAGACACTGGAAAAATAAATATATATATAACACACAGACACATAATAAATAACATCAACTGAACACAAAAACAAGTTTTGTTAGTAGGTTAACTTTTTCAGAGGACGCCAGAGACTTAAATTATAGAAAAATAGATTAAATGAGTAAACATCAAAAAGGAAATTACATCCTCCACCAACTATGTCCATTTTTACAGAAGTTATGAAATATCAACAAAAAATTATTCTAATCACCACCATTTTATTTTTTTAATATTATGATTACTATGCCTTATTTGTATCAATTGGAATGTAAATTTTTCGTGAACCAAGAAATCTATTTCAATCACTTCTTTTGAAACTGCTTTTAAGCTTCTATTTGCCTTTCTCCTTATCAACAAATTTTTCAATTTCTATTTAAAATTATTTAGAATTAATTTAAAGATAATTAATTTCTAGAAAGAATTTATGTTCTATTATATAAATCTATTTTATACTACATCATCAGTTGTAAAAACCTAGCTCATTAAAAAATAGTCCAAAGTTTAGAAAAGAGGTAATCATTCTCCAAACAATTGGTCTCTATCCTTTGATTGAGATATTGATATTTAAAAAAAAGGATTAAAAATAGAACTTTTTCTATCCACCAGACCAACCAGCAGGCGATTTCTTTTTATGTAGACATGACTGTTATATAAAAATCTGAGCGCTTCTAGCAATGAATGCAATAGGAATAGCCTACCAGGAATTTATTTTCTTCTAGAGTTGGAACTATTGTGAAGAATACACTAAGTCTTCTTCATGGGGAAATTGTAGAAAAGCCTAGAAGATTTAATCTTCCTTGATATAAAATTTCCAATCATATTACACCATAATTATAAGAAACAATTATATTTTACAAATTAAAATAATTGTTTTTAAATAATCGCTTAAATGATTGAAAGTTTATCAATGAACACAGTTAGTTGAAGGACAAACTTATGCCTGAAAAGAATGAAGTTGGATAGAAGAACATTACATAATGAAAATGTGATGTCAACATTAACATATTAATCATTAGTGTTTTTATTAGCATTCTCAATTAAAAATTAACAAACTTTCTGCGGTGCCTGCCTACTAATATTCATTTGAGGTTGTACAATCGACTTCAACTCCACAATAGCAACCTGTGTGTTTCCACCATAGTTCAATGGGATCTGTTAATATAAAACCAGTTTTTCATTTATTTTTGGCTTACATAAATAGATGAAACCAAAATGTATTAAATAATGATATTCAACATAAAATCACTGCTATGAAAAGTAATCCTAAGGACTTTAAAAAAAAAAAAAAAAAAGAAGGTATAGAAATGAGTAGAGCTACCATTCACCGACTAACTACAAATATTTGAGCTGAATGTGATATTTCCTAGGGAAGTGAAAACAGAATTTAAAAATTAATTTAAATCTTGAGGCATTTTTTGAAAAATAGATGATGGAAACAGTTAGTAAGTTAAACAGAAAGTACATCCCTTCACCATGGCGTCGCTGAGTGTATTCGAGTAACAGTGAGTGCTCAATACCTGTTGAATTTGAGAAATTTAAATGAGATTGAATTTTACATTATTGAAAATTCAGTCTTGCTGGCATTGATAGGTCGCATCAAGAAGTTACAATTCAAAGCACACAAATTTTTATTTTTCATTGGAGCTGACATTAACTTAATCATAAATATAACAGATAGGGAAAGTTCCTAAAATCAACACTGAGTTCAGGAACTTTTCTGTAATAGAAACTTGATTAAGTTTCAATATATACTCACTATGTCTATGAATGCCACCACGTCAATCGAATAAAACATAATATCGTAGGTATTATGCAAAAAGTTGCTAAGTGCATTTTTTGATTCAGATTAACTTTCAAATATGCCTTTATGAATTTCGACTGAATTTTTGTTGGAAATTTTGTCTAGAATCATCCTCCACAGTTTTTGGCCATTGAGAACTGAGGCACCCTTATATTTACACCACGTTCACAATTTTCTGATTTCACAAAAGGGAAATTCATCAAAGTTCTTAATTACAATAAAGCAGCGATTAAAAGTTTAATAAAAAAAACATTTTAGCTTGAATAAATGAATGAATTGGTGCTTAAATTTGTAAATTTATAGAAATAAAAAAACAACATTTGCCTGGATGAAATGTAATAAGCAGAAGTGGTAACTATCAGATGTTCAGACATAACACTAAAATTCTTAAAAGCTGAAAAGATTATGAAAATAAAATTCGCAAAATCAGTTTTCATGTAAAAAAAAGACATTTTCTCTATTAAATCACTCCTTTAAATACATTAAATTAACTAATAAGAGTAATAAAATATTAATATTGAGAAAATATTATTAGATAATAATACTTGAAAACATAAGTCATTAGTTGAGGGAGGACGCTCTCCGCCAGAGAGTAAAGTCCCGTCTCCCTCAGCAACTTGGCTCTCAGTGCCTCAAAAGCAGTACAGACTAGCACGATATGCTCGGCGGTCTCCGGTACTCTGCAACTTGGGCGTAGGAGATCAACATTCTTACCATACTCAACGAGCTTTGCTCAGAAACTCCCATGCCCCGTGAGAAACTGTGAGACTCAGTAGTCACTTACTTATATTGGGGCAAGGTGGCCGAATAGGCTAAAGCGTGTGCACTGCACCGCGAGTCGCCTGGCAACCAGATATATGAAGATTTGAGAGACAAGAAAAGTACGAGTTCGCATCCCGGTGCCAGAGGGGACTTTAAATACACGTTTGAGGTCCCCTGAGTCCAAATAACCAAGTCCCGCAAAATGGTCTGTATGTGTGTGTGTTTGTGTGTATTTCTATATGTGTCTGTAAACAGTCTGGCTCAAAATGAAGTCGTATGCAAATGAAATTGCATATTTAAGGTTGTTATATGCTAGAGAGGTTACAGCAACTTTTCACCAAAATCGGCTAACCGGAAGTGACACTTTATATAATGGACTAAATAAAATTTTGCGATTTTCTCGAAAACAGCTCAAATGATTTTGATTAAATTCATTATATCAGTGTAAAATTAAGCAGTTTTAAATAAAGTGTTGTTTTTATTCTGATTGATGTTTTCTAACAGGACTTAAATGGCTGATTTTCAATATTAGCTTCCTCTAAAGTACCTTTAATTTTGTTTATTTGAAACAATTGACCATTTCACATTAATCTCTAATGTGACAGATAGTTAAAAATAAAATATGAAAGAATTTGATAATTAATTAACGGGAAACAAGAGATCGTAATGGAGAACAGTTGTAATTAAGGAACCAAAGGATTGCGAGCGCGCCCGAAAGATTATAACAGGCTTTCATAGGTAACATGAGGTTAATATAATAAGGACTCCGACAATATTATGTGAATATACATATGCGGTTTTCATAGATGCTATAGTTGGTATTATTTAATATTGAATTGTATAGATTACAGCGATGTAAAATATTGAAATTTATACATATAAGGGTACTTATAAAAATAAAAATATCCACAATGAAATATAAATCAATGTAGCATTTGTAAATTTTGCTTTCACATCTCCTTTGTCTAAAAATACTTATTTCTGCTGAGAAGAGGGTGGGGTAAGTGAAAGTTGTGTGATGCACGCACTAGATTTTTTTTTATTATGATGAAATATAATTTTGCCAGATATTGATTTAAGTCTACGATTGAAATCCTGTCTTTCACAAAGAAATTTTATAAAATTCAAAATTTTAAGAGAAATTTTTCAATATTCTAACCGTGAAACTATCTAATAATGAACAAACATTTATTGTTAAAATTAATTAAGAAAACTATTTCTACTTATTTTTGTTTATTCATGTTCTTTTGTTTTTTTTTGTTTTGTTTTTTACTTTAAGTATGATTACTGTAACCAATATATCGACAGCCAAACTACAAAAGTCTGTAGAAAAAAAAACTAAACATTTTCAGAAAAGGAAAAAAAACGCATAATTTTGTTCTATAAACATTATACTTTTGGTTCAATTTGTTTTGCAGGCCTAAGACAAAGATGTAATATTCTATGTAACTTTTTTTATCGCATTTCTGCCAAATAATCTTATAGAGCCGTTAGTTCTAACTTATAGCTTTTTAGTTACTTTTAAAAACTGATATTAATTAGGTAAAAACAATCAAATTTATTGTAGTAATACCCATAACTTTGTTAATAATAATCAAATCATGAGAGGAACAAAGTCAGTTTCCAAAATATAGAGAAACGATACTTCAAATGAAAATTTGTAAAACATTTGACTGAAAAGCGAGTAATTGATCACACGGGCTATTCACTTTTTTTAACAATTTACTCAACTTCATCTGGACATGGTTTGATTCATGAATTCTTGATAAGTTCTAGATAATCTGCTAATGAGTAGATCATTCTGTTTCTGAGCTTGCGATTTCGAAAATTGAATGGTTTGAAAAGATCCATTTACAATGAAACTAGAGTTATTTTTTCTTCTCGAATTAAATTTTTCAATTTTCTGTCTCTCACTATCTGGAAATTGGTGGTATCGTATCGTTTTTTTCCAGTCAAGCTCATTTTTCAGTAAGTTTCGGTTGTTATGAAGGCTTTTCAGTATCATATTCCCACTTAACACTCTCCTCTATGCTTCTAAGAGCTGGAAACTACTTATAAGAAATTTAAAAAATAGAATACAAAGCGTATGAGAAAAATTAATTTTAACCTATTAATAAAGCTAATTGATGCTGCAGTCTGTGCACAAAATGCTTTATGCATTCTATATTTACATGACCACCTTTCATTGAGCATTTCAATAAGTTTTTTCAGTAACAACACAATATCTATAACCTTCAATGTAACTTACAGGTTTTTACATCACAATGTGCTGGTTGTTGACTTACAGCATTTTAAGAAAGGCCGTAGAGAAGAAATGAAATATCATAGATTTCATTTTGTGGGATTAATATGCGCCAGAACAGACTTTCGATATGATGTATATGCCTTAACCTACCCATTGCTTCAAGTTGTAGAGCTTAAAATCAATAAAATATCTATTTATGCACTAATGGACACTGAACCAGTCATCCATAAAACTTAAATAAGTAAAAAAAAAATTTAACAAAATATTTTAACAGTGATGTACTATATAAATATGTTATGAAATAAGAGAGAAAAATAAATAACTAAAAATATCCATGAAAAACGCATTTCTAGACCTTATAATATCCATGGAAGACAAGTCTAGTACTTAACATGAAATAATTCTTAATTAACCCACCCGTTTCAAATACTGATTTTCCATACTAGAAGATCAAACTAAGTATTTATTGATTAATGTTTTTGCTCAATAAAAAAAAAAACTTAGTTAAAAGGCAAAATGAAACCAGATAATTCAACTAACCTGGAACGAATATGGAGGAGGAGGTGCCCTGTTTGGATGTTCGCTCATTTGATGATTTGGGGCATTGGGGTATTTCACCCCGAGTTGGCCACGTTCTGGATGTCCTTGTGGAATCCGCTCATGGTGAAGCTGGAGTCTTTCTTGATGAAGTGCGGGGACCCTTTCCTGATGAGTAGGCATCCGTTCAGGCTGGCTCATAGGTAGCCGAGCCGTATTTACTGGTCTTACTGTAGGTCCTGTTCGATGCAGAGACTAAAAATAAAAATTATATCAGTAGAAAATTTTTGAGTGGAGCAATCTTTGTTTTAAGTATATCATTAAAAAATGTAGAGGAAATATAGTAGTATTTTTGTTTTTTATGAAAATTCGTGATCATTTTTAATGTAAAGGGAATATCTAAATTCTAAAAAGTTTGAAAAAAAAAACAGTGGAAACTTCTGAGTTGTGCTTATTGAAAATTGTTAAAGAGAATCATTATTAACTTTGAAAATTAAATTTGTTTTAACAAAAATTAGACTAAAAATCAGATTATAATAAGAACTAATGATTTCAAAAGTCAGAGTATTTTACTTAATAAAAAATGAAATTTCAAGAAAATAATTCTTTGTTTTCTAGTTCATTGCTTTAAAAAAAATTAAAGAAATAGATGAATATAAAACATAACTTTAAAACACAAAATTACTCAATTAATCTAAAAAAAATATAACTTCACTAAGTAATTAAAGTTACATACCACAGTAGGAGATATGGTTCTTATAGGTGGAGAACGTATAGAGGGTTGAGCCTGCAGACTGGCTTGGGTCCTAACAATCATCGCAGATTGTTGAACACTATTAGGCCTGTATATATGTTGCATCTGCCCTACTCTTTGCTGCATGACATGTGCTGCCATTTGTTGCTGAGCAACGGCATTGGCTTGGCTAGCGATCCTGTGATGTAGGCCATTAGGTAGAACTTGATGATTGGTCGAAGGGGGGAGGCACTGCTGAAGAGGCAACTGCTGAGACATCTGGGACTGTAAGGGAGACCCTCGCATCATCTGTTGACAGTTATTCACAGGCACTGAATTATTGCTGCCTCGGCCTTGGATGCCTCCAGACTGCAACTGGCCCTGAGCCCCGTAGGAGACCAAGACAACCTGCTGATTGCCATGTAACGTTGGGCTCTACAAACAAAAGAAATGATTTTTATTATTAAATGTCATTTTGACATTTAACATCTAGTTTTGTCTCATGAAATGTGAGCTTCGGGAATAATTTTAATATAAAACAAAATTGAATACAATAATAATTAATACATTAATCAAAATACGACACATTAGCTTTTGTAGAATTACTTACATGAAACAAGAAATTTGGAAGGCATTAAAGGAATATTATATACTATAAAAGAATATTAGGTTTTAGTTCTGATATCAGGTGTGTAAATATGGAACCAAAAGAATTGTTTAAAAATGTATTATTTGTAATATTGTAAAATGCTATAGATTTTTCCCATTTCTCTGGCAATTTATGAATGCCATGCCAGAAAACTATTAATCTCTTGTAGCGAGCCAATTATCAAGCCACTTTCATACATTTTCAAAAGAAGTAAAACACTGCTGTGCAAGTACATACCCCATTGAGTAGTCGGATGAAGATAAGTCTGGTAAGTCGCATGCACTTATTTCCCAACTGAATGCCTCAATCATTTTCTTCATTTGTTTTGTGTGCCAATACATTATCATATAACAAAATCGCTTTGTGTTGTATTTTTTGATATTCTGGTAATTTTTTATGCTCAATTCAAATCAATCATATGTTGTTGATTCGTTCAGTATTTACAGTTTCAACAGGTTTTAGCAGCTCACAATAGATCACAGCCTCCTTCAACGTCCTTCATTCTTCATGTCAAAATTGACACTTTTAAAATTTTTAAACCACTCAAAGCACATTTTTTTACCAAGAGCATGCTCACCATAAGCATTGCCATCCATGCATTTGATGCAACTCTGCAGCAGTTTTCTATAAATGGTAACAGAAAACTAATGTTCTCCGCAAAATCATAGCTTGTAGGCACAAACATTCAAATTTCCAACACTATTAAAACGAAGCCGTTGTATGAAAAATAGTTAGAATTTGAAAATCTTTACCAGCTATGAAAGAAATAAAATGGTGCCAATAATAAGGTTTAACAGTAACTAATTTCAGAACTGGTATCGTCAATTGATGAATCATCCACTATTAAAAGAAATATTACGATCACTTGGATATCAAAATGTTGCTTGAGGCATGAATTACTGGAGAAAAATATCTTTCAATTTGGAGAAAAGCTTCTGTTCAGCATCTCAGAGAAGAAGAAACAAACATTTGACGATGCAAATATCTGATTTTATAATCAAATATGAAGTTTTGAGCACATGGAAAACTAACTAATTGTTTTATAATTTTAATCCATAACAAGGAGGATGTTCTAGGGAGGTTTTAAATGCATGGCTCTCCCCCTAAATCAGACAAGACTTCTTAGTCAGAATATTATACCTGTTACGGGTTCCCAACCTAAAAATAATCTAGCAGAAGAAAGCATTACATGAATCAAAACTTTAAATAATAGTTCTTCAACCAATATTTTTATTTATTTAATAATTAGATTATTCTCACAGGAATATATATTGTTAACCTCTTAGATTATATTTTTTATCAAAATCAATTAGTAACTATATAATCTGCAGATGTATATGTATGTACTTCTATTTAGCAATATAAGTAACTCTAAGACCTCACGTCTAGCTTTGATCACATAAGTGGCCACAGTGCCTTTATCTAGAATTTTTAAGTTTGCTGAAGTTGTATATAATAACAAGGCTCATTGGTGTCTATACTACCCCACAGACGATGATGGTTATTTATATTCCCACCTAATAGGAGTAGTCCGTGGTACGAACCGCTTTTTATCAAATTATTAACATCCATCTGAAATTTGTAAATAGCTTTATCTCATCGTAATCTACAACTATTTTACTTACAAAAATTCTCGGAATTGGGAGTTTTAAATTAGATATCAGCAAACTTTGTCAATTTAATTAGATACTAAAAACTTGTAAATACTCATTTGCTTTCCACTTGAATTGTAAGATTGGATCACAAAACCGAGAAAAAAGATGTCCTACAAAAATATTAGACCATTTGGTGTGACCTACACCCCCAACATTTCAAAATAACTAGGTTATATAGACCAAACGGCCCAATATTTTTGTAGGCCATCTTTTTCCTCAATATTGCGATCAAATTATCTTACGATCCAAGTGAAAAGCAAATGAGTATTTACAAGTTTTAGACCCCAAAATAAATAGATAAAGTTTGCCAATCTCCAGATTGAAAATGCCACAATTCCAAGAGTTTACGTACATAAAATATTTGTAGATTACGAAGAGATGAAGCTATTTACGAAGTTTCAGATGGATGTTAATGATTTGATAAAAAGGTATCTGTAGCACATACTAGAGTGGGAGGTCATCCTGTTGACCTCCTAGATTATATTTTTTTATCAAAATCAATTAGTAACTACATACTCTGCAGATGCGTATGTATATACTTTTATTTAGCGAAAATATGGATTATACTTACCGTAGTATACATAGTAATATTTTATGATCTAACTGATGTATTGGCAAAAAAATTTGTAAAAGAAATTAAAACATATTTTTTTTTTTTTGTTTTTGCAGATTGTGTTGTTACAGATATTTGGCAAGGGTAATCAGTAACTGATTTCTTCAGACATCTATTCCTCTCAGGAATGTAAGTATTAAAAAACAAAAATTTTATATTTGTCTTATATATTGGGTTGGCAAATAATTCCTTTCGGTTTTTCGGGATGAAATAAAACTCGATGTATTACAGACATCAAATTTATTTTAATCTACAATATATTGAGCATTATTTACTATGACTTTTTCCCATATTACCACTAACTGTATAATGCCATGTTCATAGAATTTCTGGAGTTTATTGTTAAAAAACTGATCCAAGTGGTTTTTGATGTCCTCTTTGTTTTGGAATTTTATTCCATTCATGGAGTTCTGCAGAGACCGAAATAAGTGGTAGTCACTTGGAGCTAGGTCCGGTGAATAGGGAGGGTGTGGCAAAAGGTCCCATCCAAGGCTCAATAATTTATTGAGAGTGACCAATGAGGTGTGTGGCCTAGCATTATCTTGGTGAAACACAACATCCTTCTTATCATTCATAACTCTCCAAAATGTTCTCCGAATTCGATGTTACTGTATCAGTTGGAAAGCTGAATTATTGCTCTTCAAAGCCGTATGAATGTTCTTTTTTTATTTAATGGCTATATAAGGAATAAATAAACAAAAACTTCTTATAGGTTTTATCTCCATTTGTAGTTTGTTTATGAAGGTCCTGTTGATGTCATTTTGTGTAGTTTATGTGGCCCTAAATTCCTGCTAAATTTCTTGTAGATAGCTAAAGTCATAATGAAGTTATAACATTTTTTGTGATTTTCGAAAAAAAAATCATGGAGGGACCTAAACATTAAGCCTGGAAACATAGCCGAGCTTGTGCAAATGGTTTTCTAAGCTTGTGAGCAACACATTTAGGGTCATAGCAATCTCTCGCACTGATTGGATGGGATTTTGATCAACAAACATTGCTTTAACATTGCTCGTTTCAATTTCATGTGGGCAACCAGACCACTAAGCATCATTGATGTCAAAATTTCCTGAATGAAATTTGGCAAAGCAATTTTCACAGGTGCGTTTCGTTAAGGCATCATCCCCATAAACAGTGCAAATTTTTCTTTGAGCTTATGCAGTACGCTTACTTTTTTAAAATAATACAACAAAATATGTCGATAATGAATGATATTTTCTTCCTTATTCACAGTGCAATAGCAAACACAATACTAAACTAATTTCAACAAATGCAATACTCAGGTGTTGATGACCCTAGGGTTTTACGCCTCAAAGCCCAAACAAACAAATAAATGCAATGCCTTCAATAAAACCTGAAGGTCAATAATATGTCATTAATGTAATTTTCTTTTCTAAATGCCAGCATTTTGGAAATTTAAAAAAAATAAATAAACAACACACTAAAATTTAACAAAACATTTGACAAGCATGACAGCAGGTTAATTTTGACCATATGTTACATAATTATTATATGTTTTCTTGATAAAAGAAGAGACAGTATATATTTCATAGAATAACCTAACAATTCTAAATAAATTTGAAAATGAAACCTGTTGCCTAAAACAGTTGTCTGAGAAATTCTAATCTGGTGAGGTTTTACAAACTGATTTACATAAGTAAACACTTAGGTTTCATAAGCACTGTAATTTAAAGTTATATCTGTTTCAAATTAAAAACTGAGTAATGATTATTTTTATAAATATTACAGTTTTCATAAACTTAAGAAACAAGGTTGCTATAACGGCTAATATTCTATCAAGAAACAATAAACATAAAATAAAATATGATTATTGGCTCAAAAGGATTACAAAAAATATCATAATATATGTTTTCAGTCTCACGCAGATCAAATCAAATGACATTACATAGAATGATGAAAACAAATAAAATGGGGTCAAGATGCTGAGGAGAGGTAGTATCTTTAGCAAGGGAAGACCTTGAAACTGGTCCTCACTCAAGACCAGGGGAGTAGGCCGAGAGGCCTGAGAAACTGTAAGTGGAGACCTTGAGATAGCTATTGCCAACACCGTCCGTGCGCGGTGAAGAACCGCATCCTGCCCGAGGTGACCCTGCTTTCGACTGAACACAGCGGATCTAGACTGGGAGGTCGATAAATGCCTGGTAGCAGGCAGCAGTGCTACTAGTACTGGCATAGAGCCGAAGACGATAGGAGTCGGCTGGTTCCTGACCAGATAATCAACTGCGATGGAACAAATCCTACAAATGACGCAGAAGTCGGAGATGTTGGCCAAAAGGTGCACATAGTCCCCTGACATCTTTTACGATGGTTAAGGAAAACCGAACATCACATATTACTTCCCAAAATGGGAAGAACAAGAAGAAGAAAAAGAACAAATGAAACAGTGGGATGAATACATAGATTTATTTGTTTTTATGTATAAAGCACAGTGTCAACCAGACTATAAGTTTAGCACATAAATCAGACAACATGGATTACAATAGTATTCCAAATACAATAAATAATAATATTTTATTTAAACTTATATTGCAAGAATGCTTTAAAATATTGAATAGTCTATTTAATTAGTTAATTGTCGCCACCCTATTCAAGTAACTAATGTGAATAAATCTACTTTTCAATAGATTGATGAAGACAGTTTTTCTTTTAACTTTCCAATTATGAATATTTTTTGTCTCTACATCTTTTTATTTAAACAAGTCCTGCATTTGTGTTTTCAATGACAAATTTTATGTTATTAATGGAATAATGTATTTTTTACCAGGCACTAGTATCTAAATTTATTTTTCTATAAAACTAGCTACCACCCTTGAAGTTGCTAATTAAGTTAGTTTTAAGCTCACCTTTCCTTTAAACTAAAGTATGTTTCCTAAGACCAGAAATATTTAAAACTGATAAATAAACTCTGAAACGTATTGCTGATAATGAAATGTAGACTGTTAACTTACAAAATCCATTTGTCAAAGGCACATCCATTTTAAAACACTAACAAATTCAATAAGACAAGTAAGGAGGTTTATTTAATTGAATTGTTTAAAAAATGTATATTAAAAGTGTGAATGAAAGTATGAAAAAGAATGTCCATTCAAGAAAAAATCAGAGAATGAAAGAGATCAATGGATTAAGAGAATGGAAGGGATCAATGGATTAAGCAGTCATTTGTTAATAATGCCACATGTATTATTATAAATACTAATCATATGTTTCCAAGTAACAACTGAATAACAGTTGTTTTTAAATATATTTCACTTTTGTTTTTTGAGAATGATGCAAATTAATAGTAAAAAAAAATATTTATTTTTTTTAAGGAACATTGGATGATACAAGGAAAAAAGCATATTAGTTCAGCGAAAAGAAGAAAATGATCATTATACTACTTCAAGATTTAAGAGGATTTAAAAAATAAATGCTTCAGGATTAGTTCAAAGAATAAAATTATTTAAATGTCATGTAAGTTAATTTAATCTATCTATATCTGCTATCATTAGAAATTTACCTCAAAACTTTAATATTAAAAACTCTTTAAGTAGCAGAATAATAATTAATGAAAAATTATTTTGTGTGGATTATTTGAAAAACTTCAATCTTTCTTCAGCTCACTGTTTTTATTTATTTGTTTTTCTTACAATTCAAGTATATAAATTCATTATTAGATACATCTAATGGAAATAATATTCCACTTTATAATTATTTTTTTTATTATAAAATATAAAATATAAAAACAATTCTTCTCTTAAATTGTTAAAATTAAAAATTGTTTTTAAATGCATAATTATGAAAAAATAAGTGCTTATTACTAATAACATTATATTTTGTAAAGGGAATTTTTATTTATTTTTTGGCAAAATGACCGAGAAATGTCACGAATGTCAAATGTAAGATACTTAACAACAGATTAAATTTAATCATATGATTTCAAGTTGACAATTGAATGAAAACAATATTCAACATCTGTAATTTTATTGGAAAAACAAATTCATCACCAGAATTTTGGAATTCAATCAGTTCAGGAAATGCAAGAAAAATAGAGCATTCTAATTGCTTAATTATTCTAATACCTTCTAAAAACATCAGTCAGAATTGTATATACTCATTATAAAATACATTTTAAAAATTGAGCTTCTAGAAAAAATCCAATTTCGTAAAATGAATCAGAAAACTGAAAAATCAATTTGTAAATATATTGGCAAAGCAGATATTTATGAAATGAAAATAATTTTATTATTCTGGGACTAGTGTCCCTTTAGAACAAATCACAAATACAGATTATATATCAATATTTTGGTGTGTCCATGAAATACTATTTGATATTTATAGGTTGATTCGGAGTACAATGAAGTTATAAATGATGAAAAGATATAAATACGTGTAAATACAAGATATACTCAGAAATTAATTAAGTGAACGAAATATTGGTGAATTACAAAATAATCAGAGTATCCGGGTGTACTTTGAGGTTTTTAGGTGCATTTCGTGATCAACTGGATTGGGAATGGAGTAGGTGTTCGAAGAGGAGAGATTTTAATGAGGATATCGATTTTGCGTGTCGAATCTGAAGGTATAGAGTTCCAGAGGGAGACAACTTGTATTAAAAAGGATTTATCAAATGCAGCAGTTTGGTGAGGAGGAGAATAGAGGTTGGACGCATATTTATATGCTGAGATCATGAAAAGCTACCATATTTAAATAGAAGAGGCAGAAGTTTGTTATACAAAGTAATTTTCAAATCTTGACAACGGAGGAATTAGTTAAAGAATGCCACTAGACTTACTAGATATTGAATCCAATCTAAATAAAAAATACTACAAAAAAATGTAAAGAAAATAATATAAGGGAGGTAATGACCCTTAACAAATGATAATTAACAGATGTGAGGACTGTAAATAATTTGAAATCGGAATTATTTTAGATATAAGAAAATAAACCAAGAAACCAAAATGAAGGGGGCCAACTAAAAAAAAAATTTTTTTTTTTGTTAGAATGAAGTTTAGACATGGAATACTCAAGCATTCTACCCATTCAAGAGATAATTGTGAATAATTAACAGAAACAGTGGCTGAAAATGTGTTTTTTGGACAAAAGGCGGTTCTAAAATATAAAGATCTGTTGAAAGTAACATATAAAAAATTATACCTAATTCCAATACTTTCATTACTTGGCTACAGTAGGAAAGTAAAAATGTATAATAATAATAAATAGTACTAACCGTTCCAACAATGAAAAATCCTAAAAATAAATAGCTATGAATGAATGAATGAATGAATAGCTATGTATTACTGTACACCTCAGAAACATTATCAATTCAAGAAAGCTTTAATGAATATTTAGAATAGTTTATACCTGTCGCAAAGAAGAAACACTGTTTTGTAGGTTTTGATGCATCTGTTTAGGCTGGCCATTGTTTTGCTGGCTGGGAGAAATGCGATCTATAAATTAATAATTATTTTGTAATTGAATCAGAAATTACTTTTTATCAATTATGTTGAAGTCAATGGATAACTTAAGTTACTTTTTATCCATAACTGAACTAAGTATAATCTATAGATTTATTTTGTTTTTAAAGAAGTCTTATAAAATATTCAATTATCTATAATAATGACTTTTAGAGTAAAAGTCTCATGATTATTCAAAAATTAATTTCTATAAGTTTTTAATATTTGTAATAATTAAAATTTTAAACTGCCATAACAATTTTTTTCAAATATTAATTCTTCAAAAATAATTTATTTATTTAATATCTGAGTGGACCAAACATCTTATTATGGGTGATAAATATTCAGGACGCAGTCATTTTTAACATTTTTATTAATGCCGATGTTTCAACCCAAACATGAGGGTAATCATCAGGACGTGTTTTGAGCACTGAAGGTATTCAAGTACTTGAATGATGACCAACAAGTTTGGGTTGAAACGTCGGCACTAATAAAAACGTTAAAAATGACTGCGTCCTGAATATTTATCACCCATGGTATGTAGAACAGTCGACTAACTTCCATCAATAAGCATCTTATTTCTCGAAAAAACAAACTAAAAACCTTTATAAATATATACTTAAAACACTACCTTGTCTAAATTGTGGTAATGGTGGTACCCTCTGCCAATGTGGAATAACTTGTTGTTGTTGTTGTTGTTTTAACTGCTGTTGATGTTGTTGTTGCTGTTGTTTCATTTGCTGTTGTTTCATTTGTTGTTGGTGCTGCTGCTGTTGTTTTGCATGCATTTGCTGAAGCATTTGTTCCTGCAAACGCTGCTGGTGTTGTTGCTGTTGCTGATGAAGAAGTTGCTGTTGCTGTTGGTGCTGCTGTTGTAGTTGTTGTTGATGTTGTTGTTGTTGTTGTTGTTGTTGTTGCTGCTGCTGCTGTTGTTGTTGTTGTTGTTGATGTAACTGTTGCTGATGTTGCTGTGATGGGTGATGCGGTTGTGGAGATGTCTGTTGCTTAAGATGATCATTAAGTTCAGCGGTTAACTGTTGCCAAGATTGATTCGATGGTTGTAACTGAGCAGCATCTCTACGTCCAATAAGTTGGTCGGAATAAGTCGACATGAGTGTCATAAAGACACTTCGCCAGTATACACTAGTGTCTGCTTCAGATATGTCTGGTGCTTCAGACAGTGCACCAAAATTACAAATACCTTAAAAACACAAAAATGTATTGATAGAAATGTTAAGATTTAAAAAAATAAAAATCAATTACCCTAATACCAACCTAATTTAAGAGTGTCCATGTTTTCAGGCATAAATCTCAGATTGATTACATCAACTGCGCTAGGAACTTTACTTTTTGTTCGTATTCTTTCCATATGATTTAACATTAGACTAAAAAAAAATTGAACAAATAAAATCATCAACAATAACAAAAATGTAGTTCAATATTCTTTAAATTGTATTAATTTTAATTCCAGACAACTCTATAAACAGTTCTGTTGACTTAAGAGCGATCTGTTCACAAGTTAAGATATGCTGCCATTGAACTGTTTTTTGGAATAAATTATAATAAATCGGTGGCTTGACATACAAAGAAAGGGATAAAGGCAATCTAATCGGTTGAAATAATAGTAGTTTGTGCGATAAGTGATTGTAAGCTATTTCAATACAATTTTGTATCTTGTGGATGATGTAGTAAATCAAAGTAGCCACAATTCTGATAAGTTGCCTTCATCTAATTAATTATCTATTATAAAAAACTGTTCCTATCAAGAAAGACATTCTTAAATCTCATCTGAAATCTGAAAAAATCACTCACTAATAATAACACTAATCTTATGAATGCCTCACAACTTTTTAACCTTTTAATGATTTCTATCAAATGCATACTCATTCCAAACCAAGTGTTTGAGTTTTCAAATAAAAAAAGCAAGAGAAAAAAATTCGGTTAGTTACAAAAAATGATTTTTTTTTCTATTGCCTGCCTTCATAACAAATTAATATAAATTACATTTGTCCAGCTATTATCACCCTTTTGATGCAAAAGATAAGCCTTACCAACTTTTATTTCCCTGAAGTGCTATATCAGATCAGAAAAACAAATGTTAGAGTTTTAAGTATTAATTAAACTAAAATTTAGACGTCTTCATTTGCAGTGATGAGCATTTGCAGAAGTTGGACCTGGATCACTGGGCACTAAGCTTTATAATGCTAGACTACGATGGTTCAAGTGCAGTCAAAATACATCCAACTTTAATCATCAATGCAAAACAGGAGAATAGATAATCTAGGAAATGCTGACTTCCTAAATGGACGGTAAGTCATTTGTAACACTCCTTTATATTGTCGAGAAATAGTTTCTTTATTTAATAGATACAGCAGAACCCCCAATAATTTTGTCAAGGAGCAGACAGTTAAATGAATTATAAACATGTTCAATTTATTAGAATTGCCAATGATGTGTGTTAATAATAAAAAATACGAAATAACAAAATTAATAAAAAAGCTTGATTAAAATACACAATATCTAGTATAAATTGGTCCCAATTCTTCTTGCTTTCAAACAGGTGATCTAAAAAAAAATAACACAGGAAAAGGTAGGTATACTTCTATAGCTTCATCAACAATTGCTTTTTAATTTAGACAGGACATATGAGTTTATCCATCAATAGTACTTCCAACTAGTCTGAGGAGTGGGGTGGCTGAGCGGGCTGACGTATGTGCACAGCACCGCGTTGCCCAGCAGCCTGATGGAAGATTACTTGATAAAATAGTTACGAGTAAGCGTCCCAGTACCAGGGGGGGAGGAGGGTAATGATACAGATGATTAATTCTGGCATTAATCATCTGCCTTCACCTCCTGGCCCAAGGAAACCCCATATAGCCTAAATTGCGGGGAAGGGGAGAACAAAAACAAAAACTTCCAACTAGACTGTCCATTGAGTGAAATTCTTTAATCCAAATTTTTTTCTACATATATGTCAGCTGTTTACTACAAATGCTTATTAATTTTTTTTTTTTGTCAAAATTACTTATCTCGCTTCCTGTCCCGAAACTTAAAAATTAGAATTTACAAAACCATTATCTTACCTACAGTTCTTTATGGATGCGAAACGTGGCCGCTTACATTAAGGAATGAGCAATGTCTTAAATTTTTTGAAAATAAAGTATTGGGCAGAATATTCGGACCGAAAAAGGACGAGTCAACTAGAGAATTTAGGCAGTTACACAATGCTGAATTGAGTGAACGGTATCCGGTTAATATAATTGTGGTGAATAAGTTAAGACGAATAAAATGGGCATGTAAAATAGGCGGGCTTAGTAACAAAAGTATTCCTAAAAAGTTAATACGCGCTGTACCGCCTGGTAAGCGTCTGAGGGGTAGACCAAAGCAAAGATGGGTGGATTGCGTTAAGACTGATTTGACGGGGTTGGGTTTAGACAAAGCCTGGTGGATGGAAGAATGTGGACATCGATTGGTGGTATCGGCATCGAACCTTCGGGTTCGCTACAACTTATTATTATTATCTCTATATTTCTATAAAAATTTCTTCCAAGCAATATGTTGGCATTTCATGCTTGAGCAAACTATTTTTTCAAACATTCTTCTATATGTGGGTACTTATTGAGGAGTTCTTGGATACATCAGTTTGGTCTTCAACACCTTGTATTGTTATTCATTACTTTTTTAAATTATTACTTATTTTTGGTTAGAACTTCTCATTATTACAAAATATCAGAATTCTACTGTAATACATAAATTATGCTCCTTTCAAACTGAAAATTGGACATCTATTATGTTTAATATGTAGGGAAAATTTCAATTTCAGATATCACACTTATTAATTTGATTTACTACCCACCTCTTATAATAACTTATTAGTATCACTAATATATGTATATATTTTTGCAAATCATTCTATAAAACTTACTCTTTAGTATAGAATATAACCGAGTCTGAGCTCTTGTAAAGAACTGACTTGACAAATGTAAGACACAATTTTAATGAGCGAAGATCCTTTTGAAGTTCAGTTCTTCCATTATTACATTCAGCTAGTTTTTCATTTGTTTTCGTAACAGCAGTTATCATCAGTTCCCGGCACCTTTTTTTTACAAGATCATAGACCCTAAAAATGAAAAAAAAAAAAATTATATTATGAGCTCTAACATGGATATTAAATAAAATTGTTCTGTCTCAATAAAAAACTAAGTTAAATAAGTAAGATGAAAAAGTTTAATGCAAATAAATACATTTTAGGAATTTATCAAAGCCTCAATAGTTATTTATGTTAGTGTAGGGTTCCTTCAAAATTATTATCAAATAAGACTATTGAAGGTTTAATAAATTCCTTCATAATTTCATTGTTATAGAATATTCCGGATGTTTGTATATTCAATTTTGAGTTAAAAATCTGCTTCTAACAATCTACTTCTTGTTTATAATATTACTGCATAAGATTATTTTGCATTTAAAAGTAAAAATAATAATGGACTTATCTTGAAGAAAATTACACATGCTTATTTTACAGTATGTAATTTAAAAAAAAAAAAAAAAAAAATTAAATGCTTAAGTAAAAAGAATTTTCAGGAAAAATATTGGACACAATATAAAACACAATAGAATAATCACAATTCATTCTCTGAACAAAGTCTCTGTTTCCTCTAAAGTTTCAAATTTAACCTTCCTTCAAATCCTTCTATCCTACCTAGAGGCTTAAGGACCCGGAGGCCACAAAAAGACATAGCTGATCATGGGCTTTAAACAATGAACTGACTATGAATGAAATGAATGAAAGACTAAAGTCATTCTCTTTGGTTAGAAGTATCTTCTTCATTCATTTCTTTATTAAACCTTATTCTACATTAATGGACTACTCATTCACTTCCACACTTGTGTTAGAAACCTTGGGATAATTTTTGATCAATAAATATCCTGGGATAACTATATTTCCTTAATTAAAATTATCCAAAAATCTATTGCTATCTTCAAACAGTTCCTAAAATTCTGTAATTCCATACCAGTTAAAACACGTCAACCCCTAGTTTCCTCTCTCATTTTCTCCTATTTTGATAATTGCTGCCATAAATAAGGTGGAAATGCTGCCTGATGGGAATGAGGTAAGATCAAAGAGACTAATGAATTGTTTCATTAGATTTATCTTTTGAGCTCCGAGGCTGTTCTACATCACCAGTTGGTAAGCTGAAATAAAATGGCTTTAACCAAGTGTCCGAAGATAAGATTTCCTTGGCAGAAAGCCTTTTTACATTCTTAATTTGTTCACTCCTTATTCTTCCACTTCACTCTTCAAATATGAGATTGCAAACTATAAACTTTTATATTCCTCCTCATAGAACTTCTTCCTTCAAACAATCATTTATCGTGCATACTACCTTGTTCTGGAATTTCTTAACCACATCCATAGGTGAATCATCAACTCTAACCACATTTAAACTTTAACTATTTCTATCATATTCTTAACAATCAATCTTCCGAATATATGTAAGAATAACGTTTCATGATGCTAGAGATATCTATCAATTATTTTAAACCTACCATTTAAATAGCTTACAAGCTCATATTAGTAAATCTACAGACTTCATTTATCTATAATTCATTATTTTCATTTCTTTATTTGTCTCTGATTGTAATGTATTTCATAATAATGTAATTATTGTTTAATACCAGACAAATGACACTGCAATTTTACACCAACATTATTCTTAGGGGACTCAGTGTCACAGAATAAAATATACTTTCTTTCTTTCTTTAAATATGTTGGTAGGAGACATAAAACAATGTGGTTGGAGAACATCAAATTTTTATCAATAGTCCGAGAGATTCAACTGGTTAACTTTTGAGGTATACATCGAGATCTAGGTAGGGCTGTGGGCTGTGTTTATTACGGTTGGTCTGCCAGAGTTAGATTTGGGATAGCTTTTGGTGGATAGAAATTTAGAGATGATGATTGGTGGTATCAGCAATGAACTTCTGATTCATTAAGCCTTTTGCTATTATTATTAGTCACAGATATTAAGTAAGGTATTTAGCTTGAGGTGAGTGGGATAAAGTAGATTGCCAGATCTACAAACTATCATCTCTCCCTCATGTTATCATCTGGCATTTGGCTATTGTTGACTGTCACATATATCAGAAAAAAAAGTTATCAGCTAAACTGGGCATTGAATTAATTTCATAAATCTCTCTTAAATACATCTGTTTTGTTTACGGTGGCAGTTATTCATTCTACTAACTATGTAAAAAAAAATAAAAAATAAAATGGCTTTAAAAATGGTTTATTGGAAAGCAATACAATACAACTATCTATTAAAATTTGTTGCTTCTTCATTTATAGTAGTTATCTTATGTCTGTGTACAGGGATTTTAAAAACTAAAGATATTAATTGAAATCCTAAGAATAATGGATTTTACATTACTATTTATTTGTTTCAAACATGGCATGGTACTTTGTAATTCACAACAACGAAATTTAATCGTCCAAAATTACAGTAATATATTTTCAAAATTATCTGATATTAGTAAATTATTTATTTCCCAACAATACTCCCAGTTTCCTACAAAAACTGTTCCATTTTTTCTATTGGTCTAAACAGTTAAGTCGAGTTCAGGCAAAAAAAGATCCCTCCAGTATTAGCCAATTAAACAGAACAGCTTGACATTACGCTTGAAGATCATTGGTTCAGGGTGACATTTTAATACACGCAGTAGTGATCTTTCAAGTCCATCTTCTGAGCTATGGCTTGGTGCACTATTATTATGCTTAACTTTCTCAGATATCTGGAAAAATATCTATATCCCGGAAAATTATTATTTATTAATTCAATTATTCAATTATTTATTAATTTTGAAATATCTGCAACTGGCGATTGCGCCAAGTGCAGATATTTAAAAACTACTTTTTTTTTGTAATTGAAGCTGCTGTAATTATTCATAAAACTTATGCTTCAGGAATAAGAGGACAATAGATTGATTTTTGTTCCTAAATAATTTTTAATACTAGGAAATATTTCACACAATTATAATTCATCACTTTATCCTCTATTAATTAAAAATATTAATGCCAACAGATCAAAGTCTAAAAACTATTTTAGATAATAATACAACAATGATATCTAAACTCACATATCAAACACTTCTTTTATCTGTTTTATTATACTTCTTTTCAACTCTTCAAGTTTTTTTTCTCTCACAGCTACTTTATCAAGAGCTGAAGATAGAACTATAGAATGATACCTACAAAAGAAAAAGTAAATGAATTAATCTAAAACAAAAATAAGTCAGTATCATTGTCTCTTTAATTATAATTACTTAATATAATACATCATTTATAATAATAGTCATCACAAATCTTAAACTTTCATTAAAATTTTAGTGAAAAAATTATATAAAGACGAGCATAAATATATCAGTACAGAAATTAAGCAAGTGATAAAGAAAAAAATACAGGACATGTCAACACAATCAGACAGGTTTTTTTTTTTTTTTGTTATTTAACTTAAATAAAGAGAATATTTTCGAACAATAAATATCGATTTTTAATAAATAAATATAGATTAATTTTTTATTAGCTAGGAACATATGAAATGTGTCAGCAAAGAGATAGGTAGCAAGAAAGAACAAACTATAATGATGTTATATTTAATTAGAATAACTTTCATTTGCTTTAGTACATTTCTTCCTAAGTCCAACAAGATTATTTATTTCTTGTAGGAAGATTTTTTTTTAATCAATAAAGTTGATAAATGCGAAATTTTATTCCATTTTCGTTTTACAATATTGCTTTATGAAAAATGTGTTAAGCATTCTGAAAAAATGATAACCGATTGGAGATAAGTCACATAAATATAGGGGACCTTTAATCTTACAATCATGTAACATTAAGCGATACGAAAACTGAAGTACCATATCCAATAAACATGTTTTCACCAACCAATTTTTTATTTTTTAAACGTTGAGACATTTTTAAAAATAAAATATTTCAAAATTAAAACAAAAGTTTTCAATTCTCAAGTTTAAAGGGGCAAAACTAAAAAGCTAGTTAAGTTATTTTGAATAAAAATAATGATCCTAATTTTTTTTATTCTCTTGCCTAATTCCCTAAAAATTGACACATATTATATTCCAAAGCAATAGATCATTTCACTGAAGATTAATTAGATTTCTATATTCTTCTTCGGCCATTACAACTACTCAGGCTTAAACTTCATCTTCTTCAATTAAAACTCTTCCAACTTAAATTGTACATGTCCCTACCAAACCCATTTCTCATCCTTTTCATTTTCAAATCCTCTTAACCGTATATCTAATCAACAATCTTTGCTACTTCCATGAACATGAAGGCCAAATTTATGCATCCAAATTTTACAAATCTTAACTTAATTTAAAAATCCCAGAAACCATGAGTAACATTAATTTTCTAAACCAAAAACTTTCAACACTCAACACTGGCGTGCTATAAAAGCGTAGCCCTCATAAAGGCCTGAAACATAGGCCAAAGTGTTGACAAAAAATAAAATACATTTTTGTTTGCTTTACACTATGACTAGAATCCTAAATTAACTCCCCAATCCTAACAACAAGTCAACTATGCCTCCACCAGTATTGTAATCCAATATCTATTTCGCTCTCCCTTCCATGTCTTTTGATAATACAGAATTCCACTTTTTTTTTTCCACGTAACGGCCTTTTAAGACTACATGAAAATCATTACATTTCCTTTCTCATTTTCGCTTTTCTCGTCTCCCAGCATCTTCTCATAATTTCTGCATGCCTTTGCTTCCCCTCTTTCAACCATGCAGTACCCTTCCGTTTTTCTTTATTTTCCAGAAGAACCATGATTTCTTTTAATTTTTTTCCATATTGCTCCCTATCCAGGCAGTCTTTGTTATTTTCAATTTTTCTGTTTCCTTTCTCATTTGTGTTACATATCCTTTTATGCTCTTGTATTCGCGGATTCTATCAAAGAGTTTCTTGATTAGTCTCTTTTGGTCCATTCTTATCATGTGCCCGTAGAATCGTAGTCTTCTGATTCTTATTTCGGTTTTTAGGTCTTTTATCACGCTGTAGATCTCTTGGTTGGGTCTTCTTGGGCTTGGGCTTATAGATTCTCCTCAGAATTCTTCTCTCTATTTTCAGTAATTTTTCTAGCCTTGGGAGACATGTTGTCTCCATACCGTACAGAATAACTGTTTATATCACCATGTTGTAGTGCCTTATTTTTGCATTAGAAGATAGGTTCTTCTTCTTGTAAATATTGCCTGTTGTGACGCCAAGTTTTTTCCAACTTTGAGATTTTCTCTTTTGTGTTCTTTTTCGAATTATTGCATATTGTCTCTCCTAGATATTTAAATTTCTTTTTTACTTTTATTAGTCCATATTTCGCCTATATCATTTTCTTGCAGTAATATTTCTCTGTTTTCATAAATTTTGTCTTTCCGTAGGGAATTTGTAGGCCTGCTTTTTTTACTGTTTCTTTCAGGATTTTTTACTAATTGGCTCTTCCAAGTGGTCACCATATGTCGTTGCTGAGAACCTCTGCTCTTTTAATATCTCCAAAAGCTCACTGAAAACTAAGTTCCACAAAGCACTGTGGACATCACCTCTGGTTCATTTTCTCAATCTCATAGAAACAACTATGTCTAATCTTCAGATGTCTGTTCTGTAAGTAGAAGGGGATATAGATTGCTTAGGGCATCATATTTCTGTAGCTGCTGGAGTTCGCGCACCCTCCAGATGGCGAACCATCCATAGGATATTTTACTTCAATGAATATGCTTGCTGACTCTTTAGGTGTACTTGCCAGATTATCTCCATGTTTAGGAGCTGCCAATATCCGTAATGGTCTCAATTTTCCCTTGGCCACTCTGTATGAAATACCCGAAGGATTCTTTGATGATCCATTAACAATGAAATTTAGATAGAGATGCTCAGCTTTTGCCAGCGCACTATGGTAAATCCTTGCCTTCTTTTGAACCTCTACACATACCTAAGAAATGCAGCGGGCTTTATAGTATCTCTTTAAAGTAGTTAAAGTCGGCGTCCACCATGAGACTGATGTAGCTCTCGCCTTCCATTGTTGAAGTCTTTTCAATGGCATCGCAGATAATTTCTGAAATTCTGGATACTCTATAATCCAAGTCATCCCCTCCATGTAGCATCGCCTCTTCCCACTCTTCGTCAATAAGTTCGCTTCATGATACACAGTGGAAGACTCTCCTATTTGTTCCTCAGGTTACATAATTTTTATCAAAACCATGGGAACATCCTGGTTTTTCTTCCAGGACAAAATGATATGGCATTGAGGTCAGAACTCGTATCAGATTTGAGATTCTATCTAAACAATGATGAACCCTGATAATGCTCATGAGGATCATGGTCACATCGTTTCGACTATTTCCCATAGTTCTGAAATATGTACGTGTAGAGAGGGATCATTAATAATGACAAGATGATTCCTAGCTATAAACTCTTCTATCTTTGTTCCTCTCGTATTGGCACGATTAAATCCTTAAACTTTATTCCAAGAATTGATGTCTGAGCAAACTATGATATTCCTTCTACTTCTTACAATATCTTCCATGGTGATTGCAATCCCATATGACTGTTTATTTCATGATGTACTATAACCGTTATGTTTTGGTAATCACTATGCATCAGGTCATTGAGTTTCTTAAGTGTTGAAAACACTAGTTCAATTCACATTTCATTTTTATTGCAGTCCTATATAATTCAATGTTTATTTTTGGTCCTTAGATCATATAGTCAATTCAAAAAATTTCATTCAATAGGAATTTCGCAGGAAGACATGTGTATGATTTGAACACTTTTTAATTAAGTTATTTAAACATAACCTTTATTTATAGACTATAGATAAGGAGATGACATCAAACCTTTGACAACCAAACAGTGCTAACAAAATTTGGTCCTTCGATTTGCAAAAAAAGTCATGAAAGACCAGTGTACAAAAGTTAACTACTTCTGACTATTACTTTGGACAGTACTAGCTAAATATACCTATAGTTCCTTTATAAAACCTGTAACTATAACAAACAAAACTGTTCTTCTGTAATATCCTCTTATTTTGACTGTCTTACAACTTAAGTAAAGCCTTAGAGAATTGTCTTGGTGACGATTAGTTCACTATATAAAATAATTTATTGGATATAGTGATCAGCATTTCATAAATACAATCATCATATAGTTATTCACTTTTATCACTTGATGAAATATCATTAGGACTTAGATAAGAATCATCAATCATTTCTCGTGATCTTTCAACCATAAAATTTTTAAAGGAAGGAGATGATCCGGGGTTGCGGTCATAAAATATATTATTTCTGACCGCAACCCCGGACCATCTCCTTCCTTTATAATGCAACGGTCAACTATTAAATATTCAACATAAAATTTTTAGTTTTATTATATCATTTCATTAAAAATATTTTATAAGATTATGAAAAAATATATTTAATTTAGTAGAAATAAAAATTAATGAGATGTATATCTCCATTTTAAATATCCTAAAATAATACATAACATAATAAATGCTTCTAAAAAATATATAACATAATAAAAACAATTGCATTATAAATGCAATTAATAAATTATTATATAATAATAAAAATAAAATAAAATTAAATAAAAATAAATAAAAGAATATAATAAATTAATTGCATTATAAAACATTACAGTATAAATGGGTGACCTCATATCAAATCCGTCGGACATCTTTCGTTTTGAGAAAGCTGAGAAAAATTCAATTTTTGAATGAAATCATGAAATGAAATCATTAGAATTGGTTTAAATTGAAGAAATGTTAGAAAAATATCACCAACTTTTTCTTGACTTTTTAAAAATTAATTACAGATGTCAAATAATTTATACTTTCTATGTTCTTTGCAATACCTGCCACTCCAGTTATAAATACTTAGGATTTTTTAAGTCAAAAACAATTCATATAATAAATTTTGTATTTTGCAGAATTGCATGTCATTAATCCGTATTTTTTACATGGACAATACTCCAAAATATCAAACTAAAATAATCACATTTTTCTCTTCGCAGGAGGAAAAAGTGGTCATTGCATTATAAATTTCAACTTTAATCAGTAAAAAGTTTTAACTAGTAATTTAATTCCACAACTTACTTCTAAACTATTCCAACATATTTTTCGAAAATGGTCAAATTAAAAACTAAATATATTAATTCATAAAAGTTGTGTGTTCGAGACGAACCTTGGTTTATATATTTGGGGTTAACTTATTAATTTCTTAAACATAGATAACAGTATTAAACTCTAAATGTTATGTTGAGCAAATATATTTTTTTTCTAGAAGAAATTTTTTCCTTATTAAAAATAAATCATTTATTAATTACTAATTGGTAAATGGTTGACTGTCGTGGATAACGAAGAGAAGAATAGTTGGGGTGGTCAGTCAAAAAAGGAAGGCAAAAATAAATGCAAGGTACATATGCCAATGATAATAAATATTATCATTTATTTTTGCCTTCTTTTTTGACTGACCACCCCAACTATTCTTCTCTTCATTTATTAATTACACTCTATAATTGATGTTTCCCTTAATTATAATTGATAGAAGTCTTCTTTGGGACAATTATTCTTTATAGTTGTATTTTTCTTATTAAGAATTAGTAACATTACTCTCTCTTTTCATTTCTTTGTCTTCGCGTGCCTCTACAACACGTTGCCTTGTATACACCTTCTCAATAAGCAACCACCAGGAATCTCTTTCTAATGCTGCCACCATCTTGTAGTGTACTCCAATGCTCTTTGCCTCTCTTGTCACACAATCAATCAAGTTTTAGAATGCTGCATTTATTAATTACTAACTAAAATAATTTTTAATTTAATTTGATCCATGTAAAGTCTAGAAATCACAAGTTTATAAATTTCCATCATATATAGAGGTGAAAAAGGCATCTAATCTATTAATGTGAACACCAGTACTCCAATATTTGATTAATGAAATTATTACTCGCTTTAAGATTAAATCACAGATGACTATTGCACTTTTGCTAAACGTATGACGGAAATTCAAAAACTTAAGATTTCTCTACTTTATCTCAATTTGAACTAAAAAAAGAAAAAAAAAAAAAGATATTAATCATTAAATGCAAAATTCTATGCTCTGCAACTTGTATGCAACATATTTTCAACTATACCAGCCATTTTCAATTAAAAAATGACTGATGATTCCTGTAAAGGAATTGTTACAGCAAAGTTGCAGATCAATCGTTTTATCATAGGACATTTTGACTCTTCTGCCAAACGGATATTTAAGGTATTCACTTTATACGGAATTTAATATTGATTAATTGATAATAAAAGAAAGTTTTTACCAGGATGGACCATTTAAAAGTTATAGGTCATAAACTAAAAAAGTTAGAAAAAAAAAGAGAATTTAGAAGTTTCACCCTTTCCGTCTTGGACCTCTTCTTAGAACAGGACAAACTTAGGATATTTGATGTTCAATAAATAAATTAAAACCAATTTCAGCTTCCAAACACTTACTTCCAGCAACGCTGTCCAAAAGGTTCATTGGAAATTAATTTCTATCTTTTTTTTTGTAGGTTAAGCCAAACAGCCCAATGTTTTTGTAGGCCACTACATAATTTAACCTCAAATTTAATTTCATTGTCACACTGTATCTCTAAACTGAAAGAAATTTCTTAGAGCAAAAACCCACAAATCTGTTAATATAATTCTTTCTTGCCAAATATAAGGGATGCAGTAATTATTTTATTTACGATTTCAATGAAACCATTGTTCATTCATAGCTATGTGGCTAAAAAATTTCAGATCATTTATTGCTGAATAATTTAAAAAAGTTACAGGAGTTTCATATTTAAGTTCATGTTCAGCCCCGAGCCGTTTTCACAAGGCCGAATAAACATCTAAGTTGTATTTTTGCTGCAATTGGACATCATGATTTATCAGATGTTGTTATACCAATATCTCATCAGCATTTCCAAGAGTTGACATATGTGTAAATGAATATAATGATTTTAAAAGTTATTAACATTTACAATTTTTACATTCGCACTTATACATAATGTTTAATATGACATTTCAAATAATTTTCAAATACTCTGAGGGATCACAATAAGGAAGGCTTCAATGACTAATACCTTGCCTTAGTAATTTATCATCTATAGTAGTATATTATGCTAAACAGTTTGATTATACTTAATGATTTCAGGGGCAAAATCCGATTTAAATAATTCCTTTTGTAATAAAGATACTGTTTATTGAGAAATAGGCTTTACATGTTCAGACTCAATGGAATGAATTAGTAACCATATATAACAATATGGAAAACTGTAATCAATTAAGTTTTGTTGATTAATTTATTATTCCACTTGATTTGTATTATATCTTGTTTGAATTTAGAATTCTCAATAATGAGATACATCGTTTGCAGATATATTTTTTTTTTTAATAAGCCATTAGATTGCTATTGAATACTAGTTTTTTGTTTAGTTTTTCTGTTGGCATTAGAGACCTTATAGATCGCCTTTACCTTCTTCATCACTACCTATCTTGGGCGATTTTTTTTTAGTTATCTGCATGTAGCTCTATTGCTTCTTTATGCATTTATTGTAGATTCGATTAATTTTAAATTTCTCCTAGTTTCAGATTTTTCAGGATTTCAATAGTTTTGAAAGAGAGTAGAAAGCTCTGTTTATGCTTGTTATAAGCTGGTCTATTTCCGACCACTGATGATTCATTGAGGTTAATGTAGAGCTGGGAATTTAAATTGCTCTACCCTCGGAAAAAACTTTGTTTCTATGGAGATCCTGTTCTTGGAGTGGAATTTTTTGGTTATCATATATTTTGTTTTATCTGTACTTACTTGTAAGCCAACTTGCTCTGCTTCTCTCGTCAGAGTCTTAACGAGTTTTTCGATGTCCTCCTCATTGCTTCCAAGGACTGTTGGATCTGCCTATCCAAAGATTTGATGATTCATTCCAATGTGCACCTCTCTATTTTTATGTGATGTTATTCTTATCGCCACGACAACGTTAATGAAAGCCGGTAAAGAACTAGGACTCGAAATAAACGTGGATAAAACAAAATATATGGTTAGCTGCAAAAATGGCGATACTACTGGTGACATCGATATAGATGGTAATATGTTTAAACAGGTAGATAAATTTAGGTATCTAGGTTCAACGATAACTAGAAAAAACGAAATTGAAGAAGAGATTAAGGTTAGACTGAAGGCAGGAAATGCTTGTTATTTTTCTGTGACAAAGCTACTTAGTTCGCGCCTCTTGTCCCGGAACTTAAAAATTAGAATCTATAAAACAATTATCTTGCCTACAGTTCTTTATGGATGCGAAACTTGGACGCTTACATTAAGGGACGAGCAGCGTCTTAAGGTTTTTGAAAATAAAGTATTGCGTAGAATATTCGGACGGAAGAAGGATGAGTTAACCGGAGAGTTCAGACGGTTACACAACGCCGAATTGCGTGAGTTGTATCCGGGTAATATAATTGATGTAATTTCATTGCGGCGAATCAAATGGGCTTGTAAAGTTGTTGGGCTTAGTAACGAGAGAATTCCTAAAAGGTTAATATTTGCTATGCCAAATGGTAAGCGTCCGAGGGGTAAACCGAAGCGAAGGTGGGAAGATTGCATTAAAGCCGATCTGAAGGGACTGGGTTTGGACGGCGAACGGTGGAGGGAGGTGTGTAACAAGCGATTGGTGGTGTCGGCATCGAACCTTCGGGTTCGCTAAGCCTTATTATTATTATTATTATTCTTATCGCCATCTGCAGTGCTTTGTTGAACATCAGAGGGAATCCATTCCTCCTGTTCCCAGCCAGTTCAAACTATAAGGATTCAACTACTCCTTATATTCGGATTTGACATTCAGAATAATTTTTAACATGCCTTCGTCAATCAAACCAATTTCCAGTTGTCATGATTTTCAGAAGATATTTTTTATCCACAGAATCATAGCCTGCTTTACAATCAACAATAAGTTGTGCACATCATGAGCTTTTTAACATTGCTCATTGAGTACTTGTTTTAGGATGAAGATCTGGTCTTGTGTGGTCCTCTTCTCAATCTACCATGGTGGACGCCAATTATATTTTTGTAATATGGATGTATCCAGATTTAATAGGATATTCATTATTAGATTGTAGGCAACAGAAAGGAGTGCTATGCCTCGGTAATTACTATAATCATACATGGAGCAAAGGCAGACCTGGTCCGTTTTCCAAGACTCTGGTATACTTTCCTCCTTCCATATTTTATGGAATTTAATATTAACCCAATTTATGGCTGGGGGTGCCGCAGGGAATCTCTTGACTCCAGGCTCAATCTTAGACTGATATAGAAGAATAAATAACTACCTGCTATCAGCAGGATTTGAACCCAAGACCTTGAGCATCCTGCTCCCTATAAATAAATTAATATATCATTTTATTTTTTTTTAGGTTTGGATCAGGTTATACGAGTTAGCTCCTCAGACAGCGATACAATAAGAAAGATGGATTTAGAAAAAGATATTGTCTTTTTTGGCTATTACATTGTCTTCTGTTTCAAGCAATTGTTCCTATATCCCTATATCTTAATGTTTTTTTGCATTTATACTTTTCTTTGTAAAAAAAAGCATGAATAATAAAAAAAAATATATAAAATAAATAAAACCATTTAGTAACGAAAATATGATATTATTTGATTATCATAGTTTTACCAAAAAGCGTCATCAAATGTATACAATTTTTATAATTGTTACTTTGATCATTAAAAATCTTGTATTATATTTTAAAATATTGCACTACTTATAACATTTAAATAAATAAATTGGATTTTCAATACTTTTTTCAAACTTAAAAATATTTTAAAAGGTTACATTTTTTTTAGTAAATTTCATTTAATTTCCTTGAAAACATGTGATTTACATTAAATATTATTAGTTTTTAAAAATTATTATTGATAATTTTTTTGCTACTCTCCGTTACCTTCTACAACTTTCTATATTAGATATTGTTTTTGCTAAAATTCTCCGCTTTCCAACGATATTAATTATACGTATACCTTCTGACTTGTATTTCCGGAGATTCATTTTCGACCTGGATAAGCATTTTTATTTTTTTCTCCTTTGTTCAATTATCAAATTCTTTCAAAAACTATATTTATCATTTTTTCATAACTTTTAATAATATGAGGTAGTTAATTATTTATAATAAACCATATTAAAGGTATTTTAGAGGAAGCCGTATATGAACATTGGGCATTTAACCCCTGTAAAGTGACATCAATGGGGATAAGACCTGATTGATATTAAAGACTGCTTCATTATACAATGATACACCGAGTTTAATCAAAATCGTTATAGCCGTTTTTGAGAAAATTGTAAAAATGTTTTTCAGCATTGATATAAAGTGGCACTACCGGTTAGCCGATTTTAAGGAAAAAATTGCTGTCACATTTAAGGCGTATACCTATCTTAAATATGCGTATATATTATATACGCGTATATTATCAGTATATAATATCAGTTTCGTATGACTTTTCGTTTTTGAGCTAGACTGTTCACATACACTGACACTCGGACCATTTTGCCGGAACTTGGGTTATTTATACTCAGGTGAGCTCAAAACGTGTATTTCTCTTGAAAACTCAGATTCAAAAATTTTCACGATCACAATAATTTCCCTTACTATATATTACATATATAGGTAAGTGAAAGTAAAAATATATTGAAAAATAAACAAAATAGACTAACCTTGAAATCCCTAGGAAACCTTAGAGAACATAAAAACTTTTTAATACAACTAAATATGTTTTGTGAACCTATTTCAATTTTTTAGTAGTTTATAGTGCTATAACGCAACAAAGTTATTATCCAGATCGCACTTCTATATTCCATTCTGTATAAATGAGAGAACTACAAGCCAACGACAAGTCTTGCTGTTCTGAAACTTTTCACTCTGAGGTTCATGTTGTGCCCTTATTTGGGCTTAAAAAGTGGGCATCATTAGAGTTAAATAATAAATAAATATTGTTTTTTTCTGCCAATATTAGCATTGTTTCTTAAGTGATAAATTAGAGAATAAAATATTTAAGGAGAATCCAGGTATGTTCTTCTTTATCACTCACTTATAAAAAATTATGTGTAAAAAAGAAGACTACTCAAATTATTAATTTCATATTTAACTTATGAAGGAGAATTAAATGACATACTCTATTTTCTTGAAAAAATTATAGACTTCTTTTTTAGTTTCCTCAATTCTATCAGCAACAAAGTCATATTTATGGTCCCTGTGAAGTTCTAGCTGGCAATCCCGACATGTCATAGCATGACATGTATGACATACAATAGTTAATTGATTCTAAAAAAATAAAAAAGTAATATAAACAATGTGAAGCTAAGTTTATTAGTTAACTAACTAAATTTTCTATTACAAGCAACCTTATAAAACAAAGCATTATTACCTGAGGGTGTATTGTACAGGGGAATACTTTTTTGGGTTCTCCGATTGTTATGCTATTTAAATACTCATCTTTTGTTTTAATTCTATGTTCTCTTGTAGACTTGAGCTGTCCATGGTGCTAAAAATATATTCCAATTTATCATATTTGTCAAAAGGGTAAGATGAAATGATGGTAAGAACTATCAAAACACAGAGTAAACTTTATATATACTTGAAATCACTCAACTGTTCTTTTTTTTTCTATTTTTTGTCAAAAATCTTAAATAAACAGTTTAATTTTTATTTGCATAGACACGATTTAATTCCACAAGATATTGACACAATCAGAAATAACTGTAATCCAAGAATAAATTAAAAAAATACTCTAGACTTGACTGCTATGAACCTGTATCAAAGCAAAAATATTTCAAATCCGAAGAAACATTCAAATCTTGATTTAATCAAAGATTTAGATTAAAAATTTAAAGAAATGTAATGCTTGGACTACATATAATTATTTAACCTACAAAGAGGTCACAAATTTATTTACTATCTGTAGTTTAGAAAATCACAAGTACTTTTAAAAAACATTTAAGAATTAATGTAAACAAGAAAAATATTATTAAGTTAGATAGATATTAGCAAAGAAAGCCTTATAAAATATATAAGTAATGGAGCTGAACTTACAACTACGTTTTAGTAAATTTTGATCATATTTATTGATGCCAAAATGAGACAAAACCTTTTAGACATCAAAAATACTCACACTAAATGCACAATATTCTGATTTAAGGAGGGAAAATTCATTGAAGTAGTTCCTGATTTAATTTTATGAAATGTTATATAACGAGTTTTTGCAATAAACCAATGATATGGAAGTACTTACTACAAACAGAACTTATATTATCTCAGAATAATTCTAAAACAAATGTTAGATAATGTCCGGAGAATCTTTGGTGAGGATTGAGGAACAATCTGATAGATAGAAGAACACAACATTGAGAGAAGCCATCGTTAAGGAATGCAACAGGCGCCAGGTCACTACCACTAAGAGGGTTACCCTAAGGAAGTATTTTCCTATCATCCAGTCTCGATAACTAGCTGACAGTAAAACCTGAGTATAGGATCTCTTGATTCCTTATGGTTCTGGAGCCAGGGCCCAAAAATCGACCTCATCGCAGGCAAAGGTTTGATTGTAAATTACAAAAGTGTATGTTATTCTGAGTAAAAAAAACCTTGTCTGCCGTTCCAGGGCTGCTGCTTCCAAAAATGACAGCTGATTTAAAGAATATTAGCCCAGTAATTTGAGGATCGTAACGGGAAACCGATTGCAAAAAACGTATAAATAGAAAAAATTTTATTTTATTAAATTGAATATAAGGGTTTTGACATGTAAAAAATGAAATTGCTTACACGGACCACCAAGGGAAAACTTTTTACAGCCAAAAAAGTCAGATTTTTTCAATATTATTTTGTTCTTTCACCTATAACTCCTAAACAATACATCAAAGCAAAAAATGTATTCTTTAATAAATTGAAGAACGTTTAATTGTGCGTCGAATGAGTTCATAAACTTTATAACTTTGTTTCGTGGTAAGGTATAAGACCATGGTCAACCTATGCTGATTTTTACGAAATTTGTCAAATATTGAGGCAAACTACAATAAATGGCCCTGCAACTTGAAAATGAGTTCCTCAAGAAGAAAAACCAACAGAATCAAAGTTGTAGGTCATCAAATTTTGTGTCCAATGAGTACCAACTAATTTTATGTAAATCACTTTCACCGAACAAAGTCGGTAATTTCCCGATGGTTAGAAAATGATAATGAAGGTAAATGTGATTTTCAATAATTCAACAGTATGGGTGTCTATTCTACTGACTTATTTTTGTTTAGAGTCTGTTACATGCAGTATAAGCCTCTTTTTACCTCCCAGATGAGAAGGATTTTGATAAACGATGTGTCGAAAGATAACGTATTTCATAAAGAAATAACGAATCCCAATTCGAGATACATAATTGGCTTACAATGAAAATGTCAGTACTTAGTGGACGCAAAATTTGATGCTCTACAAATTTGATTCTTTGGATTTTTCCTCTTAGAGAACTCATTTCTCACAAAGTTACAGGGCCATTTATAGTAATTTCTTTCAATTTCTTACAAAGTTAGTGAAAATCAGCTTTGGTTGACCGTTGTTTTATACCTTACCACGTAACCAAATTCTAAGATTTAAGTACTCGTTCGACACACAATTTAATGTTCTTTAATTTATTAAAGAATACATTTTTCGCTTTGATGCATCGTTTAGGTGTTATAGGTGAAAAAACAAAAAAATATTGAAAAATATGACTTTTTTGGCTGTAAAGTTTTCCCTTGGTGGCCTGTGTTAGCAACAAAGCAGGTTTTCTTTTTAAATTAAAATATTATTTTATTTTTACATTTTTAGTTTTTAAAATATTAACAATTCATTTTCAAAACATATGATCACAAAATTATGATATAATTTTATAATCGATACTTAAACTATAACAAATTATTTGTTTGTTTAGGCTTTAAGGCATAAAACCCTAGGGTCATCAACACCTGTAAACTATAACAAACTTATTTTCAGTATTCAGAAATTGAGCTTAATTTGTTTCAAAGCATTCACAGGATTTAACTGAGTGATAACAGCCATAAAAGTTAAAATTCAATCCATATTAGCGGATTGCTTAGACATACTTTACACAGTAATTTGCCAGAATTTTGAGCTAAAATTCTTTCAAAACACTCACAGAATCTCACCAAAGATATCAAACATAAAAATCGTTCTAGGCTTACATTTAAAAATCGTTACATACCTCTTAGCAAATCAATTTAACACATTTTATTCAATCATGGGCAAGTGTTTTTAACTTAAATTGTTTCAAAACCCTCACAGGCTCTCTCACCTAATAATTTATGTTATTAAGTTTAAAAATCGACCCAGCCCTTACCTCGAAACAGCCTTACAAAGCTTTCTGCAAATTGATTAAACACATTTTATTTAATGATGATTCAGTATTTTTAACTCATGTTGTTTTAAAACAAATCACGGGATCTCACTGAATAATTTGAGCCATCAAACGTAAAAATTGATTAATCCGTTCATTCAAAATAGCGTTACTAAACTTCTTTGAAATTGATTAAACATATTTTATTTAATAATGGGTCAGTATGTTTAACTCAAATTGTTTCAAAACACTCAGGGTATCTCACCGAATAATTTGAGCCATCAAACTTAAATACAGTTATTCGCTCAAAATAGCATTACACAGATTTTAACAGACGATTCAAACAAATAACGATCATTTCTCTTCGCTTAATCGGATGATTATATTAATGTCACTAAAAACAAAACTTCAATTTACTTCAACAGTCAAGCAAAATTTGGAATTACAGGTAAAATACATGTTAAAACTAAAGTATATGTTTTAGAACTAAAATTATAGAATAGATGTCCTATTATTTATCATAATTCAGATGTCAATAAACCTTATGAAAGTCGTTTTCAACTGATTAAGGATTAAAGGTTGTAGTTAATAACAAATCATTGAATAAATTAGTATTCAGTTGTCAAAGGAAATTTGAAAATACCTTGATAAAAAATAAAGAAACACTTTATAAAAACTTCAAAAATATGAACTGGATATTTCTTAAAATGGAAGCATGACAAATGATAAAAGTTTTATGTAAATCTTAAAATCACTTCTAATTGAACACAATTTCAATGAAAAATTTCAAGAAAATAACACAACTTACATTAACACAATCTTCACATATGAACTCGGCACAGTTTTCACACCAATGAGTGACAGGAGCATCATGAATATTACAAACTTTACCCTCAGTATCGGGTACTTCAATGTCTGAAACTATTTCAGATAAAACTTTATTTTCTCTAACTTCACCCTTTTTAGAAGGCATCTGGCACTCTGGGCACGATTTTTCTTCTGAAATAATTAACACTAAGTTTAAATATAAAATTTAGGCTATTGAAATTTAATTTTTAATTAATAATGTCACCATAATTCAATCAAATGTAATCAAATAATTACCATACTCATCCCAAGACGTATAACATTGACTACAAATCGCATGCAAGCACTGTAGTAATTTAGAAACGTTTATTTCACTTCTTGTAGTTAAATTTTTTTTACAAAAAATACAAACTGTGATGAACCAGGGTTCTTCTGTGTCTCCTTCGGGTTCCATATCGTTCGAATCCATAATTTCTCCACTCATTTTTCTAAATAATATAGAGAAAACATAAGAATCTCAATTTTCATCAATCAAACATTTAAAACTTAACGTAATTAAGGCAGTGAATACAACTGCACCTTCTTGATGTTATAAACATCACTATCGAAAAGTTTTGGAATCGATTATCTTGTTTATCGTGATTCCCATAATCGAGTTGAAATAATACTATTTAGTAATGAAAAAAAAAGGTAAACTCATTTTAAAAGTTTACATTAAATTTAGATAAACTTACTTAAACTTTTTAGAACTCATGGAATTTTCTGAATTATTTCTTTTTCTTGTGGATTTCGCATCATTTTCATAAGGTATTCCATAAATAAGTGCAAGAATGAGTTTTTCAGCCTCGGCGCTCATTTTATTAATTAATAATAAACACAATGTAATAGTTAACTATTTTCAGTATATTATTCTAATGGGGAAATAGGCCAGCTACATGCTTGATTAACACTTTCTGCTCATGCTGAATCGTCATTTTGTGGAGCACTGCAAGCATATAAAACGATAAACTTTAAATTTATGGGATGATCTGGAATCTTTTGTAAATAATGCTGGTCTGGAAACTGTAATATTATTATTACTTTTCCCTCGAGATATAATGTATATCTATAAAATATTTATAAATTATGATTAAAATAAGTATTCACTTGATTGATACCAGTGTGCTGAACTAGAGTTCAGTAAAATTGCACATACATAAATTCCAAACCATTCATTACTCATCATTATAATTGATTAAAAATTAACAATATTCGTTAATGCATTAAATAATTTGTGGACAAAATAAAAGCATGCATTTCGATAAATATACATATTACTGATCGATATACACCAACACATTATGATTATTACACATCAATTATTATATTAAAACATTTTTGAACTAAAACTTATACTTGTTCTAAGTTTACCAATCACAACGATATTACTTTTACTGCTATTTAATATTAATTTTAACTTAAGCCTTGGTGATTTACATAAAATGTCGCAGCGCGAGTGTATTGGCAACACCTAATTAAACAGTGCTTTTATCCGCCAAATATTAATGGAGTGATTGTGTACCAAGCAAAGAACCTAGGAGTCCTGAAGTAAGTTTGTTTGTTTTTTAATTTGTTTCAGTATTATATAGTTTGTAACTTGTTTCTTAAAAAGTATAAAAAATGACTTATGATAAGCAATTTTTGTTTTTGAATTTTTAAAGAAAGTATCATCTTATTAATGTTATAAGACAAATATTTAAAACTGTCCAGACATTAAATTCAGTTATTATTCACTACATATCCCAGGTATAGTCTCAAGAAACATTTGAAATTGAAGAAATAACGTTTATATTAACTAATAATAAGATATGTACTGATTAATTTTATATTCGTGGTATTCTAGGAACAGATATTAAAAATAAAAAATTATCTGACATTTAAACTTAATAAAGAACGTAAGAAAATTAGAAAAAATTAGCAGACAGATAACTAAATATTTACTAATAAATATGCATAACTAGCAATTGCAATGTGCAATTGTTTCTTGAAGTGCCTTTTAACATGGATGGAATGATTCCATGATTCACGACCAACATCACATCCCTGGGCTAGAGATTGGAAAAATAATCAATAGCAAACTACATATCCTTCCATCGAAGGCCACTTAGTCATTCTCCACCCTTTCCGAAAATCTTTCGAGGCGGCATCCAATGTAGTGGTGGGATCGAAATAATTTAATGATCTAAAACACTAGCGGATCCAGGATTTAATTTTGGGGGGGGTCTTCAGCCCGAAAGAATTTTTTTTCATAAAAATAACTATAATTACTTCGGAAAAAAAGAAAGAAACTAACTACCTATATGAAATGGTGTTTAAGTGATTCCTAAAGCCCTTTTGAATGTAATTACACGAACAATAGTACTTTGAGAGATAATTTTTTTATGTTTTTTTTCGATAAAACATGGTTATATTTTCCCATTTTGGGGGAGACTTCAGCCCGAAAGCCTCCCCCCCCCCCCGTAGATCCGCCCGTGATCTAAAATAATAAACCAAAATATATGTGCAGAACTATATCTGGCTGTATCTTTGCTAATAATGGTCTGATTTTCTTAATTTTTTTTGTTTGTTGTGGTGTGAAATACTATAACCGTTGAAAAGCTGAGTCCATGATCTTCAAAATCATGTCAATAACTTTTATATTTAGCTTTGCCTTTGTAAGGAATAAATAAGTAAAAACTCCTCACACCGTTTTTATTTATATCTTTAGGTATGCTATATTTACGGGGGTCTGGTTTGTGTCATTTCCTAAGTAAATAAAATAAATAAGTAAATATTTCCTTATATATTATATGTCTTACATCTTTTTTAATCTTCTAGAAGTGTTAACTTTTGACTAGAATCCAGCAGTTCATTCCCAAACTCAGCATACATCGCTGTCCATCGGTGCTGGGTTCAATCGATTGCTGGATTCCTGGACCTAGCACTAAGTTTAGGAATTCGCCCTAACTCACAGGGGTGTCCAGACGAGGGTTTCATGGCACAAGTTGCACCAACAATATTTTTGAGGGGGGTACATTTCGGAATGAAAATTTTGAAACCAGGGGAGAAGAGGAAACACGGAACATACCGCAGCAAGAGTAATTGTATGTGATCTATGATTTTTTAATTCTACTTTCGCTTGCACTGGTTTCAAGAAGAAGAGAGCAATGAAATATCTTTGAGAGGAGGAAGTGGATCATGCGTCGTCGACTTAGAGAGGGATGGAAATCCCTGCTAATTCACATGTTATTAAAATAACACGTTATCATTTGGTAACTACTAACCTTAAAAAATATACTACAATTATTGTTTAGTCATCACTACTTTAGTGTTGAACATAATTTTTTTTTAACTACATTTTAATGAGTTCAGGGTGAGAACTAGGATTTTTCCGTGGGGGGCATGTTTAATTGTAGGTATTAAATTATGACATATATTTATAAATAAATAAATCATCTCATACCGTTAATTCATTTTGTTATTGCGCTCGGATAAAAATAATAAACACGATGGAACAAATAGTTTTTACTTAACCCAAAAAATAAAATTTGTTCTTAATCTGTCACCCTCAAACTACTGCCTCCTTTGGCATACCTTCGCACTTGTTCTAAAGGTGTCCCTTGGAAGTAATCACATCAAATAATTTTGAATGTGCAACTTCAACTTTCAACTTTGTTTCTGGTTTCTTATTGTTACGATAGGCTTGATAAAGCATTATCAACTTAAAGTATGGCCTTTTTAACGGTTTTTCTAATGATATCTAAATAACGTCAGTTAACCTGTTCTTACTTAACAAATTATTAAGGTATAGTTAATGTATTACATGCTACTTTTTTAGTTATTTCACTTTTAGACCTATCTCTCAGTTTTGGTTTAGCAGTTAGAAGATATAACAGCCCGGTATAATTCCGGTTTGTCATATTTGTTGTCTAGTCAGCGAGAGCATAATTTTAAATACATTGTATATATAATTACTCTCGAACGGTAAAGATTGCAGGATGCAGAGTCTTCCACTCCTATTATATGCAGATCTTGCATTAAATTATCGTTGCATGTAGCTTTCTCGCCAGGTCGTCTAGTAACCGTTCTTCACTAATAAACAATTGGCTCCATTCGAACTCAAAGAATTCATCTTTATGAATTCCAGCAACAGAACCTTATGTGACTTTTTTATCTCTTCCCTAGCTCTATAGAACCCGGTTTTTATGGCACCTGTTATTGAAGAATTTGTAAATAAATACTCGGAGACCCAATAAATAAACTATCTCATTCTGAATTATTAGTTTTAGATTATTTTTTTGTTAGGTATGGCCTTTATTGTCTGTATACATGTTATAATTAACATGTCCCTAAATTTTATTAGTGTAGATGTTTACTTGTACTTGACACTGGAATATCTTGCTATGATCATATGTTTCTCTAAAGCAAAGCACTTTTAGGAGAGTCATATCACCCTCTTCTGGGCACCCCTAGTACTACCTAATAATTTGGAGGAATCATCCACCTTTTCCCATTAGTGGATGCAATGCACTCATCTTTTTCCTGAACGGGAACTGTAAAATACTGATATTTCTATGAAGTTTATAATTTTCCGCTTACGCTGCGGATTATCTAAGCACCATAGAAACAGCCTTGATTTTTCAAATACATTTTCATTTCAGCTTTGCTCTTTTCCTTTATTAGTTATAATGATTTTGTATCGTACATTATAAATATAGAATATGTTGATCGCGGTGAATCAAACCCTAAAGAATACTTTAGGGTGAATCAAAACATACATTTACTTTTCTTTCTCCACCTCCATAATGCCGTTAGGGATGTTGGGGGCTAGCTTATGAATTTTATAACAATATTATCTCTACTTTTTTTTTAACAATACTATCTCTGCTTTTTTTTAACAATACTATCTCTACTATCATACTTCTTTGCCTCTTCCAAGACCAACTATATATCCATCATAAGTAATTCAGTGCCTGCCAAGACAACTAGTGATCAATGAGGACGAGTCATATTCGTCGCTTATTCTGCAAACTTGTCCAAACCACTTCAGTTACCTTCCTTCTAGGTTATTTCATTTTTAAAAGTTATTAAACCATATCTAGGTAGGTCTCAAGGACGGTTTCAATCACAGGGAAGACACAAATACTAATAATGCAAGTTTGGAGAGAACCGTGTGTTTATTGAGTTTCAATTTGAAGGAACTTTCAAATAAGAACAAAGGAAGAAACTTGGATTATATCAGTGGTCCGGTTCAAAACCACGTGGTCAAAAAACGTGGCCCTCAAAAACTTGTGTGAGTGTGTGTGCGTTTGCGTGTGCGTGCGTTTACGTGCTTGTGGGTGTGTAAACTAACTGATATTTTAGAGATATTTTAAAACAAAAAAGTATTTCATTAACTAAGGACAGAAAAAACTCGCAAAATTATTACCTTTTTTTTGTCCTCCCCTTTCTCTCCTTTTTGGCTATGCGGGGTTTTTCCCGGGCCATGGTTGAGGGCGGTGGCTTTATGTCACAGTAAAAAGCTCTTCTGACAACGAGACGCGAACTCATAATTGATTTATCATATTTATTTCAGTTAATCTGCTTAATGTTGCTGGGCCACGCATCTTTTTGTTTGCATAGGTTGCAGACGCTTGGTCTGCTACCCCCGCCTCCCCAAAAAGTATTATTTGTTAGAATATTGTACTTAATATTATATTAAAACAAAACCTGGAGTTTCTGATGTAACAATAAATAAGTCGGCGTTTCCCTAATTCATCTTTCTAATCAGGACCGGAATTCTTAATTCATATAAATGCAAATCAAACAGGGATCAGCACAAATAAACTTAGAAGAAAAATAAAATATTAATAATAAGAGGTAGTAAGATATCACTCCATACATAAATGAGGGGTAAGTTGAATTGCTCACGTGAAACGTTGTCTACTTATACTTCAGGAACTCGGGAAATTTCATTTTTGGAATCACCCTACAATATTCTAATAATTTATTATTTTGGCTTAAGCGGTCACCATTATAAACAAATGTTGATCGGTACAGATAGCATGCTATTTTTAAAATGTAAATATTAAATTATTTTATCCGTACCGTTATTTTTGCCGTCTCCTTAGTTCCAAATATCGCAGTTAATGTTTCTTGTTTCCATCGCATTCACATTTAAATCGTTATATTCCTCTGTTTCTAAGAGATCCGTTTATTAAAGAAGTGCACAAGCGAATAGGCTCAAACGGGATTTCTAGAAATGCTGATAGAGAAATAATTCTTTCCTCTTAGATCAGCTTTAAATGTTAATGCTACGTCAGGTCATTATAGAAACGATTCTTTTACAATGGCGAATTTTAAATATTTCTCATCACAATTTTTTGTTGTTAGTCTTCAACTTGTTTATTGAGAAATATTACAATCTGTCATAATTAAGGACACTTATAATAGTGCTCGGAAATTACATTCACACTCTATGTCCAATAAATAAATTATACAGACAAATAATATATGTGCAATAAATAACAATAAAATAACCTAAAAATAAATAGATAACAAAAGAACACATACCTATATACACTATTTTCAATCAAATGAGGGAATTTCAAGCCAGACTTATCCCTCCAACTGTGGAGGGAAAAGCATGACTCTAGGAAATCCCTGCACTACCCTTTCAACCGCGTCACTGGGTATCACAATTAAATACAAAAAAAAAATGTATGTCAAAATACTTAATTTATTATAGGCTTCGGCATTTTGTTTTATCTCATATCATTTATTTGTGTTTTAACTGTCAGCTCCCCTCCTCCTACCTCCATCTCCGTTGAGTTCCGTTGTAATGCAATTTGATAATATTTTGTTTTAGTTGATTTTTTTAAAGTAATATTCTGATACCCTAATGATTGCGTGTGGTAAGTTTATGATGAAAATCGTTATTGTAGTTATGTAAAAAATATATTGTGCTTATTTATTAAAAAATGAAGTTCGTTTTCATTTTCATTTTTACTATTTCAAATTCAATAATTCCGAACACGAATTGGCTTTATAAAATTGTGGTGTGGTCTGCGCATCACCTAAGTTTCTCTTATCATCCTACTTTCATTAGAAATTAATTTTAGATAAATTAACCAAATTTAAGTAGGTACATTATTATGCAATATACATAAACCTACGACAATTACTGTAACATAAAACTAGTCTGTGCACAATTATTTTGGATGAGTCTAAATGTAAATAAATTTTAAAGTTTTAATTCAGTTTCTTTTGAAATTCAATTTCCAGGGAACCATTAATTTTCTATTAGGTAGTTAGTTCCTTTCTTTTTCTTCCATAGTATTTATCGTTATATATATGTATAAAGCTTTCGGACTAAAGCTCCTCCCCAATAAAAAAATTAAAACCTAGATCTGCTAGTGGATTAGAGCCTCGACATGACACCAATCAATGAAATATTGGGAAAAACATCGCTTGAGGTGGTTCAGATACATGTCTCGGATGTTTGAGAACCGTATTGCCAGAGCTACTAAGGAAGCTATCTCAGAAGGGAAAAGACCCTGGAAGACTTGGAAGGAAGAGTTGAAGGAGACCTTCGACAGAAGAGATCTGGAGGAAGAGGATGCAACTTGTACACATCAATCGAAATGCACCTCACACAGCGCTGAGATAGAAGAGGAAAGACCAAGAATAAGATACATTAATTGCAAATATTTAAAATTGATTGGGAGTCTCTTGATTGTTTTACTTCATTTCATACTTAATCGACGAATCAACGCCCGTAACCTCCCATTGGAAGACAATTGGTTTAATCACCCCGTATCATCTAAAAACTTATTGTTTCACAGCCAAACTTCATTTTCTTCATATTTGACAGAGTCGGAAACACCAGCCCATGTGCTGGGAAAATGCCCCAACAATTCCCTCCTCATAACACGCCGGCACCATAGGGTAAAGTTCGAGGTGATGAGGCTCCTTAGAGAAAAGGAATTCACCTGCTTTGACGAGGTCTATTGCATAGACAGTGAAGGCTTTACAAGGTATGCGGACATTGTCGCGTTTCCCAGAACAGGAGGGACAGCGCTGATCTTGGATCCAACTGTCCGCTTTGAGAGCAACGATCTCGATCAGGTGGGTGAAGTGGAAAGGGAAAAGAGGAATATATACAACAAATGCATCCCTTTCCTAAAAGAGAAATTCCGCGAGACCTTCAGAGAGAGAGAGTTCACCGTGAGAGGCCTCTGGTTTGGGTCTCGCGGAACGATCCCGGAAAGAACAAGGAGCTTTCTCGAGGAACTAGATGTTGATGTTGGGGAGCTCGCGGTATTGGCCGCAAATATTATTTTGGACTCCCTGGGGATCATCAACTATCATATTTATACCGATTGAGGACATCTGGTAATAATTGTTTATTAAATTTTGAATTGATCCACTATCGTCCTGTCTTTTTGTCTACATTCTGGGAATTGCTGTGTTATGTATGTGTGCGATGTTGTAATGAGTTCCTGGCGTTTGAGAATTTAAAGAGAGAAACAGGGAAATATTTTTTTTTTTTTTTTTTGTCTTGGGAAAATGTTTATTGTGCTATGTATATTATTTAATATGGTTTTATTGTTGATAACTTGTAAGTGTATTGTTATGGGGGGGGGAGAGGAAAAAAAGAAAGGAAAGATATGTTTTATATATATATAAAATAGAAAAATAAAATATAAAATTAAGTGGATTGATAGGTATGCTGTGTACGAAGCAACCCTATGTAGTAGGGCAGCATTACTTTTAATAAAGTATTTCTCTCTGCTGGCCTGGAGTCTAAACGAAGTATTTCATAATTTTTATTTTTTAATTCTTATTTACTTTATTAAGGAAGGAAAAAAAAGTCCTCGTCAAGCTGAACAATGAAAGTAAAAAATATAGACTTGAGATTAATGAGTCGAAAACGAAATACGTGGAACTGGTCACGTAACCTATATATAACGATTACACCTTTAAAGCTGTTGATCATTCCAGATACCTCGGTGATGAGATTAAGAAAAGAATTACAAGTGGCAAAAAGCTTATTATGGACTTGTGTCGACTCTGCTCTTTAAATGCACTAAATTACAGATGTAAAACCCGTAGCTTTTGCTGTGGCGCTGAAACATGGACACTGAAAACAAAGGACTAGAGTCTTCGAGGCCAAAGTAATGAGACGCATTTTCGGTCCCGTCTGCGAACAAGAGGCTTGGCGTATAGGGATTAACCGGGAACTGGATGATCTAAATAACCATGAGGATATTGTAAGATTCATTAATTCAAGAACGATTAGCTGGCTTATACATGTCGAAAGGTTGCCCAATAAACGAATGATGAAGAAGGTCACAAGAGAATCCTTCTCAGAAAAGAGAAAGAGAGGACGCCCTAGGAATAGCTGGAAAAGGGACCTGGAAGTGGAATTTCCTCTCAGGAAAATTGTTTTAACTAACTGGAGAAGGAAAACTCAGGATGGAGGCGAATTTTTCGGGAGCTGAAGTCCACTTAGGACTATAGAGCCACTAAGAAAAGCGAAAATTGCAATAATTGTAAAAAAAAAAAATGTTTAAATGATAAAATGTATGTAAAATAGTGTTGCCCAAATGCGAGACCGAGACGAGTCTTGGTCTTGGTTTTGCGCAAGAATCTCGGAACAGTCTTGCAGTTACCTATTAGCTTATTACTATAGAGATATTAATGAAATTTTTTAGAAGGAGAAATCTAACTAAGTCTGAATGAAAAATTGGAAGAGTTAAATGAAAAAGTAAATTGGTTCTACCAATTCTATAAACAACTAAATTGTTAAGTATTAGTACCTATTTTGCCTTAATTTTTATTTTAAAAGTCGATTTGTTTTACCAGTCTTAGTCTAGGTCTTGCAACAGTAAGATGGTCTTGGTCTTGGTCTTGCAAAGTGCAAGACAAAGACCGATTTTGGGCTGTAAAGGAGGGTCAGAATAGCTTCCTCACTGTTTTTATTGGGTACTTATATTTCAAGATAATTAATTTATCGAAGTTTATTCTTGTCCAAGAAACACGCATGCATAAACGAAAGAAGTGGACGAAATGTGATAAAATCTATATTGGAAGATCTAGATATCAATCCACTCAAGCCCCCGAAAATTTCATTAAATCGAATTAATGGTAATATTACAATCCTGCAGGCCACGGGCTTCTGATTGCAGAAAGACATACATCTACTTAAAAACTTACGTAACCTTTCATTATCATATATTTACTGCCTACAATATTCCACAACTACTGTGTCGTTAACAATTACATTAATTTAAATTATTAAATGGAATTTGATTAAATTGATTTTATAATTGTTTGCACTAATCTTTAACGTTTTTCCAACTTTGGGCCAGTTAATTAATTTTCGTATTTCGGTGTTGTTAGCCTCATCTTACTGTTATTTCACAGTAATTTATATATTATCTATGTTGCTTACAAGTAAAAATATGTAAACACACTGACATTCATGAGTCTATAATTTTATTTGTTTATTTATGTGCTTATCCTTTATATTAATTCTTATATTACATCACTCAGTAATTGAATTATTTCTTGTCGTTTTAAATCAGACAAATGATTCTTCTGTTGTTCACTATTATTATTCTTGCAGAACTAAATGTCCAGAACTAAATTCACTTTTCTTCTTCTTCTTTTTAAAACTAGTGGATAGTATTAGATGGAATTGATACGAAACCGTCCAGGTACCAACTCGTACATTCCTGAAAATAGTATCAACAAAATCGGAATGCTGTATCAAGTGAAATTTCCCTCTTATTCATTTCATTACAAATGGAAACGACAACCAAACGTGTTCCCTAATGTCTAATGACATTAAACATGAGTGGACTTTTTCGATTGTGAGACCAAAAATATATCGAATCTAGTGTACGGATATAAAGCTTCTCTACCTTTTAGTCGATCTAGAATTCTGAGGTTATTGAATTTTCTGGTGCAATAAACAGCTGATGTTAGATATTTTCTCGAGATATATTTTTCCCGGAATGGCATGTATGCAAAAGATTAATCAAAACATTAAGCTACATTTAAGATAAAGAAATTTTATCTCCATAGCAAGTCATTTCTACCATGGGTTGAGTTATGGACAGAATAGTAGTTCACTAGGTAGTAAAAGTCTTCTCTGCACTTCATAATTCAATTCATTGATTGAATTAAAAAAGAAATCAAAATAGAATAACTTTAATAGGTTTAATGTTATAAAATTTAAAAAAAAATAATACAAAACTCATATCCTGTCGAAGACCTGGAATACAATACGGAAGCGTGGTGTGGTGGGTATTCCTCAATGAGGCCACTCAATTGTGAATGTAATGTCGTATTCAAAGAATGACCTGCATTAGCATTACTGGGGCATTCAGCACTACCCTTAGAAAGGCTCTGGAAATCTTATTGCCATTGACTCCGCTACACCTGTGATATGATAGGTGAGACGGCTAAGGCATTTTTAAGAATGAAGGATAACAGACAGTGGCAATTAACAGGGAGACACGCCGGCCACTTAGAAATAGCCAAGAAGGTGGGAAAAGAGTTAGCTATCTTACGCTACCTCTCTCCGCCGCTAGATGAAAACCTTACTTTAGACATTTAAAGATCTGTGAGATAGTGGATGATGAACACTGCAATCTTTGCAGAGGTGTACCTGAAACTGCCTTCTCCCCCACTTTATAACAGAATGTGACCGATTTGCGTCACTCAGATACAGACTTCTGGAAGCAGACAGAATCCAAATACGCAAAGCTGCCTCCATAAAATGGCCCAACCTTTTGAACCTCATTAGAAAAACAAAAAGGTTTGAGACAGAGTTGGAGGTGCAATAGACAACCATTGCTAGTATCATATTTGGGGTCGGCAAAAAGGACCAATAGGCCCAATTGCCAAGTCTCCCCACCAGTACCAGTACCAGTGCCATATTCTGGCGAAATAGCCGCACTGCTGCTGAAAACCGTATATTCTCTTATCATTCTCCTGTCCTGCCATAACTATAATAGTCGTGCATTCCATCCCTAAATCGGGACTTTTTTAAAACGCAACGGGACGCAGGACGAATTATTAAAAATCGGGACTATCACGCCGAAACGTCTTCATTGGACTTCACCCAACTTCATTGGACCTTACCCAAAAAGAACCGTTTTGATACCAACTCAGTTTTTTCTGCTTTAAAAACTACCAACTACCCTAGGGAACGAATTTCTTTTCATTTGATTTAATGGAGACCGTTGGGACTTCCAGAGCCGTGGTGAGAAAGTCAGGGCTCCAGATCCATATTATTGTTAAATATGAGATTTTCCAATGAAATCTAACCTCTTATAAAGCAATTGAATTTTACTTTAAATACCCTTTGAACGATTTAGGACTTTTAGGTCATTTGACGCTGCAGGGCAATGATGCCATCTCTTCCTTCTCTAAAAATTTAATTTATTGTTCGAGCTGTTTTATATTATGCAATATTTGAATTTTATTTCATTAAATATTTCTCTAATACTGTTAGACTAAAATTAATTATTTTAAAACTTTTCTTTTACTTTTTAACAAGTGGCGATCGTTCCTGCCGATCGGCTGGCGCACAGTGGGACGAGTAAGAGAAAACTCTCGACATGGGTTAAACCTATTCATTTTTTTTTTTTTTCAATCGAACTAATCAATAAAAACAGAGAAAAATGTATATTCTGCCAATTGAGAATATTTTCAGGAACTCCACGAGGTATTAATAAACAGCCTTTCTAGTTTTTGGAGTTCTAAAAACAAAACCAAAAATAGATTCAACTAGATGCCGCAAGTTTTCCCTTACTGTGCGGCGCCCCAGTCCAGGCACTGGTTTAGGATATTTACCTTAACGTTTTTACCAACCAATAATTTCCGTTCTTTTAGAGCCTCGTCGGATCTGGGGGTCGGCGAAATGTAGCGGTAATAAAAAATTATATATATGTATATATCAGACATCCATCCTCCCTTAGTTGACCTTCAATGCATTGCAGTGGTTGATTGTATTGTGGAATTCCCATCTAAGATAATTTTGTTTTTATTTAATTGGCCACTAGGAGCCGCATTTTTCGTGATTCTTTTTATTTATCTAGTTATTTTATTCATTCATTATTATAAAAATATATAAGAATTTACCTTCATTTTCATTTTTACCTTCAAAAACAACTAATTTTTGAAAAAACATTAAAATAACTTCGACTATTTTTCTCATGGGGTATGAGACCGATATCCTTCCTCCTCACTCTCTCTCCCTCTCCTTACCGTACTCTGCTCCTATAAGATATACTGTCTTCGAAATCCACTTTTCGTTCACAGATCATATACAGCTGTGAGAAGTTGTTTTAATTTACCGAGTGACAAGTTATTTGAAAAAAAAAAAAATCTCAGCTAACTGAATACGATTCATAGATCCCTTAATCATGTATATACTTTTTTTAATCTCAAAAAATAAATTTTTTAGTGAATCTACGATCCCCAAACTCTCCGGATATGAATCTGATAATTACCTTTTGTTTTCTTCTTTAGTGATGAATACAATCTCTACCCTTACCCTCCAACAGCTCCAGTTGCTGCATGAACTGTGAATAAACCGCTAGATTAATGGTTCAGAGGTCAAAGACAAGTATAGAAAAAGTACTGTACTTCCCCGTTTCTCAATTTATTGTCGACAATTTTATCTGATAACGTGATAACGTTAGCCCACGTTTGTCTTGTAATCGTACTACAACGTCTTGCTGGATTGAAGGAAATGGTTGTTTTGATAAAGAATGCATTTTTTTCATTATTATTTACTTCAGCTTTCGATCTAATATTCATATTTTTATTTTACTTTTTTTTTTTCTTTCTAATGAAATAGTTAAAATTAATCACATGTGATCTCTGGCTATGTACATGATGAAACATCAATCGATTATATATTTAAATTAGCCTCTATCACCTGTTTGAAAATATATTGCTTGTAACCTGCTGTTATATTCACCTCTTTATAAACATATGTTTTTTGTTTACATTGTTTTAGATGTCGTTTAATTGAATTATAGTTCATGGTGCATTTCTTAGGATTTTTATCTTCTATTTTTGGTTAGTTCTATATTTTATTTTACAATTTAAATAATGTCTATGGAATTTATGGATTTGTCACGTTCTGGTTTAAGCCAAATTGATTCTGACGAACTGTTACACAAATTCTTTAAAGTTATGGAAATTAAATACAATTTTCCTCAAATATCGAAGCTTATTTTGGAATTAAGAAAGGATTCCAATTATTTCGACTGAACACAAGTAATTTAGGTTATCTAGAAAATTTGTATCTTAACGTATTTTTTCCGAGATTTTTTATGTATGGAAATAAAGTGAGATTTTTTTTCAAAAGAACTCAAATGGAAGGAAAACGTTTTTCCGAAAAATATTTGTAGAACTTTCGGATGCGTTGAATTTACAAAAATGCGAAGAAGTGAGCCAAACTACAATTGCTTTTTACCTGAAGGCGTTTTACCCTCTGTTCAAAAAATCTTTAGTACCCTTACCCGAAGGAACAGATGTTCTTTGGTATTTCTTCTGTTGGACAGCCACAATCATTGTATATAACAACTGGCATAAGTGGTATGCTGTTTCACTGTCTTTGTTAACTTTTTTAAGTTGTTTCAAGAAATTTCTTCTACAATTTCATTGTTTTCGCATCTTCCTCCTTTTCTTCCAGTTATTTTATCATGTACTCGGTCATCATTAGAATAAACGTGGACCCATCCTCCGTTTTCCTGAAGATTATAAAGTACCCGAGATATTACTAAAAACAATTTAAGAATATAATTTTATCTGATTGCATTATTTGTAACATTTTCAAACACTATAATATAATACTAAGCAGTTTATTGTTATTTCAATTTTGTAAATGCTTTAATATAAAACACAATTGAACAACAATCTTTCTTGGATGTTTGGCAAACCTTTTTTACTATATTATTTTTTATTTTCATTCGAATTCTTATTTTGAGCAGGCTCTGCCTGCCATCCCATACGTACTCCCATGCATCCATTGCAATCAATGCATTACAAGGAACGCTTGTATGGTACCTTCGAAAATATTCGTGTTCTCATTTTTATAATCAAAGATTCAGAAAAAAAAAAATTATTGCGCAATTGCTCCTGATACATTTTCAATTCAATCTAAAGTCACTTCAACTATCAGACATAAGTCACGATCGCATCAATAAAACTATTTACATCATAATTTAAATCAATTTTTATTGTTAAATCTTTACAGAAACCAAATAACATATGATTCAATACGACAATGATAAATAAAAATGTATGGAAATTATAAAAGCTGTTTTTCTTTTAAACCAATGTTAATTTAATTTAATTATTACATATCATCATTTTTTAAAAGTAATATTAGTTTTGTTACAAACCGAAAATTATTAGATTGTGGTAAAATCTATTGATTAAAATATTTAAATTAAACATAGTAAAAAGTAACCATAGCAGATCACATGATTCTTCTCCAACTAACTTTCCTGGACAAAGTTCATTGCACACTGATTGTAGCACAAGGATCATATGTTGCCATTTTATAACAAAATAAGATTAAAAAAATCCTTTGAACAAAAGAATTAGGTATTTTCGATCATTCCCGTTATTAAAACTGAAACTTAGGTATAACAACTGAACACTGAGACTTATGTACGTTTGTACTCAAACAAACCCTGAAAACGAAAATTCACCCACTTAAACGTCTTTTAGATTACGACAAAATGCGTCATTGCATACTCGTAAACTAACACTTCATCCTCTACATTTGATATGTTCTATCATGGATACTTCTTATAGTCTGCTCAACGAAACAATAATGGAGAAAATATGGGTAATCTGGTTCCTTCCAAAAGGCTCATATTTTAACTAAGTCAGAAAAAATTAATAGTTACAGCAATAACCTAAAATAAACGAATTTATTTATTTATAATGTACACTTGCACTGTATTCACAAGGTTAAATCTATCCACATGGCAAAGACAAGGGTGAACGTTATTTAGTCCATTTGGAAAAGAATGTTTCTACATTTTTTTTTTTTTCAATTATACTGATAATAGTTTCTAACAACAATTTTACGAATATGTTCACTGATTTCATGATAAATTTGTAAGGGGCATTGTTATATATCAGTTACCTAGAAACATCCCACGTGTTTTTTTCAGAGACTTGATTCAGTTATATATAATTTTTTTAATTCGTACAAGAAAGGGCAATTTAGTGTTCTCTGATAAAAAAAGTAATAATAATCTAGATATAATGTGACAAAGAAGTTTTGATATGAAAAAATAATTTAATCTCATCGAACACTTTATTCATATATATTTGAATATAAACATTAGCTTCATTTTGTAAAATTTTACTTATACGTGGATTGAATGAACTATGCACAAAACTCAATGATAATTATATCCCTATAAATTACTGCCTGTCGGTAAGTTGTAGATGAAAATTCCAATTAAGCAACTAAAAAAATGCAAAATGTTTTTCAAAATTCAAATCAATGCGTTTCAAAATACGATAGAATAATTTTGGAAAACGAGAAATTAATAAAGTAAAAAGTGTGGTGAGTAGCTTAATAAATACTTACTTCAGTTCAGTGATAGACAAGTGTTCGTATGACAAATAGTTTCTAAAAACGATATCTGAACTTCGGACACTGATTAAAAACACTAAACACTAAACGTATTTGTTTTTCAACTAATTCCAAACATTTATTTGCGACTAATACTGAAAGTTAATCCTACCACTTCAGATGCAGGCAACTATCATGAATGGATAATATAGTCTCCATGGCAACACGAAGGTAGCAATAATTTCTAGTATCTTTAATTCATAAACGAAAAAAAAAAAAAAAAAACTGATCATATGTATTTATTACAATGAAAAAGTAAAAATGTTAAATGCGGTGGTTGTTTTCTATTATTAAATTATAAAACATTACAGTTTATTATAATTAATGGCCCAAATTAATTTTAATGTATATTTTTATATGGAATATAATTGGGATGGAAAGTTAAAATAAATGAATATCGTAAAAACAGGTGTTTATAAGTCAAATAATTGTTCATCTTTCAGGGTGATCTATGTAAACAACTAACATAGGTTTATTTTATAAATTTGTTTCCAAAACTTTCTTAAGAGTCGGAATTGAATTTTAAAGCTCGATGATAACGTTTGATTTTGATTGTAGAAGTGCAGCATAAATCTTAGCGGTCCGTTTTTATAGTCCAACAACTTCAGCTTGATACAGCGTTTGTTATTGCAGTTATTAAAGCATATGATTGTTTTACTACTATTGGCAACTGTCCTGATGACAACTTTTCAAATAATACTTTAACAATCTACTAGTAAAAAAAAAACCAAGATTGTTTTTAAAATGGCTTATGACTAAAATTACAGCAGCGCTGAAGGTGGCGAGAACTCACCGTGTGAAACATTCCTTGGAAGACAGTGGATGGACCGAAAGATGACGGGCCAATGCGAATCGATGGACATATGAAATTGATTAAACAAATTATTGTTAGTTTTATTGTTTTGTTTTTACGATGATATTATTATACTACTATGCAAGGTAGAGAGCTGAATAAAAACAGTACACCGACATAAGAGGTGTACTTTAAGGTTAGGTTTTATAAACTCTTCAGCTGCCTTTGGCCGATTACAAGGTTAAATCCAACCAACGGCATTTGTTTCGACTGATCTGAATATATTTCTTTCCACGAGTCAGTATTTGTTGCAATTTTAGTAGAAATTAAATCATTTATTGTCAATGCTCTCATCCATTGTTACTCAATGCTTTGCAAAGATCACAATGAATTGGCTTGCGTGATAAATTTGTATATATTTCTTAAAATAGTCTATTAAAATATTATAATTGCATAAACGGAGAAATATTTTCAATCTAAACTTAACTCTTAAGGATTTTTATCTATACTGAAGTAACGCTATGATACCTGGAATATGTTATATTCGCTAAATATGGTTCTATTGTTTATACAAGATTTCATCTTTTTGGCGTGGCTGTATTACTGGTTAAAAAAATTGTATGCCCACAGTTCAAATGAAACATCAACATTGGATTTGATTAATTTTGTTTTCAATAAAAATAAATCAAAATTCATATTCCAAAATGACAGTGTTATGAATTTTGATCAATTTATTTGACACGTAGCATGTAAAATTATATCATTTGTATAATATTAGATATTTCATTCCAATTGCTTTGATATAAAGATATATAGATTTTACTTACGTTTAAGTGATTTCGAGAACTCTTAAAGGCCTGAAAACGAAACGTGGCCAAGAAACGATCTGCATTCCTTTTGAATAGTAGTTTCCATTCGTTGCTTCGACTGGTTCTATATTTTTATCTTATCAATTCTGCTACTTCCCTACAGTATCTATCCATTTATCTCTACGCAGGGGTGCCCATAACGTGGTTTTTACGGGAGCATATTTTGACGGATTTTTTAATTTTCGAGGGAGCAAATTTCAACGGCGTTATGAAGTATAGGACTAAGGGAAAAGTGGAAAGCATGGAATATGCCGCAGGAAGTGTAGTAGTATATGGTCTACGATTTTTTTACCTTAGCTTGCTCTGTTTTTATAAAATATTTTGGGTGGGGCATAGCTTCTTGCGCCATGGACCTTGGGGGAGAGGGAAGGATAGGCACCCCTGTCTCTAAGGATTGTTATACTTCTTTCATTCGCTTTTTCTTTGTATGCTTTGTTCCTCCATGCTTCTATACTCTCATAATATTAAATTTTCATTGAAGGAGAATAAATGGTTTGGTTCCATTACTTACTTCCACCCGTAAACTAAAGATTCGTAGTGCGGGCAGTTTTCCTTACTGAACCGTCTTCATTGATGACGCAGAATCCAATTTTCTTTGGTGTCCAATTGACCCTTATTACCACGAAAGTGGTACGAATTGTGACGATGTGTTCAGCTGCTTCCGGTAAACCACAACAAGGGCAAAGGGGTTAGCGTTCTTCCCAAAGGCATGGCGATGGACGCGAAATCCCTCTGTTCTGAGAGGAAATGCGACATCCAGTCATGAAGGATACATTTGGCACCCAACCGTGAATAGACGGTGGGGAAGTATTTTCTAAGGTTTTTGAATTCTTAATAGCTATACACCGTTGATTCCACTCCTGTGGTTGATTCCAAACACCGGTGGTTTTCTTCCGTATTCTTTTGCATTTCGATGGATCTGCTGCAATCATTTCTTAAAGATTTTCCAGATCTTGCTAGCATATTTTTTTTAAAAACCACATCGTCTTCACTTCTCGCAGGAGGATGATGAAAAGTACTTCTTGCTTAGACCTTTCACAACCTCATGCCAACAGTTCTTTCGGAGTTGGTTTTTTTTTTTTTTTTTTTTGTATCTATTATTGTTACATGAGGATTCGATTCCATACTGTGAACTCAAATACAGCTCCATTATAAATTGTTATCTTATCCGGGAACCTGAGGCCGCAGAAACGTTTCCCCAATACTACTTAGTCCATTCAAGGCTGCAGCCACTCTACTTTTTAAGCAATCCAAGTAAGAATTTTTGCCAAACCTTACTCCAAGGTACATTACTTCTTCCATAGGATGTACGTACTGTTCTACGTCTAGTAGAAAATTATGACATATGTTTAGGCAGCTGAAATTTGCATGTATCTCCTCTCCTACTATTCACCGACAAGATTAGTGCATCTTCTGTATTCTCTTTCATACAATCGAAAATTATCGTTTATGAAACTGAATTCTCGCCCTGTTACTTCTGAAAAGTTGCACTCTAATTTCACCGAACCTCTTCCTTATCATGCCCCTCTTTCCTATGAGTTTCTTCTTTTAAATCTTATGTTGTATTAAAATAAGGTAATTTTTATTTTCATTACGATTCAGTTGATAGTTGTATATTTTTTTTACTTTCAGTTGATAACCTCTCTTCGTCAAGTCTTAAACGATTGACTACTATTCCGAAAAATAACCAGAAATAGAATAAAAGCCATGATGTAATTACGAAATTCTGTTTATTCCGCCATCTTCCATAACTGTCTGCTGTCACAGGATGTTTTCTTTCAGAATTCCATTTCTTTCAGCATAACCGTAGAACGACTGTAAGTTTAAGGTCCACCCTTCACAGGTTTCTGCTACAATGCTTGATCCAACTTTCTTTCTATTTCCATTAATCCCTTCACTCCCTTTAATCAAACCATCCTCTAATTTTTAGCGTGGTCAGTAAAATGCTTCATACCCTCCAGTTAGATTTCTGCTATTGTAATTCCACACTTCCTCCTAATTGGAAATGAATCCACCTTTAATACTTCATATATAAGCAGAAAATCACGATTCTAGTTATTTTTAATTTCTTAAAGGCATTTGATTTAGTTGGTTAAGATATTCAAAGAAGAAATAAGGATCTGTCCCCCTCCTTTTCGTTTTTCACCAATCTACAATTTATATGCAGATTTGAATGTCATATCCATAACATCAAGGATGTATTTGCATTTATAATTAACATCCATTATCAGCGTCAACTTGTTATTTATTTAAAGTATTGTTTAACATTTCGGGAAGCAATTCCCATCTTCAGAATCTAACTTCTTGTCCTATATTTCATTAAAGCCAATTAATTTACAATTGTTTACATTTGGCTATCTTTTTTTTATAAAAGGCATAGTGTCAAATAAGAGTAAATAAATGGACTTCTAGAGTAAAGAAATATATCGTTAATATGTAATATATTATATATATATATACACACACACATCGTGATATTATTTTCTCATACTTTTATTATGGTCGTAATTGTATGAACGACGTGTATGCTTGAGATGAAACTGAAGGGATTAGTGGACTATTTCACAAGATTCATGTACGATGTTTCCAAGGTGAATGTTTCTCACTGGCTACTTATACATTAAATGAATTAGGGTGTAAGTTTAAAAAAAAATATGTGACTGAATTTAAATCGTTGTTTTGGAGCAGTATTAAGCCACTTTTTAACCAGAAGAGGTTCTCTTTCGATTTAGGCTCTTTCAGATATTCTCTTAGCCAACGGAGTGTAATAATCTGGAGGTTGGGCCGTTCTTCCTGCGTTAGTTGGAGTAGATCAGGTAAGTAAACCGACATGCGGTGGTGATTGCCTCACGTGTTGAGGAGTTACCCGCTTAAACTTTGGTCTCCTTTCAAAGCGATTGAATCTCTCGGCTTTTACTAAAGGTAGATGGGGACGTTTTATGAGTCTATAAGGATTTTTTTGTTAGTACCTTGCCTTCGGCGGGGTCACTTTGAAGGGGCTGGGTGGCCGAGGGAGCTTACTTGTGTGCACAGCAACGCGCGTTGTCCCGCAACCTGATAACTAATATACAGACAACAAAATAATCACGAGTTCGTGTTCCAGTACCAGGGGTTCTTTTAACTCTGGCATTAATCCTCCACCTACATCCCTGGCCATCGAAAATCCCTATATAGCCTAAAAGGCAAGGAAAAGGAGAACAAAAAAAAAAAAGTTACCCGCTTAAACAATCTCGAATCCGGCTTGGATGTTTTCGAATATATTTCGTGACGGATGCTTGAAATGAATTTCGAACTTCTCACTCCTCCCATATGGCATATATCGGGAGAAAGAGGGTAAACGAAAAAAAAAATTAATAAAACCTTTAAACAATAAAATAAAATAATAAATATTACCATATATAAAATACTTATTCCGCTACAAACCATGAAGAGTCTTGTGATCAGTACTGTTTCTTGGTTGTGCAAGAAGGTGATATAACCGAAATCATGCACAACCACAGGCGGATTTACGGAGGGGGGCGTTCGGGCTGAAGTCTCCTCCCCAAAATGGTAAAATATAACCATGTTTTATAGAAAAAAATATTTAAAACTATCTCTTAAATTATTATTGTTCGTGTGATTTCATTTAATAGAACTTCAAGAATAACGAAGACACTATGTCATATGGGTAGTTAGTTTCTTTATTTTAAAAATTAATTATCGTTAAATATATATATAGAAAAATCCTTCGGACTGAAGCCCCCTCCCAAAATTAAATCCTGGATCCGTTAGTGTTCTCAACCGCCAAGTTTTTCCCCTTAACTAATTATTTAATTAAGTTTACCCAGAGGCTGAGTATTATAGGGACTGGATGTGCCCCAGTAGGGTCTACCGGCCCCAGCGTCGATCCACGGCTGATAAAACAGAACAAATAATTTATCTGCCATAAGTCGGGACTCTTGACTGGAAGGTTGAGCATTGGAAGCTCAACGCTCTACCTCTGAGCTACCCCGCCTCCCTTATATATATTTTATTCTTTTAAAATAAATATAAATTTTATTCTGGGACATTTAGTCTGATGTGAATAATGATAATGAGCAATAGAGTCAGACATCAAATTACAATAAATAAAATAATTTCGAGATAATATTAACTACTCTTTCTTCACAAATCGCAATCTCAAAAAAAAAAAAAAAAAAAGAAAAAAGATCAAGCCTAGGAAGGATCAGAATTATTCGCTCATCGGTGACTCTTTTTCTGATTCACTGACTCATAAGGAGCTACCAGGAGTTCAGTCCCTTTTCTCCGAATTATCGATCAGTGGCTCAGTAAAAAAGTCTTGATGGTTTTAATATTTTAATCAGTTCATGTCCAAAGCACTCATATCGTATGTAACTATCCAGATAAGACTGTTCGTCCTTCTTTAGCTTTTCATGTTTATGTCATCCGCATTTTGTTTTTGTATTTTAAAAATATTGATTTTATTAATACTGCTCATTATTATCTATATGTTTGTATTACATACGATATCTTAAAACATATAATGCCCTATTTCAGTTAAACATATTAACGTTACTGGACACGTTCAAGCATACACGGCAAGCGAGCACAGATATGTATTATTAAAAATATATGCTTTAGCGTCTGTATGATAGTTATGTACACAGTGATTTTACCACTTATAAAATATAATAAAATAAACATAGATTATAATAATTTTCCTGACAAAACATTTATTTAATATTTTTTCAATTAAATAATAATTTTTAATAAAAGAACAACATACAAATTATAAAATTAATTATATACTAAGCAAAAAAAATTGAAGAGACTCCTAATAAAATGCAAATAATTTGAACTTAAATATCTTGCTCTTAAGTAACGAACTATAAATATTTTGTTTGTTCTTATGAAATATATATAAACATATATGTGTATATATATATATATATATATATATATATATATATATATATATATATATATATATTATATATATATATATATATATATACTGAGTATTCATACCAGCTCAACATTGATTTTTACTTCAAAGAAACTTAGCCAACGAAGCTGAGCGAATGTCCTTCTGTAAAACTATACTATCACATATTCAAATAGGTTTTTAACATTCGCATTTCATTTAGCATACTTTACCATGAATAAGATTCCTATTACGTTTAGCTGCAAAGAATAAGCTACTGTGCACGTTTTAACTCACTGTTATATACTGAAGCAGTTAATCGGTAATAACATCCCAACATTCAATTAATTAACTATTCACTTCTAATTAATAATTGTAATGTACCATTGAGTATCCCATTAGCTCTGTAAACCTTAAAGTCAATAAATCGATTATATTGGTAGGAAACTAGCGAATGATTCATCGATTCATGCAAATTTAAAATCCAATTACCCAATCATATATTATTAAAATCGCTGCGAATAATTAACCTCACACTATGCGACAGGTGTTCCAAGGTGACAGAACATTTATTAATTAATAGCCCAGGAAACTTCGAGTTTATTATCTCCGGCATATTATGAATAAATTCCATTTATAATTACATCGTTATAATTTTTAAGTACGAGTAGAAACGCTTGCGTGTACTCTTGTAACTGGTTAAATCTAACTAGTGAAATAACTTCATAGATTTACCGTTAAGAATTTCTTATTCAAAGTCACTTATTTTATTTTCTATTGATGACTTAAACAATTATAAATCTTACGCCTCAATATTCATAAACACGGCTACGAATTGTTATGTTTCAATAATGAAAAATAAAAATAAACACAAAAAATTTGATATTTTTTTCTTTTTTTGATCCGTTTAGCTTTATTTATTTTATTTTTATTGTTTTCATTTTCAATCAATTGAGAAAGAAGATGTGAAACAGGTACAGAATTTATTTTTACATCGCTTATGAAAGTTTAGTTCAAATGAGTGATCTGTGAATAAATCGTCGGTTTATGAAAAGTCATAAAAATCAAATTTTGACAGAACGGTTTTAGGAATTTCGGCCTTTTTTACTTTCACTTACTTGTATATATAATATGTAGTAAGATAAAGTATTGCGATCATTAAAATTTTCGAATCTGAGTTTTTAACGGTAATACGCGTTTTGAGTTCCCTTGAGTTCAAATAACCAAGTCTCGAAAAACGGTCTATGAATCTGTGAACAGTTTAGCTCAAAAACGTAAAGTCGTACGAAACTGATATTACGTATTTAAGATAGATATATGGGTTGGATGTCACAGCAACTTTTTTCTTAAAATCGGCAAACCGGAATTGCCACATTATATCAACGGTGAAACATATTTTTACAATTTTCTCAAAAACGGCTTCATCGATTTTCAAATTTGGGGTATCATTTTATAATTAAGTAATAATTTGATTTAATAATGTGAAGTGCTGTTCAAATAGGGCTTGTTAATACTTTATTATTTAAGTCTATGATCATGCTAATAACCGTATTGTTAAATTTTATTAAACTAAAGTTGTTTAAGGTTATTAACACACCTTTATCATCCCTTAAATACTGCATGAAATATTTTAAGCGGCATCCATTTCTCTCATATAAGTACGACAAAATACTTTTTAAAGAGTTATAGATTTTATAACTTTATGTTATAGATTATTTTTAAGAGAACCCCATTTCAGTGCATTATGTGTTTTTGGTTTATCTAAATTAGTTAAAAAAATAATTGTAAAAGGTCCTATTTAGTTTGAAATTTTCATTTTTTTTTCCATGGAGACATTTGGATTCCGTTGATATAAGTTTACTAATTTTTTTTTTTCTTATTTTGCAGTCACTATCATTTTTAACTTTCTTTTTAATTTTTTTTTCTGTTGACATTACAGGTCGTGTGGACTTTTTGCCGAATTAACAAGCCTGCTCTATTTATGCCTGTCTTGGGCTATTTCTTTCTATTTATCTGCACACAGCTTTATTGCATCTTTTTTTATTCTATCTATCCATCTGCTTTTTGGTCTTCGACGTGGTCTTTTGCCTTCTATTGAGACAATCATTGTTACGTAAAGGCTTCCAGATGGATTGCTACGAGCTACATGCTCCTCCTATCTTAATCTCCGTGCTTTCATATCATGGGATATTGATTGAACAGTTTCTGTAAGTAGTTCTTTATTAGTCTTTTCTCTCCATTTGTCAGTACTCTGGCGGCGGAGAATTTTTCTCTCAAATCTTTCAATACTTTTTTCTAGGGTGCAGTTTAGTGATCAGCTCTCATAGCCATTAATTTGGGATTTCTTGAGGTTTTTCGGGATTTCAATACCTTTGAAAGAGAAAAGATCTCTGTTTGCGCTAGTTATACTCTGGTCTATTTCTGCCCGTTGTTCATTCATTGATGTAAATTGTGGAGGCTGTTTGAATTTTTCTACTCTCGGGAATGATTTTCCTTTTATTCAAATCCTGTTATTGGGATGGAATTTTATACTGATTATCATATATTTTGTTTTGTCTTCATTTACTTGTAGGCCGATCCGCTCTGCCTTTCTTATCTGAGTCTTAGCGACTTGCTCAATGTCCTCATGATTACTTCTATGATCCCATATTTTACGGATTAGTTGTAGTAGCTGAGCTCTTAAGTCGTCCTCTCATCTTTAAACAGTTCTGGTTGTAAGTTGTCTATCATTAGGACCTTCCTTGTTTCGAGCCTTTCAATAGCTATTTCTATGTCCAGTATATCTTTTTTTTGTTTTTTTTTAATATGATAGATATTTATTTTTCTAAATAAAGCTTTCCAACGTTATATATTCATATTTAACGTTACATATTCTTGTTTTCGGAAAAATGTTTCTCCTATTATTAATCATCAAATTCTTCTATAATTCGTATGTATCCATTTTATTTCACAACCAACAGTTAGATATACCTTTATGTATTTCGAATGACTAAAATTTAAGATAATTCAGTTGAAGAAATTTTGAAAATTATAGATTTCAATGAAAGTAAGATCTAACTGGCATTGTAAGTTTATTAAGTCACCTAAAAGATTATTTAATATAACAAGTTTAAAGCCGATTTCGAGAAAATGTTAAAAATGTGTAAAATCTACACTTTCAATGTATAATTCGGTAGGGTAAGCACGCCAGTAATGGACATAGGAAATTTTTATCTTTTGTGGATTATACCGTCCTAATTATTATAGTTATAAACGTCTCTGTTGAACATTTAGAATCTATAGTGTCTCCTTTTTCTATTTGAAACTTTAGTATTGAAAAAAATATTCAGTTATGCAGTATAATCACCGTTTTAAAAAAACACCTTTTTGGACTAGTGATAGACACTCCGAAATTCAATTGTTCTGGTGATGGACAGGAGGTCGGTGCCAGTAATGGACCTCAGAAAAATTCTAAAATCTTTGTTTAACTATAAAGATAACGATAAAGATAAGCTAAGATAAATGCTCAACTACTCTCAGCAAAACTGTTAGTAGGAAGGTATGAAACACACTGATCTCAAGAGCACTATAGAAACAACAATGATAGGCATTCTAAAATTTTCTTTTGAGAACTTTGTTCATATACTTGTCAATAGAGGGCATTGTTTTTCACTCTATACAAAACTGTAATCTTTAAATCAACGAGGAAGCTTATTATTTACATTTAAAGTCCAACCTGTCCACATTGAGCTCCTTGCCCATAAATGGTGCGTTCACCCTAGTTTAGATAGGTTTTCTCATCTCTCAAGAGCGACAGATTTTGATGAATGAGTTATCAATAGAAAGGGGATTTCATAGAGAAGTGACGAATCTTAAGCTCTTGAAACAAATTCAAAAGACGACGAATCGAGTTGCGATAAATTGTGTTTTGAAGATTTTGTCACGGACATCAAGACTTTTTATAGCTCAAAAATGTTCCATTTTTGAGATGAATTCTTGCCGAAAGCCTCTTAGATGATATGTTGGAGGATACTTATCATGTTTTGTTTAAGGTTTAAAAACTAAAATGTTGCTATTTATGATAATCATTGACAAGCCAAAAAACGGTTGAGGTAATTACAGGTAAAATAGTTCTATGATTCCTTGTAAACATCATGTACAATGTTTTTTCCTGAAATTTCGGTAGAATGTGACTATTTTTCGTACCTGAAGAAGACCTTCAAAATGACGGCTCAGTGATAGGATTTGATGAAGAATTGACTAAGATATGGTGTACCGACAAAAGAACACATTTAAGAAATAATATATAAAGATATAGAATATTCATCGTTGTGGTGCAGTGGTTGGTTGGTTATCTCCGATGCGCTTACATTATGCATCAGTGGGGTCAAATTGATTTAAATCATAAGCGCTTTTTATTAGCATATTATTAACCTTTATTATTGTTATTTACGTAATGATATTTTTCTATATAGGTCAAGCTTCCGCTTTCTCAAGTAATCCGTAAATCCGACTACTGTTATATTATTATTTGTTGCATAAGTCTGGCACGAGGATCATGAGTATAAATAAATTTACATTTCTTTCAATATAAAAAAAATTGACTAAATATTTTATTTTTATAAACCATTTTTATTAATTTTCAGATGAACTTCTCACAAAACGTTTTCCATAAAAAAAAAAAAAAATTCATTTTTGGTTTATTATTTTCAATAATCAACCATTGTGACCGACCAAAAAATTAAAAAACTTAACGCCCTCTCAAAATTCGAGGTTTCATTTCAGGATGCGTAGAATTCGAAAAACGAATAAAATTTTTTTTTTCCCGTCCGCCTTCCGCGCATTTTCCCCGAAACCACTGGACCGATTTTTTTCAAATTTGGATATAAAATCAGAGGTCACCCGAGGATGATCCTCCTTCACCGACATTACCATCCGCCTTTTACTTTCAAAATGGCGGCCGAAAAACCTGCGTTGCTATAGACTGTAGCTCTTAAACGAATTCACCGATTTCAATGAAACTTCGCTAAAGTTCTTGACGCCCTTTAAATTTATCTATATAACATACTTCAACGAATAGAAACTGGAAAAAAAGTTACGAGGGATGGTAAAATTAAATTCCGAATAACTCAAAAATTTTACACTTTTTTGTCGATAATGTATATGGTTTTTTAAAAGTATACGAAATTTCCTAAAAATCAGAAAAAAATCGTTAAAATCGGACAATTAGGAGCAAAGATAAGGTCTCCGTTTTTTTTAAATATGTTCTACTCCAAATGTTATATCGTTTGTTTGCTTTTTAAATTTTGAATATGTTACTGATGTAATGCTATTTTTTTTTTAGCATATTACCAGTGATTAAAAAAAAAGTTTAGTCCAATAATTGGAATCCCCTTTTATTTATTTTTCTTTTTAAATATGAAGGTAATGTTACTTTAGATGTATAATTGTCTGGAAATAATAAACGATTGTGGAGTAATTTGCAGCGTTTTTAGATTTGTAACTGTAATTTTATCCGAACTATTGTGTTTTGATTATTGCACTAATTCCTATGTCGATCGGTTATTTCTTCCTGCGGTTGTACACGAGAGAATATAAGGCATATCCTATAGATTGTTAAACTATTTTATCCAAAGCAGAAAAGTCAAAAAATAATTGTAGGATTAACGACGTCACAGACACTATTAGGGTGAGAGGTACGCAGGATGAGTATATCTAGAACAAACCATGATTTTTTTTCCCTTTCCTACAAAGAATTTTGCCAAAAGGACTTCATATTTGATCCGCAAAAGAATCAGAAATTTGCCATATCAATACCTGTTGAATTCAATATTTTCAGTGCCGAACTATACGCCATTCTTAACGCCATAATATACTGACATACATCAATCAAAAAATCGTTAATATGGCAGAATTTGCAGCTTCATGTCAACACCTTAAATTAATCTATCAAAATAAAAGCATTAACAAACAGTTCTTTTAAAATCATATCACTGATACACAACACGTTGCAATATCGGGAAGATGCAAAGGTTCCATTACTGGACTTTATAAAAGTAGTGAGAGGAAGTGCGCCTCGAATGGTTAGGACCTCTAAACAGTTCAACAGAAGATTCTGATTCCTTGGTTTGCTATACTTAAATTTCACCTCGACCGTTCCAGCTTAGTTATAGCTGTGCAGGCTTAGAATAAATCATGAATGAACAAACAAATTTCTATACGTAATGGGTATAGCAAAGAATGGTTGCTGTCCAACATGCCAATGCCTGGAGGATCCAAGACACACTTCCAGTGTTGAAGATTCGACAAACGAAGAACAATAAGTTTAGGGTCGCAAGCTGTGGATCATTGTGTTAACCTGAGGAGGGATAGCGATATAAAAGCGATTATATAATAAAACACGCTTTTTGTTTCCGTCTTAAAAAACTAAAACTACCATGTTAATTCAGTTTGAAATTGTAGGTCGTTGGGATTTAAGTTCTGTTTATGTCCCCCAATAATTGTAAATTGCACTCAAAAAATTTTTAGCGGTTCATATCAAGTTTGGTATATCGTGCAGCAATGACAATTAAAATATTGTATTGGCAAAATAGAATGTGCTTTGACAAGTCTTAAATCAAATAAGAAAAAACTTCCTCTAGATTGATTACTATTTTTAGTTCATCTCCATTCCTCCGTAAAGTATAGTGCTAGTGAGAAACGACAATGGAGAAAACGGAATTTACTAGAGTTTGCGGTAGGGAATCACTTGGTCTTAAAAAATGGTAATGGATTCGATACCGATTAGTATAGCTTCGGTTTGTTCCATTTTCTCCTGGAACTTATCTTTCTTTTCTAGGACGCAGTGCCGGATCTAGTGTCTATTAGGCAAAGAGTCACGTGCCATGGGCCGCAAAATTTCGAGAACGACAATTTTATTTTTAAAAGCCGTAAATAATAGTTCTTAATGCTTTGTAACTGTTCCGATGTTAAATGAGTTAATAACATGAAATGAAGTTTTATGAGATGATGAATAAAATACTTCTTTAACGAGGCGGTAATACTTCTTACATTTGCTAATACTTCTCACCAAATGTTTCAAAAGCGACGCCGGCTTTAATCCGGCCCAACTTGAAATACATACATACGCGTTACTTGAAAACTCTCTCACTCTTTCTGCTCTAATTAGAGTACCTGGTATATATAAAATGTATGTAACTAAGCACTGATCATCCAATGCTAAAGGTTCGAATCTCGGATCATGGCAGAAAAATTATTTATTCTGTTTCATTGGCCGTGGGGCGACCCTGGGATTACGAGACCCTCCTGGGGCACACCCAGCCTCTATAAAGTGAGTACCCTTCATTAAATAATTAATTAAAGGGAAAACCCTGGCAGTTGAGCGTGATCTCAGTCAAATCACCTCCTTGCACAACCGTTGACTAAGAAACAGTACTTACCCTAAATAGTACCGAACCCAAGAGACCCTTCATGAGTTGTAGCGGTACAGGTATGTAACTAAGATGGTTTTCTATGATGTAGAGAATGTATGAATTGCAGCTGGAACTTTAGAAATATTGGTGGGAGGAATATTAGTACGACATAAAGTAGACCATTCACCAGATTATTACCTGTAATATAATGTTATTATTACTAGTATGTTTTACTAAACTCTTTTGTGAGTTATTTTTTTTTTTAAATAAAAGCAGTCAAAATTTTAGAAAGAAATTAAAACTCTGGCCCTCTTCATGGAATATTCAGTGAAGAAGGCAGAAAATGCATAATCTCCTCCTCCCACCGTGGTGCCAGCCGCTGTGGTTAAATAATATATGTAAAATTGAGAAAGTATGGCGGAAGACAGCAGATTTTGACAGTATTCATGAGGACGTCCTTCATCTTGTTCACTTCCATACCTTTTGTTCATGTGGAAAACCTGAAATAGATAACAATGGTTAATAATAAAAAAAAAAGATAAATCGTAAGAATTTAATAATAAAGAAAGTTCAATAACAATTAATAACAGTACTTTTGTATATGAACAGTACAAAATATTTGTTCCTGTCATCGTTAACCACCTCTTAAATTTATAAAACTGGTGTCATCTAAGACATAGGCGCCGACTACTAGGTACTCGCGGGGCTTGAACCCTTCCCTAACATTACCGTGGTGCCTACTAAGCCCCTTGAACAAATTGCTAAAGTTTGAGCTTCATGTACATTACAATTCCATTACAAATGACTGTATCTATCCAGTAGCAGGTATAGTAGCATTTTATTTAACGGTGTCCTACAATGGATTTATAAACTAACGTAAACTGCAAAAGGAATCATCTATTAAAATACTGTACTGTTATAGTTTAAAGTATTTTGTGTGAGGTAACACTTTTTTGTCAACAGGAACGGTTTGAAGCAACTCACAACCTGCCTGATATGATGACTTTTTACAGTTATATATTCCGTGTAAGATATCTTCCAAACAATATCCCCGCTCACCCAGGCCACCCCACCCTGTGGTCCTATAGTTTGTCCTCCCCTCTTCCCAATAATCTGCATTAGTCTGCGCCTATGATCTAAGACCGAATATAGTTTAATAGAAAAACTGTAAAATAATTTTTAAAAATTTTCTCGATCGTAATACTTACTTTTACTATATATTAGATATATACGTAAGTGAAAGTAAAAATATTTTAAAATCGCAATATATCTAATAATAGTGCTTTGATTTCGATGAATCTTCTTTCATTTTTTAGGAAATTCAAATACCTTTGAAACATCTTATTACAATATCCCCAAAAAAGTGTATACTTTTTGAATTATTCGGAATTTAATTTTACCATCCCTCGTAACTATTTTTCCAGCTTCTTTTCGTTGAAGTATGCATAGATAAATTTAAAGGGTGTCAAGAAAATGACTTTAGTTTTTTTTAAATCGGTACATTCGTTTAGGCGCTACAGTCCATAGCAACGCAGGTTTTTCTGCATTTTTATTTTTTTTCTCCTTTATTAACTTATCAAATTCTTTCAAATGTTATATTTAGCATTTTTTCGTAACTCTAAATAATGTGAAATGATTAACTTTTTGATATAAACTATATTAAATGTACTTTAGAGGAAGACGTATATGAACATTGGGCATTTAAGCCCTGTAAAGTGACATCATTGGGATATGACCTAATTGATATTAAAGAACACTTAGTTATGCAATGATACACCGAGTTTAATCAAAATCGTTAGAGCCGTTTTTGAGAAAATTGTGAAAATGTGTTTCAGCGTTGATATGAAGTGGCGCTTCCGGTTAGCCGACTTTAAGGAAAAGCTTGCTGCCACATCGAAGGCATATATCTATCTTGAATACGTAATATCAGTTTCGTAGGACTTTTTGTTTCCGAGCTAGAGTGTTCACATACACATAGACACACAGACCATTTTTCGGGATTTCGTTATTTGGACTCAGGGTATCCCAAAACGTGTATTTCCGTTGAAAACTCAGATTCAACAATTTTCTCGATCGCAATACTTACCCTCGCTATATATTACGTATATACGTATGTGAAAGTAGAAAAAAAACTACTCGTAAATTTAAAATAATTTATAGGTCAGCGAACCACATCCTAGCCTGAACTAAATCCACAGCTATTTTTGATCAAACGCGAAACATCCACCAACCAGAAACACCATGTGACGATTCTAAGCAGGATTTCAAGTGTAAATACTTCCTGCACTTGGACATATCCAGCTTATAAAAACTTTTCTAAAAGAGGGAAGAGAACTTTTTTCATAATCTTGAAATACTGACAATCTTTTTTCTCCATTATCCCTCCTCCCCAGGTTTGGTTCAGAGGTAAAACCAAATCTATTTTAACCTGAGTGCTAAGATCTATATTCATTCCATGGGTGCGCCGCGAAACAAATATTAACTCCTCCAGATTGGAATCAAATCGGTGCCGCTAGATTCGAGAATGTTAAACTCAATTGCCCATCAAGGCTTCAATTCTGACAAACAACTTGTAATGCAATTTTTCATAAATTTCCAGTTTTATTTTTTCTACGTTGAAAGAGGGAGCAGCTACCATATTTCATCACTGAACCGTTTAAAAAACATTGTTGACGTTAAAAAGCTGGCAGTGATCTGTAAAATATTACAATTATAAATTAATTTAGAGTATTTTACTATTCTTATCGTTTTAGTGAAGACCCTTGTAAGATTGTAAACAGAAACATCAAGGACGAAACGAAGGGGAGGCGAGGGGATACTTCTTTTAGAATGTTTCTACCCTTAGTGAATCAGTAAGGCGACGCCATATAAGGCGATAAGGGCACAAAGAAATTTACGACAACTAGTGATATAGTAGTAATAAAATAAAAATTTTATGCCATAATAATAAAGGGAACAGTAAAAAGATTTATTACAGCTCGTAAAATTCTTATACTCAATAAGGTTTGCCAATTGTGGCAACAGGTGCTAAAGACTTACATTGCTTCTTAACCCGGAGATTATCCCAATATAAGTAAAACCTTAATAGGCTTTAAAGCTAACAAGCTTCGCTTTCACAAACACTACAACCATCGGATATTAATATCTTAATTAACTTGCATATAATTATAGAAAGAGTGTAATTTTGCTATCGGTATCTCTTTTATCGAAATTCATCCATGATGTAGTATAGATTTCTATTATTTTTTCAGTTCATTAATTAAATATTTTTTCATCTTCATGTTTTATGAAATTATAACTTATGTGGAAACTATTATCAGTCCAGTCATTGGCTAGTTTGAACTGGAAAAAATTCCTGAAGAATTTTTCCTGACGGTTTTATATGTTTCTGCGGGTTCTACCCAGGTACCAGACGCCTTCCGTGCGGTTTAACAGCCACTTAAACATCTCACATATTAACGTATATTAACATGAGATAAATAGGAAATTTGATGCTTTTTCGAATTGATTATAATAATTTCTTCGAGGGATCCGTAGATTATGAGTTTTAGGGTGAAAACTGACGAAAACAGATATTTCTTGTAAAATGAGCAGCCAGTCAACATGCCCTAACCCCTCCACCATTGTTTCTACATCAAAAAGCTATGTATAAAATTAATAGTAGATTATATCTTCTTTAAATTTGTAATAGTATCAATTTCGATAAAATACATAGTTGCCGAGTGATATCTAAAAAAACTGAAAAAAGTTCTGGAATTTTGCTGTTTTTTGCATATATCTCAGAACCCAATGTAAAATTTCGTTCGGAAACATGAAATTCAGATTCAGCATACCAAAATAAATAAAGAACCGAAGGCAAACCGATTTTTTGAAATTTTCCCCATCCGACTAACATTCGACAGAACTAATTTGATGATTTTGACGTCACCGATCTTTAGTGCGCTCATTTTGGCGTCACACGTGAAAAGCTAAAAAAACTTCCGAAATTTTATGGTGTTTTTTAAAAATATTTATATGGTGAAGCCGAATCCAGTAGATAACTCAATTTTCAGATTCAGTACACCAAAAAAACATATAGAGCCTTCGAGAAAAATTCGTCAGCAATTTTTTCCTGGATCGACAAATTTCCTTCACCAAATGACTGGCCTGCAAGATAATTTACCCAGACACCATAAAATATTAAATTTACCACTAAAACTCATTCGAGACCCTTGATAACATATACAATGAAAATTTTATGAAAAGATATTACATAATTATTAAATAATATAGGTAATGATAACGTCTAACAAGGATGAACGTGGCCTATTCAAACACCATGAAATTTTCTGACTCAGTCCTGTAAAATAAAAGAGAAACAGAAGTGTTAGCCATACATGCACCAAAGAATGTTGTAAGGTTGTTAATAAGACCATCTAAACCATGAAATATTCACATTTCCATATCAGATATTGAATTATTCCATTTTCCATATGAAATTCAGTCGTTCATGAGGAATGTTAGCCCCTTTCCTTCGCAGCGCTTTTCCTTACGAAACCTTACAAGCTGAGCTTACTGGGGCATAAATGTTTGTTTGTCGGGATGTGCTTGGAGTGCTGCTTAGGCATTGCCCTCACGAGGCCAAAGGTCAATGAACCATTCCAGCCAAGGCCAAACTGAGGATCTACACCTTCGCTGGAAGGTCAATTCCAGGATCATGACTTGGAATCTCAAATGCATTTTACATAGTAAGACTTAATATAGATCCACACGAGGGCGTAGCCAGACAAATGGAACAGGGGAGACAATTATTTAAGAAAAAAAGATTAATTTTTTTTTTTTTTTGTTTTGGGATATTGACTTGACGGAAACACTCAATAAAGTTAGAATCGGTAATAATCTGTCCGAAAAATTTGAGGTTCGTTCGCTTTTGAAACAGGGGGATTCCCTTTTGCCTGTCCTGTTCAATTTGGCATTAGAACATGCCATTAGGGAGGTAATGCCTACCGAAAAAGGGTTGGATGTGGGTGGAACAACATCCATGCTGGACTATGCTGATGATCTGGCACAGTTAAGCGAAGATGTGGAAACTATAAAACTAAATACGACAACGTTAATGAAAGCCGGTAAAGAACTACGGCTCAAAATAAAAATTTCTGCTCTTGATTTCTTTTACTTTTAATGGTCATTCATTCAGCATTTCTAAGAAAGTGCTTCAGACAGGCCAAATTGATGAGGCCTGATGAGATTGGAGGGAGTGGGAAGGGCAACCTGAGTTGCAGTCTCGAGCACCTTAGAGCCACCGGCTTGGTTTTAACTTGTATGTTTACATTAAAATAAAGAATAGATAAAATTAAATATATTACCTAATAACTATTTCTTTTTTTCATACTTTTTAAAAGGTTTCAGATGGGTTTAGTGATATATCTAATATTTGATGAGGGCCTGAACCTGTTTCTTGATATCTACAACTTAAATTCCAGTACAATTCTTTTAAATAATTAAATTTGATAAATTATACCTAGAGAATGCTTCAAATATTTTTCTACTTTTTTTTTTTGAGGTTTGTTAACTTATCTAGAATATCTTCCTTTGTCGTCAAGAATCGATCTTTGTGACCCTTCTTCATTTTCCGAATAATTATGTCTCTTTTAAGGGCCCAAGATTTCACCCATTGTGAAAAGAGGGATCTATGTTTTTTTTTCCCTTCCCCCCCAAAAAATAAAATAAACCCGTATTTGTTATAGATGTCTTAACGTTTTAGTTTCATACAGGAATATCATGAAGGAAAGTATTGCTCTCATTAATTCCGAACAAACAACATGTTGAATTTTTCCTTACATAAAATTAAGAGAAATTTCATTAATTAATGAATAATATGAAAATTGCATGGGAAAATCCCTCAAAGATTTCATTCGTAAACTCTTGAGAATTCAATTCAAACTTTATGTTCTGCAATTTAACCTTTACGCCTACTTACCAAGACCTTAAATCGTTCATTAGTACCGTATTTTTTTTAATTTCTAATGTTCACATATTTCTTAAGGGACTGGGCGAGACTACTAAAATGTATTCTTCTATTTTTCCGAAAAATCATTATTTTTTATCAGTGATTATCATCAGTATTTTATTTTCCTATACTTCTTATTTTGAACCCAAGACCTTTTAGAAATAAGTCAAGGTCTACTCCAGTATCACCCTCAACTTTCTCTTGTGGTCTTCTTGTATCACAAAATTATAGTACTTAGGTACCATAAGTCCTAGTTTTAACGTTTTAGTAGTTTCCTTGTCAATTCCGAATGATTATGCAAAAACTCTTTGGATAAAACTAATCGCATTTAGAATATAAATTTCCATACCGAGGTAGATGGCAAATTTATTGTGAGCCAGATATATGTATAACTAATAAATATAAAAATATAAATATTTTATATCTTAAATTATTAATAATTTTGATGATTTATATATTTTATATAACATTGAAGCACTGTTTCTTTTTTACTTTTTCTACTTTACTTTGAAAATTATTTTAAATTCTACAGATAAAGAAAAAGTAATTACATAACACTGAACCTAAAAAAAAATTACAATATTGGGGTTTTATAGTAAATAAAAATATACCTTATATTTGTTAAGTTTTTTTAAACATAGTTAATCACTTCTGTATGAGTAAATAAATTCAAGGATGTACTACAATAATTATTGTTATTTTATCAAGTTTTATTACTGTCCTAAAAAAACAGTCAAGGGTGTAATATGGATTTAGAAGAGACTTGTGTGAATTATATTTCTGTTAGGGTGGCTAAAAGTTGCCATTTTGTTCCAGTTAATGGCAGTTTTTTTCCAGTCCAAGTATAATTATAGAGAAAGATAAGTTAAAAAAACAGAATAACATGACGAATATTTTAATTCATTGCCATTAATTTTGCCCTAAGGTATTCTTACTCAGCTTGATAGATTTAGTTGGATTTTTTAACGTCTAGAAAAAATGTACACTATGTATGTCCTCGATGTATGGCTACCGCACCACACAGCAGTAGTCAAAGGCGGGCAGGTTGTGGAAGACGTAATAACTTCAGTTTATCTATTGGCATTTGGGAGATAGAGGCAGTACGAGGTTTTAAGGAGATATTTTTGCGAATAGTAATTTTTTTTTTATAGAGAAACTGCAAAATGATAGAATGGTCATTAATAACTAAAGTCCTTCAGTTAAATGAAATGGTCGTAGCTCCAACTCTATCCGTTTGTTGCTAAGTGTCAAAGTCGTGGTGAGATACTAATAAACCTCAACCGAAGCCAATCCAGTATATTCAACAATGCTATTATGTAAAGATATTACATAATTGTTAAACAAAAAAAATGTCTTCGTAATTCATTTTCTTTTGTGGCATTTAGTATTTATTTTTGTCAAACACACGAAAGATTATTTTTCTGTTATAGTTGTCACACATGTGGATACCAGAAATCCAGCAGGATTCATTCCCCTGTCCCTTATTTTTTTTTCTAAAAGCCCAAGGCGTGGTAGAAGGTACCCTCAAAGTTGCGACAATAGGAGGACACTTTTCGTGCCCCCATATTATCCGCCTCTACCCCAATTGTTTTTATAGGACCATATGGTTGTTCGGGGTAGAATTATTCAGGTTAAGGGGACCCTACATGGTCATTCGGAATAGCATTCCGTTTTTGTAAGTAGTTGACTTATATTTTTCTAACTTTGCTCTAAGCCAGAGGTCGGCAAACTTATTAGCCAAAGAGCCAATATGAACATTACAACAATTAAAAAAAAAATTGGGTGCAAAATCTGCTTGTTTAGTCAACTTTTATTACACTAAATTTTACTACACAAAATAAATAGTACACTAAAATTTATGACGTTCCGAACTATCGTGTAAGGTAGTGAATGAGGTATTTTTGTAAAACACACGAAAAATTATCATTCTGTTATACAGACCGTTGTTCTCCAGTAGCCCAAGAACCGAGGCCAAATGGTACATTATATTGTATTTTTTATTATCTTCTTATTTTTCTTTTTTTATTAGGAAGCCTACGTTTATAATTTTTTCATATTTAAGGCAATAATACTTCCAATTTTCTTCAAATTCTTTTAATTACATTTGTTATCTCTAACGTTTCGGGACAATTTTCCCACCATCAGAGCAATCTTTATCTTCACTGAAATTATGCACATCTTACATTAACTTTTTTTTAACAATATCATTCTACTTCATCTATTTTACAATTGTTTACCGTTCTTTTTTTGATGTGGCACCATTTGTCAAAAATCAAATATTTGTCACATTTTTTAAAACTATTTTTTGGTGTTACACATCTTTTCATATTCATTGATACACTAACCAACATCTGGCTATCTTTAGTTTTATTTCTGTACTTTGTACCTGTCCTCTTATTTCTTATTATGGCTGTTTGTTGTGTTTTTTTTTTGGCTATTGTTGTTTTTTGAATTTCAATATTGGATATTATGTCCGAATAGTGTGTACCTAAATGTTTTGTATCTGTTTTATAGTTTACTGTTCTATTATTGTTTTTTGTTATATGTATAGCTTCCAGCAGTTTCCTATTATTTGTTTTTGGTTCTATTGCTAGTATTTCTGGGTTTTTGAAGTCAAAAGTGTGTAGTGATTTAATACTATGGTTTGCTAGGGCTGTTATGTTAATGTTTTTACTATTTTTGCAGTTTGATGTATGTTATGCTATTCTGGTTTTTAGTTTTATTGAAGTTTCACCTATATATATTTGTTGGCAGTCTAATTTATAAACAACATTTTTCTTGTCGAGTGGTTCTACCTTGTCTTTTGTGTTAGTCAAGTATTTACTTAATTTTTTGTCGTTATATATGCCAAACTGGATTTCCGGTAGGTCATAGATCATGAATACTTTTTTAATTTGTTTTGTAAGTTGTGGTATGTATGTCATTTTGTTAAAGATTCTTTTATTGTGTATTTTGTTTATTTGTGGATTATTGTTTTGGATGTTGTCATTTGTTGTGTCTGTCTCCTTGAAAAACTGTGTAATGAATTGTTGTTCTTTAGGTTTTTTTTGTTGTTCGATATTATTTATTTGTGTTTTTGGTTTTTCTTGTTCTTTGTTTTTGTTCTAATTTTGTATGTGTATTTTGTTGTGTGCTCTGCTGTACTATAATTTATTTATTAGTTTAATTGGGTAGAAATTTGCTGTTAGTATTTTGTATATTTCACTTTTTATTTTTGAAATGTAAGTTTGGCCAGTTAATGTAATTGCATTGTTTATAAGATTTCGGGCTGTGTTTATTATTTGGTGTTTGGGGTGGTATTTTTTATGTTGTATCCAACTTGTACATTATTGAAGTGGAAACTTCTTTAGGCGCATTTTGTACTTTTTTTGTGGATATTGAATTTGATTGAGCCATTACATTTCCGTTGTGTAACGCTCGGGTAAAGTCGGCTGTAAACTAATAATCGAAATGTTGTATGTATGCAGATCCAGATGTATCCATATCCAGATGTGTGGAAATGGATAAAAATATTTCAAAAACTAAAAATCGGACCCTGCATACTGTATGGGAGAGAAATATTCAGCATTCCATCCTTTTTGTAATGAGCTATTATTTATAATTTATATTTCATATTCATCTGGTCAAACGACTCACTTGGAACCCCCATACCAGACTGAAACGATTAGAAACCGCCCGACGTTTTCGACTACTGCAGCACTTACTAGACAAACGCTCTAAACTTTCAATCAATTACAAACGATTCATATATATGACAATAATAAGACCTATTAGGACTTACGGAATTGTGCTTTGAGACTCCACTAAACCATCGAATTCCTCTCGTATCCAATCCTTACAATCCAAAATCCTTCGTAAAATCCTCAACGCTCCTTACTTTGTCACAAATAAAATCATCCATAAAGACCTTAATGTTCCATATGTTTCCGATTTGGCCCAATCCAGATACCTATCCTTCCATAACAAACTGCAGAACCATCCGAACCCTCTCGTTTCAAACCTTGCTTACTCCTCGACCCCTGATAACCCTCCGAGGCGTCTGAAAAGAAGATGGCCTCGGGACCTTCTAATATAGAACTTTAATTTGAGTTCTACCAATGGGTAGTTTCTCTTCATGTTGTACATGTCATGTTACCAATGTCACATTTACTTGTTGCATTTTTCATGTATTGCAGTTGTAAATTTCATTAAAATAAATAAATAAAAAATAAAAAAAAATTCATATTATTAATTTTGCCTTGTGTGTTTTCCACTTCTATCGTGTGGTCTAAAGGACACACCTTAGTTGTTTCTTTATTTATTTTTTCTCCCACCTCAAAGTGCCAAAATTGAAACTAGCGGATTTCCACAGCACTTATATGATTTCTTTTTCGTTTATTCGCTTTTATTATGAAATAAATAAGTCCTAGCGATAAAAACATTTGGTACAAAATTAAAGTTGATAAAATTTTCTACAATATTGATAATATTAACTTTTTTAGCTATCATGTATAGTTTCCGAGATAACCATAAGTTTGTACTGTTTTGAGAAAAACAAATTTGTATTACCTCACGTTTTCATAGCGTTTTCAAGTCAATTGTGTACAAAAAAAATAAATAAAAATTAAATAATAGATAAAAACTAAATGAAATTAAAATAGCTCTATCTTGGGCGATTTTTTACTAACATATTAAAGAATTGAGAATTAGTAATATAAGTCTGCAGCCTTGTTCTCTATAAGTAAAATACAACGAATAAAATATGTAAAGCATCAAATTCTTTAAAGGACTGAGGACCATTTTTTTTAAAGCTCACGACTTGGCATTCGTTACGTTACTACATGAAATTTCGTCTCTTTTGACATCACTTAAGTCCAAATCCATCGCTTTTGAGGGCCGGAAAAGGGATCTATACTCTAAATAGTAGATAATAAATAAGACTGATGTACACTTATAGTACTGAAGGATTGTAGCTGATGTGTATCTTCAGAGGCATTTACCGAATATCGGGAGGTTGCCAATTTCGAAAGGTATATTTGACCTTTAAAAATTTTGATACTCAGTGGAGGCAGAATTTGATGATATACAATTTTTATTTAATATTTTTTATTTCCATTTAATAATTTTTTTTTTTTTGTCCTCCCCTTCCTCGCTATAGGCTCTACGGGGTTTTCCCAGACCAGAGGGTGAGGGCGGGTGAATAATACCAGAGTTAAACTCCTCCCCCCTCGGGCACCGGGACGCGAGAACTCTTTCTAATTATTTGATTCGGGTTGATGGTCAACCCAAGATATTGTGCACACGCATTAGCCCGCTCGATCACCCCGTCCCTCATTTATCTATATATGTAATGTATAGTACGGGAAAGTATTGCGATCGTGAAAAATTTCAAACCTGACTTTTCAACGAAAATACACCTCTTCAGGTCTCCTGAGTCCCACAAAATGCGTGTGTGGCAGATGTTTTCTTTTAGAGAACTCATTTCCAAAATGCAGACGTGTATATAGTTCTATGCCTCAGTTTTTGTCAAATTTGATAAAATTCTTCATTTTTCTATCATAACACTTAATCAAATTATTAAATTGATGTGTTCATCCGAAACAAACTTTAATCACTTAAATAGAAGTCTTTTTTTTCCTCTAGAATGCACCATTCAGGATATATAATAGGAAAAACAAAATAGTTTCTAAAATTTCTTTTTTTTTTTCTGCTGCCTAAAGCTTTCTCCGGATGGTACAATCATTTTTGTTGTTTATATGTATGTCTGTATCCATATGCATATTAACAAATTGAAAAATAGACGCTTTTCTTTTTTGAATTGAAAGACATACATTTTCATAATTCCCAATCAAACTTGATTCGAACCATGATTACCTTTGTGGTCCTGGCTTCAAGAGGACTAAAGTGCTAAAAGGTTCGTCATGCCAAGTCAGTACTCATACGGTCATTGGCCTCTTCACTATGTGCTGAGGTGCGTGAAAGGACATCGCCGTTAAGAGACACCTTTAAGAGTGCATCAACTGCATGGCTTCTTGTTATAATGGAAAATGGTAGTGTTTTATTCAATAACAAATCTGAAATATCGTCGATACAAATGCTAACTATGGAATTTGAAAATCGCCACTTTTCAGGAAACGATAAGGATGTTTTAATTTCCACGCTAATATGTGCTTTTATGGATGAAGATCACATTATGGAGGATTGCATACACTAGTGAAAAAAAAGGTTGTTGGAAAACTGATGATGAATAAGTCAATACAAACTATTGGAAATAAAAACGGAGTGCAATGAATGAACTACAAGCACAAGGAAATCGAGAAGAGGAGAAATTATATTGTGTCGAATAAGAATTGGTTTCTGCCTCTTTACATAAGGTTAGCTTGTTCGAGGTATAAAAATATCCAAGTTCCAAAAGTGAAGTAATACACCCAAGTCAATCAAAAGCTTACTAATAGAGTGCTCTCACATTGTAAAAATCTGACAACAATTGAAAGTATCACATAGATTAAAGAAATATTACTAGACAATGAAGAGAAAGTCGTAGTTCAAACAGAGTTATGTACTTAATCGAAACGAAGCATTATAATAGAATATAATTCAATTTGACTATAATTAACTTACCTTTATTGACATTCTGGGATAAAGGCAAAAATGAGTAGGTAATTGAAAAAAAAATTATTTATTGAAATTTACAACTGTACTAAATAAATACAACTAGTAAATATTATCAAATCAAGATTAATGACATGGAGAGAATCGTGGATACAATATCCAATGACAGTACTCCCTGAATAGTTCTAAGTAAGAAGATCACGAGACCATCTTCTTTTCAGACTCGTTGGGGGATTATCAGGAATTGAGGAAGAAGGAAGGCTGGAAATTAGTCGATTCGGATGGGACTGGAGTTTGTCATGAAAGGATATATACCTTGCTTGGGCTAAATAAACGACATATAAAGAATGAAAAATAAATGTAAGTCTTAAAAAGAATCAAGATGGTCGCTGTTTGGCAAAACAGCAGTTATGTAGAGCGTGGACGCTTTCCTGTCTTTTATTGTAACTTCTCAGCCTTATGATCAATCTACAAGTTTTTTTTTTATACTCTTAGCTTATCTATATATCTATATACGGGTAGCTTAGTGAGCAAGGCTGTCCTATGCTCCAAGTACTATTTTCAAGTAATTATTTATTCTGGTACAACAACCGTGGATCGACTCTGGGGTCGAGAAACCTTCCTGGGGCACACCCAGCCTTTGTGGAGTATAATTAAATAATTAATGAGGAAAACCTTGCGTAGGAGCGTGATCGGGGTCGACAAATCATTTTGTCCAACCGCTGAATAAGAAATAATACTTCCTCACAAAGTATTATCCAAGATCCTTTGTGAGTTGTAGAAATATATGTTTTTTTTTACCTATATATGTGCTTTTATCACCCGTTCTGAGGACCATCAGACAAACATTGTTCTGAGGAAACACTACGAATTTTTTTCATGGAATCACCATTATACCGCTTAAAATATTAACCACAGGTTGTTATATCGACCGTTTCTGAAGATAGGCTTCGTTTGAAGTATTGACTGTTTTTTTTAACAATCCAGTCAGCTGACTTGTTAGTTAATATTGTTTATCAATTTATCGAAGCATTGTTTACACATCCTCCGAACATGTTTTATTAAGTATTCCATTTTGGTTGTATTCTTCAAGTGTTAGAAATGTTCTCATACCACAACTTTAATACCGACCTTCTTCCTCTTACAGCTAAAACCTCAGTTTAATGTTTGAATATATGACATCGATGAATAAGAAGAAGTGAATACGAACAATTTTATGAGACCTTGTAATATAGATACTTTTTAGCCAATGCAAACGATAAGGAAGCTATACTGACCTTACTTGGCAGACATTTTTTTTTTGAGCGAACGACTCGACCTATTTAGATTGATGGTAAGATTCCGTAAGTGTTTTTATTGAAATGTACTCTTAATATATTGAAATATTGCACTATATTTTAAGTGTTGTAAATTTTTTTTAGTTTTGTGTCATATCTATATCATGTGTAACTAGGTGGAATGCACAGGCGAATGTACGAGGAAAGGGGGATCTCGGGTTGAGGTCTCCCCCCAAATGGTAAATTGTAACCATGTTCAATGGAAAAAAATTATGTTTTAAAGTCTTATTATTCGTATAATTACATTTAATAGAACTTCAAGTATCACTTAAACCCCATTTCATATAGGTAGTTTATTTTTTTCCCCCAAAGTAATTATCGTTATAAATATGAAAAAAAAAAATCTTTCGAGCTGAAGCCCCTCCCCTCTGATATAAAAACATGCTTTGAAAACTTAATGGTTTACCGCGCTATATTATTTAATAAGAAATTGGTCTGGAATAGCGGTCATGAAAAGAATAGAATCGTAAAAAAACTATTTTATTCAAAGCCAACGTTTTGACCCGACTTTGCATGTCTTCTTCAGGGCTAGAACGAACAAGATACAAAAGGCTATAATGTTTAGATAAAAAAATATAAAAATGTGAATAAACTAACTAAAAGTATATATACACAATGTGAATAGCAAGTACAAAGAAATATTAAGAACAATAAACTATATGAACTGAGTAAACGAAGTATAACTAAGTAACAATAACCTAAACTGAAGTAAATAAATGATATAAATTATTGAAGATTATTGGAAATAGGGAAAAATTGAATGTGATAAGGAGGATGGATGATATACACAATAATGGATATAATCCAACAGATCTAAAGGAAAGATTGAAAGAAAAAGGAAAAAAGAAAGAAATAATGGACATAATGGGATTTATTTATTCTACATTTTTTTTCGTTTATTTCACATTCTCCTTATGTCCATTATTTCTTTTTTGTTTTCGTTTTACTTTCAATCTTTCCTTGAGATCTGTAGAGGGGATCGAAACGTCGGCTTTAAACACGGGCGGATCTACGGGAGGGCGAAAAGGGGGGCTTTCGGGCTGAAGCTCCTTCCCCCCAAAATGGTAAAATATAACCATGTTTTAAGAGAAAAAAAAATTCTTAAAGTATTATTGTTCGTGTAATTACCTTTAAAAGGACTTAAGGAATCACTTTAACACCATTTCGTATAGATAGTTAGTTTCTTTCTTGTTTTCCAAAGTAATTATCGTCATTTTTATGAGAAAAAAAAAAAGCTTTCGGGCTGAAGCTCCCCCCAAAAATTAAATCCTGGATCAGCTAGTGGCTTTAAATAACATATTTTTTTAAACTATTTTAGTCTTTTTATGACCGCAACTAGGGACTAAATATATAAAAAAATATATTTAGTTAGCTGTCCGACTCTATTCTAATACTCCAGAGAGCTCGTGCAAAAAATGGTCATTATCTTAAGAAAACTTTTTTTTTTTATGACTATAACATTTTTATTAAATAAATGAGAGTATTCTACTAAATTCCCTCTGTTAGGCAACTTAGAATTCATTACAGCGAATATATGGATTGAGGTGGGGCACAGCCAGAAGAAATGATTTACGCATGGTAAATGTTCTAACGATTGCAGTAAAACTTTGTCTGAAGTTGGTGAACAAATACAGGATGCTTTAGCGGGGCAGAGTTACCGAGCGGGCTAACGAGTTGACCGGCAATTTGACAACCTGAAGATTAAGTGTACGGGTTTTGGTGCCCTGGCTCAGGAAAACCCCGTATCGCCGAAAAGGAGAGGTAGGAGAGAAAAAAAAAAGTACAGGAAACTAATTTCAGACAGAAATGATCTTAATCTAGTTATAAATTGTGACAAAATATCTTTGCTCCTGATATAAAAAATATTATCTGCGACGTCGTTGAATTAAGGCTAAACATGTCTTTGGATGAATATTCAGACAAATCGAATACACTCAATGAAATATGTATTGACGCAGCGTCTTTGCGCCATTTCCAATGGGTCCTGAAAAAAAAAACGTAATCGGACCAAATCAGCAGCTGATAGGTGTACCAACCATAATTTTCTTCATTCTAAAGAATGTTAAAATGGAATGAAAACTAGAAATTACGTGGGTTATGTTTATGAGTGTTTCTGTTTCGAGATCACTAGAGAATATTATACACTGGGGATGAGGACTTATCTCTTGATGAAGACGACAACGATTAAACTACAGTTACAGAATGGACTTAATCCGTAACAAATAATAATAATGATAATATTAATTCAACTTTTATTAATATATAACTTAATATTTAATATGCCAATCGGTGAATCATATTTTTCTCTTAGTTTCTCAAATAAAAGCACAAAGCCGTAGATAGCCAGATCAAGCTATCTCTGATAGCTTAGAAATAGTTATCTAAAATGTACTGACTGGACAAAAGACACTTATCAAGACTTAGGGAACAATAACCGTTTTCAACAAACGAGCACTTTCTCACAGACTTCATATCATATCTAAAAGATACAAATCCTAAAAAATGTTAAAATGGAATGAAAACTAGAAATTACGTGGTTTATGTATATGAGTGTTTCTGTTTCGAGATCACTAGAGAATATTATACGCTGGGGATGAGGACTTATCTCTTGGTGAAGACGAGAACGATTAAACTACAGTTACGGAATGGACTTAATCCGTAACAAATAATAAAAATGATAATATTAATTTAATTTTTATTAATATATAACTTAATATTTAATATACCAATCGGTGAATCATATTTTATCTCTTAGTTTCTCAAATAAAAGCACAAAGCCCTAGATAGCCAGGTCAAGTTATCTCTGATAGCTTAGAAATAGTTATCTAGAATGTAGTGACTGGACAGAAGACACTTATCAAGACTTAGGGAACAATAACCGTTTTCAACTAACGAGCACTTTCTTACAGACTTCATATCAATTCTAAAAGATAAGGATATCAATTCTTAATAGTTATAACTTCATTCACACGCTTCCTAGACCGTCCAGAATTGATTCATTCACCCTACTTACACGGTGGGCCAGAACCCCTTACCGTGCACCTCTCCCCCCCCCCCACATCCCTATAAATTGCATATCGTTGTGTTCCTTGTAACTATTTATTAAAAAAAAGCCAATGTTCCCACAAAAAAACGCACTGCTCCAAAATGGCGCCCAAAGATGGCGGATTGACGACTTTGACTTTAGTTAATTTTTTGTTCACTGAGAATCAGCCATTTGGCTTGATTTCCTAATAGTTGGTCTTTTATTAAAGCTGAATAGTCAAAGAATAATAAAACATAATGAAATATTAAAAAATAATTGGCTTAGGCTACGATAAACACCAGTAAAGTAAATTTTTTTAACAAACAATAATACATATAGCGAACGAGAAAGGAAGTGCCAAAACCTCGGAAAAGATAAAAAGGACCAGTATCCATTATATAGCTAAATGAATGTATAGTAGACAGATGAACACAATATTTCAAGATGCTGCTAATAGAGGGTCAATTGCAGTTTGGATGATATTAAGACTATGTAGGTTTATTATGGTGAAAACCACTTTATTTTCGATTGCTGAAGGTGCACATGGTCCTTTTTATCTTTTCCGAGGTTTTGGCACTTCCTTTCTCGTTCGCTAAATGTATTTTTCCAATTTTCTGGTTCAATTTCGCGTTTTTCCTCATTTTGAGACCAAATCCAAACAATCAGTTTTGGTTTATATAAGAACTTATAGCGTCACCCTTTCTATCTTTATTTGTGCATAAAGAATAATTCATTCAATATTAAAATTTCCAATTTATTTATGATATAGTCCAACTTCCGCACAAAGTAAAGGAAATAAAAATTAATTTTTTAATTGGTGATATATGAGTTTTAATAAACAACCCGGTAGCTATTCATTATATATAGTTCAGATTAGGTATATATTATTTTAGTTTATAAAACAGGTATTATTAATATGACTCATTTCCTGGGAAGTATATGCAAATTTTAATTACCTCTAAGAATCAGTAAATATACAAAACACAACGTTAAATTGCAATAGTTAAATAAAAAAAATCAAGATATTTCGCAAAGTATTTTTTAATTAAGTTTCATTATTATAATTATATCATTTTTACAATTGAGGTCTTCTTAAACGACCTACGTATAGAATAAAGGAGGTTAAATTAAAGAAAATAATAATAATTTTTTTTTTTTTACAATAAATTATTGCATTAATATTTGTTCGTTAATAAAACCAATATAATGTACCAAACATATTATTATATCACTATAACTAAGCCATTTATGTGTCCTGAATGGTGTGGTAGAGGCCTGTAGGCACCCACGCCAGTACCGCTTTTCTGCGCATAAGTGCATTTTCTACGGAATTGCTTAAATTTTTATAAAAATAATCAGCGTTTTAGAAAGAGAAATATATTCTCCAGATGTTTTATTTCAGCACATTTTGCGTTATTGTAGGCCATCTAATTACAAACGACGCTTGATTTGTAACTTGAAAATTTGTTTGTTAAAAAAATTTACTTTTTTTTATAGTCAATTATTTTTTAATATTTCTTCACGTTTTATTATTCTATGACTATTCAGCTTTAATAAAAGACCAACTATGAGGAAATTAAGCCAAATACGGATTCTCAGTGACCAAAAAACTAACTGAAGTCAAAGTCGTCAATCCGCCATCGTTGGACGCCATTTTGGGGCAGTGCGTTCACTTTTTTTTGTGGGAACATTGGCTTTTTTTTAATAAATAGTTACAAGGAACACAACGATATGCAATTTATAGGGATGTGGGAGGGGGGGGGGGAGATGCACGGTAAGGGGGTCTGGCCCACAGACTAACTATTCCAGAGTACATAACCCCCATGATCCTCAGACCAAATCACTCATGTAGTTAATTCTCTTGATGTCATACTCTTTACTGCAGGAGACCTGGAGTGAACTCATGTAGTCAACCCATATTATATTACTCTGTATTTTAGATGCTATATGTAACATAATGAATAAAACCATTATTTATAAAGTCTCCACTGCCTCCAATTCGTTAACTTACGATTAAAGCGTATCTTCTATCAAATATATTCTCTGTAAAATTAATATATTTTTGTGTAATAAATTTAAATGTAATTAAGGCTTATTGCATGCTCATTTTAATTTAAATTTTAAAAGATTCATTTCTGATTTACGAGGTATTCACAGTAATTTAGTTTTTATTCAAAATATTTTCCCAAAAATTATTTCTTTCTATGTAAATATTATTTTTTATTAATGTAAATAATAATGTTTTTATTTTTTATTTCATTATACATTGACTAATGTATTTTTATTCATGAGGTTGTCTATTATTGTTTAAAATATAAAATAGTCGTCTTTATGTGATGATTTTTTTTTCCAAATATTGGCTCTTTAAGGAGTCTCTATTTGAGTAGCACGATCCTACTGGAACATGCACATTTTTAAAATATAAATGATATAATAATTCAAATAATTGATTTTAAATTTTCATCAGATGATCTTTACGCTCTCTCAGTGAAATAAGAAAATGTTAAACATATTGGTAAATTGCTTGTAAAATAGACCTCTATGGATATTTAAAGTTGGTGCAGTAATTGTTTGTTTTCCATTACACATTAAGGCTCTTGGCAAGCAAATTTCGTTCCATACACTGGTGCCTGTAGACATTCAAGACTTTCGTTCGAGAGGAAAGGGAAACGAATACTAAATCGAATTTAAATCAATTTACAATTTACCAATGCGTTTAAGTGGACATGTATGTAGATAAATTGCCCTTAGATTTGATATTGTTATAGTGTATCCTAGCACAAGCAGATTATATGTTTTTTCCAGATTTATAACGATAATTACTTTGGAAAAAAAGAAAAGAAACTAACTACCTATATGAAATGCTGTTTAAGTCATACTTGAAGTCTTTATTGAATATAATAACACCAACAATATTACTTTAAGAGATAATTTTTTAATATTTGTTTCCATAAAACAGGGTAATATTTTACCATTTTGGAAGGGGCTTCAGCCCGAAAGCCTTTCCTTCCCTGTAGATCCGCCTGTGTATCTTAGTCTGTTCTTTTATTTAATCGACTATTAAAAACTTTTATTTGTAATTTTAAAAAAATTCATGTCAAAAATAAGATTTATTTATTCATATTAACTAAAATGCTAACTTTTTGCTTTTCTACCGCAACAAGGTAAGGAAAATATTGTAATCGGGTCAAATTTACGGTTTAAAGTTAGCTACAGATCTTTATTTTTAGTCCGTTTTTTGAAAGGTTATTAATTTTTGGTACAAAATTAACAAAATCCTCTAAATCGGACCATTTTTAGCAAAGTTACAGTTTTTTTATTTTAAAGGTACCTAATATAGAATAGAATAGAATAATCAACTTTATTCTGGTACAAAGTCCCTTAAGAATAACAATTTTGTACATAAAAATTAGCATTCCATCTGGCCAAAATACATATTATAATAAAAAAAATAACTAAAAACTAAGTGATAGCAGATAGTATTTACCTTATTACATTTACATTACAGAACGTGGCTAGACATATTTTCCATGCTCAAAAAAGAATATATATTTATATACTAATGATAAATAGAGAAAAATGCAATTTTGTTACATGATAAATGGCTACCCAGCTTCTGATTGAATTGTAAGGAGGAATTGGAATAGGAGGGTTTTAAATATGGATAGAGATAGTGCATATCCCTATATGCAAATATGCAATAGGGATAGGGCGGATTTTAAGTGGGATGGAATTCCAAAAGGTAGTGGAGCGGACAATAAAGGAGTGTTGAAAGGAGGCACATTTGTGGAAAGGGGTATAAAGGTCAATTGATCTGGGATTGTGGAGAGGGAGTGGATAGATGACTTGAATCGAAGGAGATTGAATGCGTAGGACGGACGATGATTATGGTTTATTTGGTAGAGGAATGTACCAAGGAAATACTGTCTCCTAAAGGAGGGGAAGAGCCACACTAACTCGACGTAGTAGTGAGATACACGAGAACGTCTCGGGGTTCCTTTGACAAATCTTACCAAGCCATTCATAATTCTTTTCAATATATGTATATATTTACATTTTTTTTTTCTGGGCATGCCCGGTTAATGCGCCTATATACATTACATTCATCAAAGAAATCGTACTCTAGTCGTTTTGCTGATCAGTTTTTCAAGTAATCTAATTCCATTTTTTTATTTTTTTTACATAATTAAAATTGTTTATTTTTTTCTGAAATCGGTAGAAAAGTCGTGTGAGTGGACACACCGGATATTTATGAATTGAAATCTCTTGACATTACTGAATGGAAAGGCAATGGAAAAAAAAAAAAGAATCAACAGGTGGGCTATATATCTTTGCTAAATGAGCGATTATTCCTTTTAGTGAAGCGGAGATTTATTTATCCATTACGACTGAGCGTAAAACGTAATAAGTCTGTCTTGGTTGTTTATTTGGCTTAGTGCCACAGTAAAATCTTTATGTTCCACAAACCCCGCCCCTATCCTTAGAATGAGTTCAGGCAGTAAAAGTGATGTAGCCCAAAGTATATATATATATATATATATATATACTTTGGGCTACATTAAGTGATATCGTCCACTTCAAGTGATATATACCCTTTTCATATTAATACAGTTCATATTAATACTTCACATTTAAATGCAGGGTTAGAAAAAAAATTTTAATATCTTTCTTAAATTGCGAAAATTATATATCGTACATAAAATTAATTATAAAATATTAATCAGTCCGACTGGAACGCATCACACCCAGCACTTATAAAGATTAGACATGACCCTTCAATGGGTTGGTAGAAACCTGGCGATTGAGCG